>CAJQUW010007938.1:600000-1103680 GCA_907163375.1 Prostheceraeus crozeri | reverse complement strand
CCACTATGTCGGAACACCTTTGCATGCTAGTGCTGGTGGCGGGCGATTCATCCTCCAAACAATGCTGTACGACAGAAGGTAGAATCCACCTTAAGTGAATCGATGTGGCCCTACTCCGGGCAGTGTTAAAAATTCAGGCAACAAGTATAAGGATATTTTGAACCAAAAAAAGTTTTTAAGTTTTTCGTCCCAAATGAACTCTTTTGTTTGCTGTCAGTCTTGAACGATTGCAGCTTACTGACCCAGTCATACTGCCTGTCATTCATGCTGCCAACGAGATTGTTTCCGTCTCACGAATCTACAGACTTGGAAAATCAATTTAGGAGGTAGAAAGTTTACATAGAGCATAATCCTGGATTTTTGTATGTCCATGATTGGCTTATCTTCTGAACCTTGACCTCGGCAATTCGGAAAACTCTTAATGGAGAGGATGTCACTACTCGCCTCGGGACTGATAATAAGACATTTGGAATATAATTTTATGTGAAGCTGTACTCTAGTGCAGGTGGTCAATAAATGTGTTCATCCGACTAGTGAATATAATATACGCACACGGGACCACGGGCCCACAGAAGAATGACAATCGATTGACAAGCTGATAGACGATTCAATATATGTCTGTCTTACAACACTCTAACTTCTTTCGGTGAAAATCATTTTCAATGACGTGGAGGCTTACAGCAAGTTGACATCGCTCGTCCTTACTTCATGAGAAATCAATTCAGGCAGTCCTCTCTTCAACCGATTGAAAGTCAGACGTCGCTTATGCCTTCAATGGGGGAGTTTGAACTTTTGAGTTACTTCATTAAATCCAAACTCGATGACGTGATACTATATTGATAGACTCGTGCATGCAGGCCTCGGACCCCACGGTCAACTGGTTCTCCTGCCGGGTTGGGGGGCTCGGTAAATAACAAAATTCGGTCATCGTGCTAATATAGTTATGCAACGGCGATCAAGTGTCCTGGGCGTCTCGCATGTGATATGCGCAACGTAGCAATTGGCGCATTTACAAAGCGGGACAAAAGGCTGCAAAATCTTGTTATCTGTGGAGTCTGTTGTCGTGCGAGTAGGACCACAGAGCGGTAATGCCTTTTCGCTTCCGACAAGTAATAAAGGCGGTTGAAAAGGAATCAATGAAGTCATCTGTTACATGACTTGAATTTCTTTGATTCATCTTTTCCGTTTGACTCGGCTTGCCGAGTGGAGTTCCCGACGTAAAGAAATCGTAAGATCTTGACATAATCACTGCATTAGACGTCATCATAATTTGCAGTTCGTGTGTATGTGAAATCAAGTGATTTGTTTTTATAAATGATTTCATACTAAAAGAGAAATGAAATATTCGTGATACTTGGCAAAGTGCACGATGGGCTACCTCAACTTCCTATTGTCAACATTGAAGCCCCTTGACAACGCGCATCCCCACGACTAGATTTCATGGTGCAGGTCCTTTAAAATGAAAAAGAGGAGTGCATGGTGCCTCCGTATGGCTTGTAACTGCTGTCACTAAAAAAGTCATGTTCGAAAGATAACCGTCGCAGTTTTTCGATATATTGTTTTGAACGTAGGCCTAAGTGGAAAGGAGGCAAGATTGATACAACTGAGTATTTCTGTTGTAGCAGTTCTTTGCAATTTATTTCAGTTACCATCCCGTTAAATGAAATCAATTGCAAAAATATCTAAAAAGAAAATTAAAAACCATTAAATTTAAATAATGGCTATGTTATCATAGAGATAATTTAATTAAGATATTTAAGTTAATTATCTTAGCACCGAGATAACATTGAGTCAAAGAGAAGTATTTTTCACTGGACAAGATGTCAGGGAACCAAATTGAGAACGGAGCTTGTAGGTCCACTAATCGAGGGTCCGCACAAACAGGCCAAAGGTAGACATATCTTTCCACCTCTCATCTTTTCAGTCTTTGACGGAGGTAGGAACGCGCCACCTCCTAGAGTAACCGCGAACAGCCGAGTTCCATTTCTATAGTTGCAAACGCATCATTTTGATTTGCTGCTGCAATCCGTTGCTGCGCCTTTATTGAGTAACGTGTTTATGAGGCCACAGTGCCGGTCAGCATTGTTGGGATATTTTTCCTCAAGTAGTATAGCTAATGAAGATTTTCTCTTTCGAGTACTAGTAACTGTTGGAACTATTGCACTTGTGGCGTGAAAGTCTAACCTGCGGGTGAATTGCTCCACTGATTACGAACCAGATGTACAAAAGGAGAATAACAAAATGTTCTATTGTTCGTGTTCGTACACTACGAAAGAAATTGGCTTTCCCATTGGATAATAAAAGATAAGCCAATAGGAAATCCATGATCGCTCTCCGCTGTGTATCGATCACGACAACAGGATCTCCGCACATTTTGTTCTTCTCGTTTTTGTACAGCGTTTCTAAGTAGCTTTGCATCGACAACTGCTTGTATTTCCTTAATTTGTCTGCCATGCCTCGAGATTCCGTGCTTATTGTGTACTGACACTTTTCGTCTTCATGTAGAATGACTCATCGGAAACAAGCTCATATGCGTCATTGGGCGGACACACTGGTGAACGGGATAAGGGAGTTAGCAAAGAATGATGTGTCTTACTGATAAATGTGACATAAGTTTCTCCTCTGAGGACGGCGCAAGATAGATCTTCCAGAAGAAATGAAGGAGAAATGTCATCAGGAAAGCATCGACTTTGACAAGCTTTGAAGCATACGAAATTTTTATGTTTCGTCCTTCAAGTTGGTTATATCTCATGTCTGGGAAAGCCGTATGATGCAACGAATAAAATTCATCAAAGTTGATAGAGTTACACCTCCGCGGACAGCTGCGGTGCGCAGACTGCGAGGAACGCTGGTGTTGAAGAACGCATCTCGTGTCAGCAGCTTACTCTGACATCAAAGCCAGATGGGGTTTATTTCAACACCTGCATAGAGAAGTGGAAATGCTCTGAACGCATGGGATGCAAGAAGCTCTTCTGCTCGATCGCCTATCATCATGCCTTTGTGACAAGAGGAGAAATGAAAGGGGAGTGGAGATCATCCTTGCTGCTGTAAACCGTTCACGGTGCGGCTCCTACTGAGAACGTGTCCGACAACATGTTTGCAACAGCAATGGTAAATTTAAACTAATCTGAGGTTCTCAGTCTACAGGAACTATTCTTAGTAACTGGGACATTCATGCCGCGGCTGAAGGGAAGTATCAAAGAAGATGAAACCTCATGGACCGCGGCGAGAATTCTTCTCAACTGAAGGGTTGAATATGTACAGCAGTTGAAAGTGACTCTCGAAGAAAAATGACGCCGGCCAATCCCCTGATTTTCATAAAAGAGTTTACCTAGAAATTTTTTAAGGAAATACGTCTAAAAGAGACGCTAATTCATCCAAGTGGATGGGATAGCTGTTGCTCAATAGCATTATAACGGCATGTGGCGTCGAAGCAGTATCAACTTACAAGTAACTGAGAAATTGAGAAATTTACTAAATCTCGACAGATGTCGCCACCACGAGACATGTTTCAGCTTGTTGGTCGTGGGTTCGAACAAACGATGTTAGAGTCAGATGTCATGCAAGTACACCCTCTAACCACGAGGTCAGCAGACCATCTCTTGGGAACGTGAATTAGCCAGGAAGGCAGTGCTATAACGCAGGCGCGTGCATGTACGTGGCATTTGACAAATTTATCAATTGCCACACGTGCTGTTGGTGGTTATGTGTTGAGATTTCATAGATGTTTCTTTACTTTACGGTACATCGTTTGTCTCCTGCTATCATCCCAGTCATGAAAATTCTGAAATGAGATGTACATGCATGACATACCAGTGTCATGATTGTGAAAATGTGAAATGTGTGTCATGAATGTGCTTCTTAGATTTTTGTTTTGAAAATAAACTAATTTTAGCCCTCTATTAGGACGCATTTTTAGCAATTTATCAATGATTTTAAAATGGAATGGCTGAACCAGCCGATTAATCAGCGATTACCCTATCTTAAACTCTAAGTACAAATCCCGACTAGGCCCTTGACCTGGCCCCTGTTGTAACTGGGTCCAAAATATGTGCTCTAAAAATGCACTCAACACAAAATATTTTGTCGCCAACTTTCTGATCAAAGTCGCTCTCCGGTTCTCCAAGTGTACGTTTAGGCTAGTTAAGTGGGATGATCGGTGCCGATATTCCAATACAGAAGATGGTACTGGAGGTGATTGGCACATCGAATTTCAAGTAAACATGCTAAGTATTGATGGAACTCATATCCTTCAGCTCATGTTTGTAGCTGTAATTGACAGAACTTCCCGTTGGTTGCATCAATAAATAGCTGGAATATTGATTTAAATAGTACCTGCAAATCAAGTACTGTAGTAGGTCATTTCTCTTCTTGTGCTGCTTGTTCTCATCAGGAAATGCCCAACAAAGTAAATAAGAAAATGTCGAATGCATAATGAAGCAAACAATCAGGACGGCGAGTTTATCTCGTGCTCTGATTTAATATTTTTGAACACTTATTTATACATTGTCCTCGAAGGAGACTTCTCTCATGAAAGCAGTCAAGAGTCTGTAGAATTGACTCTGCTACAGCGAGTTTTAGTCGCGTTGTGAAATGTTAAGAGTGGGGGGTCAGCAATTGCTAATCCATTCCGTTTGGTTCCAGTGGCTGTAGTGACCCTAGCAGATGGTAGTTTATATCAAGACCGCCTAGGCTGAGGCAAATTACTCTGCTGACCTCCGTGTTATGGATTGGGCTAGATTGGTGCACATCAGGAGATCAGAAAAATGTCCCGCGTCTCTTTGTACAAAATTCTGACTGCGAGGAACCAAGTCAGTAATCAATAAAGAAAAACATTTAGACCATTTGTTGCAACGAATATTTATTATTTCCGTGAAGAATAAAGCAATAGAAAGTGGGAACAATGTTGCTATAGATTAGCGAGCAATTTCACGGCAATCCATTACATTAAAAGTCGAAAGTCAGAAGTCAAAACGTTTATTTCCAACTTGAAGAACGCAATACAAATATGTGATGCGTGATAGAATGACAGAATGGCTATACTATATGTACAATGAATGAAAGAAGCATGATGAGACGCACAAGTAAGTAAAATGGTAATACGGAAGAAAAGGTCGTGCCTAAATCATTACGTACATCACAAGTCAATAGTCCAGAATAATCTGGAATTGAAATACCTGCATGTTCAAATAATCGCACATTAGCTCGCGCATTATAATTGTGAATAAATAGTTTTTGGGATTTGTACTTTTCCTGAATTATGTATTATTTAATGTCTTTTTCATATAACACTCACATTATTTATACGCGTTCATTAATTGGTTTTGGAGAGCCGGTCAATATATAATGCAAGAAAAATACAGTATAATATATAATAGAATATATAATATATATAGAATAATATATATTATAGAAGACTATAGGATATATATATATATGTGAAAGATAAAAAACACTGGGTGCCGGACGAGTTCGATTCATCTAATGAATCACCTCAGCGGTCACAAATTAGAAAATTGCCATAAAATACACAGATATACAAAGTGACATATCTGTTCACGAGTCAAGGTCCAGCATAGCATGGTTTCCACTCTAACGTCATCGATAATGATGTTTACAAGTTCAGAAGAAGAACATGGGATCCATTTCCGGTCTTTGTAGAGATTATTATTTTCCCTTATCATTTTGGATTCAAAATAGTGGCTGTCTGAAAACGACCAACAATAGTGATATCTCAGCCGGAGGCCTTTTGATCGTGCAGGAAACTTGTAAACATCATTACGATGACGTAGAGTGGAACCATGCATTGAGGACCGTTGACTCGTGAACGATTGAATTCTATGCAAAATTTTTATAACGTGGGACCGCTGAGAGGAGGCAATAGATGTATCGAAATAGTCCGACGCAGTGTTTTTTTATCTTTCACGGATCAATGAAGAGACTGGGTACACTTTGGTGCTATATAAAGTATATATATATATATATTAGATATATAAATCATTATATGATATTTATATATAGATATATATATATATATTCTGGAAGCTGAAGGAAAGTAAGAAGACCCCTAAAATAACTGGAAGATTGTTAAGAAATGCAGCTGTACAAAGCTGGAATTCCGAGATGTGATTTGTGCTCCCATTGAAAAATACTTTATTTTTGAAAAGCATGGATGGTACTCCGTTCTCAACAGCAAGAAACAATTGGTTTCTAAGGCTGACACAGGAACTAAACACTACTGCAGAACCTTCTAAATGTCGGATGGTGTCAGTCATTTTTCAGTACTTTTTCATAGCTTTCTATCTGCTTCTCGTTAGTAAGCTCTTTAGTATCTTAGACGGGAGGCCAGTGATTAATGGTAAAGAACCGGTATGGCGTTGCGAAGTGTTCCGGGTGAAACGCAGTCACTGAAATGATGTGCTTATTTAAACACATGAAACTCGGAGGCCGAAATTGATGTTTTCCTCCTAACAATTTTGGAATTAATCAATTATATATATATAATATGTATACATGTATATACCGATGGCATCATCTAATCAGACAGAAATGAAGTTATCAAGTAACTCACCCGTAATCGAATTAATAATTATGAAATGCAAGTTTCTTATAGCAATGACCGGTTCTCCCACGTTTTCGCTGTTTAGTTTCGTAAATGAATGAGTCGAGAAGTTGCTTGCAATCTGCTTTATCAATCGGCATGAGTGCCATTAACATCGAATCGATTTTGTTTGTGTTCGTTTACATTTGCATTGTTAAAAGATAGGAAGAGGCTTATAAGGTTCGTAGACATCTCAGTAGTGTTCAATCCCGTTCTACATAGAAATCAGATAGAGAAATGCGGCTATGTATAAAAATATCAAGGAGGGATCTTGACAGTGCAATGGAAAGCGATAAGACTGATTGGGCATAGAAATCAAACAATCAATTAAAATGAGATTGGTGAACTGCAACACTCTAATTCCTTGTTGTTTTCAGTTTGCGTTCTGATATTCCTGAAGATCGCGTAAAATTTCATTCCTACTTTTGTCATTGTGCTAGGACATTCACAAATAAATGATAAAGTGTTGCTATTTTTGGAGTGCGGCAGGTTGCTCACAAGCGATCATTATATGTTTTTCCTATTTTTGTAATACCAGTTCGTACCATAAAAGCCGTATTAGAGAGCTCTATATTTGATCAAGCTATAGAGGTACAGTGGCACATCTAAATCCAAATAACTTCAGATGTGAATCCAAGCGTGCCATTTTCTAAAGTGATTTCGGCCAGTATCTTGCACTGTAGCAAGTATTCTAACAGAGTACTCTACGCGTAGCATTTTTCCATCATGTTGTTATCTACTGTTTAGTATTTTGATTTTCCATAAATATGATAGGTTCGGCTTTTTCAGCAACATTTTCATCCTAGTCCCAAATGGTCGTCTTCACTGCTTAAGATTTTTGTATCCACAAACATGATCGCTGCCTTAAGAAAAATAGAAACGAATGGAAAAAGTCCAAATGGTTCGATCAAGCAAAAGTTTGGGGTTGATTTTGTCAGATGGTAGTGGTTCTTTCAAAATTGATATTGAATTTGATTAATGCTATCTAGATGATTGTGACAACAAAATTCAGCGCAGGTTTTCATTGTAGACAATGCTAACACTTCAAACTAGTTCTTCACGTCGTCCATGTACAGGGCCACATTCTCTTAATTTCTTTATTTCATAACCTGAAGCAGGCCCGACAGTTTTCACCAAATATTCATATGTTTTTTGTGGGTCTTGCTTGATACACATTCCAAGATATTTTGAATTCACTAACTCTTTAATATATTGGAATTTACATGCAAGTTATCTATATTTATTACAAGACAAACCTTGTCATGCAACTTATTTTTATGTCCATTACGTTTGTTTTAATCGAAATTAATGGGTCAAGCCATTGTCGAGCACAAAAATTTTCCAACTATTTTCAGTTGAGTGTATCAACCCCGGTTTTACTTTCTCTTAGCAAGAGAAGATCGTCTGCATACGTAGGACCAGGTATTTCAAAGATGCCTATCTGAAAGAGGATGGTCAATCGTGTATCAACGGTCAATCTTTAGACAGTAAGTCATTCATATAGACAAAAGAGTGTTCGAACATATAAATATGAAATCGTTGGATCTAAATAAATCTACATCATGGTAAATAAAAAATCCATATAGAGGATTTTATATCAACAAGCATCAGAGTTTCTACTCAGAATCCATCCAATAATATCAATACAAACATTATGCAATCATTCAAAAAGAACTTTAATAACCGCACACCAGAACATAAATTATATATATATACACATTTAATACTATTCTTCCCATAAAAAGATATACAAATAATACATATCATGCAACATACATAATATTAACCCCAAATTACAATAATAATCTATACACATACAATAATAACATAACACACTAACATAACATTAATACCATAATATTTATTTTATAGACAATATAAAATACTATCACCAATCCATAACCTTCATAAATCAATTAATAACCAATCCAATACAAACATCTTACTATCAGATAATTTTATCATGCATTAATAACTATATTATAAAATAAAAAAGAAAACAATTCCTATTACCATTGAATAATTACACTATAATATACCTAATAAACACTATTGAATATTGACAGATACTCTCAATCAAATTAACCCCACATCCTTAAACAACACTCTAATAATAACTAAATCTACATTACAACAATTCATCCAATACATACTCAATCATAATTTCCTATAACATATCCATATAATCCTATACTCAAAACAAATCACACATCAACAACTCCCAAACACTCAACCAACAACCCAATCCCTCACATCCTTTAAACTCCCATCAAACACATTCCCATCCAACATTCCAACCCTCCTCCTCAGTCATTACGAGACTCTCACCTTCAAACCAACCCCCCCGCTACCCCATTCAGTCATCCTAATCTAACATCCCTAATGACCATATACTCATGGAGATTCACACATTCCTCAACAATAGTCAGACATACTCGCAATCACATTTTTCTTCCCACCCCATCAATCCACCCATTAAACTACCTTCGCCCTTAATATCACACTCTCACATCATTCATACTCCTCTCATTCCCATAAGAATCTCTTCAACTTTACTCAAAATATACCCCCACTTGTATACCCTAACGCATCCACAAATTTATCCCAATACCCTCCTAACATTAAACCTCAACCCATATACACCAATCCATCCCCCATCTAATCAACATTAACAACATAATACTCACAATTAATACATATAACTCATGCATCCAAAACCACTCTCTTATCCTTCTTTCCCTCCAGAGCGACAATTGACACTAAACCATTCCCCCTTCACTCCATACGCCACCTCCTTAAAAATACTCACCCACTACCCATAATTTCCCACTTACCTACCCATACCTATCCACCATCACAACTTAACCACCATACCCTCCCCCACCATCCCAAATTCTATACCCTCCTTCAACACAACCAAATCCCTGCTTCCTCCCTCCATCAATCAGCCATCCTGACCACCCAAAATCCATACGCCCCTATCCAAAACCAAAACGTCACATCATAATATCTTACGACATCAATGATAACACATATAGACGATATATAATTCCACCTCTATCCTACTTTCTAACCTAATTCTTCAAACTGAGCTATAACATCCTTCAGCATTCCTCATACCATCATTACAACTGCATATATCATAATGTAACATACCCCATAAATAGACAATACCTACTCACCCCACTTAATTACACACATACCACGAATTCTTTTCGAGACATAAATCATTAACAAACGAGTTATAATGACAATCAACATATATCCCTCTGAGCCTCAAATCATCATCTAATCTCTACATTAATTACACATCTCCATACCCATAAATAATCCATAATCTATAGACAAATCAACTATAAAAATCATAACATCAATTTTACTCAATTTGTACATCTCATTACACATCTAACCCAACAGTAAACCAAGTAATCAAACACAACCATCAAATCATCCATATTAACAATAGTCAGTTAACAAAAGAACAATTTGAAATAAATATCAACATATAATAATAAAAATATCATAATGATAAATACACAATTAGACATACATCAATAGACATATTCACATTCACATTCAATTATACAAATAATAAATACACAACTCAATTATGACAAATACAAAATCACGTACATCCATCATGTGAGACATTATCTACCAATCCAAATCATTCAAGATATGACATTACGAACATAAATATATCATTGCGAACATAATACATTCTCAACAAATACGACATTCTCCATAAACATACTACTAAATGAAGACCCATAATTACTTTCTAAATCAGATTAATAATATAATCGAATCCACTCAATAAAATCAATTTAATAAATCCAAATATTTTCCACATCATTTCCATATTAAATAGCCCCAAGAACCTAACAAACTATATAAACAGATTCTACAACACTTAATATAGCTAAATTACTTAATTGCGGAAACCATAGACATTAAAAATACATCAACCCATCCAATTCTAATACCATATCCCTAATCTACAAGATAAAAATCCACCATATGCATAAATACACTACACAATGGTCCCAATAACATCAAATACACCATAAACCAATCAAATAAGTACATACACAATAATATCACATAAAAAATAATAATAACACATAAATCCACCATTCCACATAGTACTTTAAAGACCATATATATACATTACCAACCTTATAAACACATTAATTCACTAACTCCTCATAAAATACCAATACTACGTTCACTTATAGACTTGAACATCCCTTTCAGACCATCGCCTTAGTATTCCACCCTGCAATTAAAGGGACTTGTTGTCTTTTCCGTTATAACAATACTTAAAATTGCTTAAACTGTCACTGAATTTTTTTCATCGTAGTTAGAAAGTTTGCAGCAGGTAAAACAGAATTCAATTGCTGATCAGCGTATTGCTTCGGATGAATCATATGCGTTGGATAAAGCTACAAAGCATTTATACACACATTTTTTGTATTCCTGTAAAATGTTGATGGATTCTTTCAGCAAAGGATTTTCATCAGCATTTTGTCCATGTCGTTCGTCCTTCATGTTGTCAAGATTGACTTATGACATTGCTTCGGATACACGCTTCAAATATGCTTCCTCAAGCGAGTAGTCCAAAGCAAATAGAAAATCTAGCAAATAAAATTGAACAGAAATCAACATTTCAAATTTCTCGTTGCAGTAACCAAATGTTTCTAAATTTTTCCACCACTATTGAGGGTTAAAAGATATCCTCAAGTTTTTGTTTTACTTGTCTCACGTTTTTTTACTTGAGAATGGTTATGGAGTATAACTGAAAATAATTTGGTTTCAGGTAATCCGCTGTGATATGCTTGATTGGTCTATAAGTATATCAAATAAACTGTTATCAAAAATACTGATGAAAAACTTGATTTTCAGAGGCTAGCTACAATAATTGGTATAAAAGCTTCACATACTTTTGCCATCAAAACATTTCTGTCGTTTTTTTATGTTGAAACTATCCCATGTACAATTGTTTTTCGGGAGGACTACGGGCAAAACTACCCATTTAAGAAGTGCATACATATCAACAATGGCCTAGGGAATGAACATCAGGTTTCTCGTGGCGCAGTGGTGTATAAAAAATGGAATTTACAAATTCAACACGAATTTTTGCGAAAAAATATTGATATAACTTATTGTCAAGAGAGTCGCTGTTATGCTGCGTACCACGGACTACTGGGTCTGTAATAGTGAATAGATTGCATTAAGAATCAAACTTACAATACTGAATTTGATAGTAATACACGTAACTCTAAGGCATTTCATCAATAATCATTAAGTATTTGACTATCAACAATTATGCATTATGTATTTTTGGAAATTAAGCATATGTCAATCCGAAATAAAAACACATGTATATTCATGACATGCTTATAAGTTTTTTTTTGTAAATTTGTTATACCAACTTGGTTGCGCTCAGAGAGCGCCATTGAAAGATGGTAAATAACTTAGTCCATGGAGTTGAGCAAATCAATAGTCGCGTAAATATAAATTCTATGGTCAAGAAACAACACGAACATACAACATTAAATTTCGCAATAAATCTGGGCTAGAGTTACATACTCCATATACCACGCCTATCCATGAAAAGTATATACTGATATTGCAGGATGAGTGTTATTTAAAGTAGTATGTCACAGTATAATTATTTTTGCTATGTGACTCAAGGTCTACGTAGCCTACCACAGAAATGAAAATGAGGAAGAATTGGTATCGGGTCTCGTATATAAAACATACCAGCAACTCGCATTTCATCGAAAAACAGCCAATCACGGATTGAATAGTTCGTGACGCTACAACGAACGAAAGTAAGTGAGCTTCCGTATTAAAAACATACCAGATCTCTGTAATCATACGAGAATCTCGAATCAGATGTTAGTTTTAAGTTGCATGTGAATTTGCTATATGCTTATATGTAATTGCATATAATATGCGATTTCCAGTGTAGAGAGTTTGAATTGCTTAGCTGCTTGTTCCCTCTCACTAGATAGCATGTAGAAAGTGATGTAGACCTCACATTCAATTGTCAGCGCTTTGAATAGGACATACCAAATTTAAATCAATAATGCCTAATTAAGATCATTCCAAACATAATGGTTTGAAAACCATGAAGTGATAATCCAACGATCTGAATGAATCACAATGTCGAAAACATACCAATAAGGAGTTTTCTGGCTTTTAGATGATATCAATTTCGGTGTCGGTGTTGAAATGATTTCTTATCTTCATTTTTATGTCATGTTATAATTTGTTTATTAAAATTCCTATCACAGTCTTATATTGCAGCCACAGCAAGATCAGCCTTTTCACCACAACCGAGCGCTCCAAATGCATGGTTTCATCAATTGGTATATGTATACCTTACTTCCTTGCTTTACCGTTTTCCTAAATTACAAATACCATTTGAGATGTCAAGAGTTATACGATGTTGCAGCACTAAATTATTTTCAACGTTTGAAGCATTGTCCTTTTCGGGAAATTTGCTTTTTGATACATTGTACACTCTAAACCAGCACCTCCTAAATCACACACTGAAGCGAGGCACTATTCGTAACAAATAAAAAAAAATCCAAAAGCAAAGCGTTTTAGGGGGCTAGCGCACTAGTGTTATTGTTCTCGGAGGGGTGATATAAATGCTCAGCATTTCTAGTTCACGCAACCTCCTAAAATTCTAGTGTGTCGCGCTTTAGGAATGCAGATTGCTTCGATTTTCGAGAAACGACGAATATGACAGTTTTTACAGTGTATTTCTCATGAGTAAATAGATGACATCTCTGAGGACTAGTGAAAGTCTGTTTAATGCACTGACACCAACCGACGGAGACACTCCTTAATGTATGCTATGTAGAAAATGTAAATTCATTTTTATCGACAATAAAAGTCAGAATTTAAATCAGAGGTTTATGCATATCTTTCATTTGTGCATGGTTTTTTATTCCCCTTGACCATGACTGATGGAATCGTAGATTAAAAAGAGCACTCATACAAGTACAAATAATACGAACAAAATGACTGCACAGTAGTCTGTGAGGAAAGGTTAGTGTCGACACAATAAAAAGTAAAATTTGACAACAATTCGAATATTCCCTGTCTTCCTTGTTGAATCGCACTCCGGACGTAGCAATCAGAAAATTCACCTCATGATGCCTCCCACCTCTGACATGATATCTCAGGATGTTGTCATTGTCTCTCTGGTGTTGTTGAGTTTCAAATGAATGTTTGCTCATGAGAACCTGAGATCTTTATGTCGTGTTGCAAAATCAATTATAGCGAAGTTAAATCTTAATAGAGAATTTTTTTATGAAAAAGCAGCTGTTACCATTGTCAGATTGAGACGCATTTGACATCATTTTCATGTCCAATGATGGTCGAATCATTGTGGACATTTACAATGCCTTTCCGCCTGCGCGAGAATGAAATTTTTCCGATCGGTCGTATTTGTTTTCAATGGTCTGATGAAGTTCTCACACCTTTCTCGTAAATGGCTTCAAAATGTATTTTGAGGTTTTTGACAAACGAGGAAAGAAAACTTTTTAGAACAGTGGAGAATTACTATCTGATAGTAAAGAAAGTTGATTGCGATATTTATTTAATGAAACATGCAAGAATAACGATTTGCTGTCCACTTTCTGCAATATATCTGTATATTTTTTTCAAGTGAATAGAAATCATCTTTGCATTTTTGAAGTTCAATGCAAGACAACAATTAATGCAAGTCATCAAGTGCCAGAGCATGAGAACAGTTGTATATGGGAAAATTCAATGCGTTTTGCTTGTATTCTTCGTGCAACTTGGAAAGAAAGATTTTGCACGACATATAGTGTTTATTATCGGTAGCGCATATTATGAGGCTTGTGATACTGAAAAAATTAGGAAAATTGATCTTGGAAAACGTGTTGCAAATTGTTTGGTTGTCCGATGTTTAGAGACAATTGCTCTGTTTGATTCATCCGACGAAGACTAAAAGAAATTGCTACACTGTAAATCGCTCAATACCAATCACATACGAAGGATGCATGCCAAGAGATTTTTTTGGTATACTTCTGCATATATTTGTATGCTTTTCGTATGCCATTTCAAGTATAGTATGCTTTACATACTAAAGTAATACCAGCACAATGTTAAAAGAAAGCATCAATTATTTCTAAAGTATGTTGATTTAAGGCCTTTTGTCAATAAAGATCACACTTATGTTACTACTGTTTTGTAAGTAGTGAGATAATGACATTCAAGAGTCAAACTTTCAATACTGAATTCAATTTTAATACACGTAAGTCTAAGGAATTTCATCAATGATAAATAATTAATAAGTATTCAACCATCAACAATTGTGCACTATGTAATTTTGAATTTTTAGCATGTTATCAATCCAAAATAAAAACGCATTATAATTCATGAACGCAAAATTAGTTATGTTTGAGATATATAAGTCAACATGATTTCACGGAGGACATCGTTTGAATGAATTGATATTTATCACCTTGGTTCATAAAGTTGAGCTAGCCAAACATCCTGTTAATGTTATTAGACAGATAGCAACGAAGACATACTCATAGAGCATGAAATTGACATTAAATCTAATATAGTTAAATACCATACTATCAAAATGAGATATTCAAGACTGGTATTACTGAAAAAGTTGTTTGACAGTAGCATGTAATACATGTATTTTTCGCTATGTGACTCAATCTCTTCATAGCCTACCACAGATATGCAAATGAGGACGAATTTGCATAGGGCTCCTTGATAAAAACATACAACAACTCGCATTTTCATCAAAAAACGACCAATCACAGTTAAAATAGTTGGTTGACGTCCACTGTAAACCAAACTGGTGCCCAAAAATGTGTCCCAACACTTACGTCCACTGCCTTTATGTGACCAAATGTGCCCAAATCGGTGACATTCAGCTCGGCAGATATATGACTTTATGTGACCAAATCGGTCACATGCAACACGGCTGATATGTGACTTGATGTGACTGATGTGTGACTAATATCTGCCCGACTGCTCGGGAAGAAAAGACCATACTTTCAATTGTGGAACTTATGGAAAGAACAAAAAATATTTCACATTAGATACATATTCTACTTTCCATTTACTTTTCAATTAGCCATCACTGCTTAATTCAGAATGTCTTAATCAGTGTGTTGCTCAACGCCAACCGCCACCTGATGTTCAAAAACAAATAGATAAGCTGATGTAGTAGACACCTTATCTATGCACCAATGAAACAATCGATGACTGTTGCAGCATTTATTGCTGTTTTTACCGATAAACTTGTTTGATTGAACCATCTATACATTGATTCAATTTTGTATAGGCTCACTTCTCAGGACAACTCCACTCAGGACAACACGATGATACAACTTCCCGGAGAGATCAAACAGATTAAACGAAGACATGTGTCACATTTTTCAATCACACAATCATTATCCTGATTAAAGCAGTTTTCAATATGATAACATCTTCTTGCCAGTGATGTCCTTGAACAAAACACACCGCAAAGTATTCGGAAAATCACTTTGAATTATTCTCATCATAGTACTCGCCGTGCGTATGGGCATGAATTCATGAGGATAATCATCGGTCACATAAGATGTGACCAAATGTGACCGATGTGACGAAAATGCGTCGGTGCACATAATTCGATCACATTTTGGAACACAGTTTGGTTTTAAGTTGTACATGCAAAGGTTTCGCTATGAGAAAACATAACCAGATCTCTGTAAACATACGAGAAATGTCGAATCAGCTGTTAGGTTTTAAATTGAAATGTGGATGTGGGTATTATGTTTGTAAATTTGTAATTTCGTATCAGCGATTTACAGTGATAAGCGAAGACCATCGGGACATAGGTTTACCAGCAGATAAACCTTGTGACAACAGTTTTGCATTCCCTGTCAATAGAGAAAAAACGGTTCGATTCACTCAAGCCAAACAAAAAGGAGCAATGATACTAGGAGTCGTAATCTTATTAAGGAATAGAGCTGCTTTGTGGCGTCCAGTTTCTGCACACTTGTAGAAGGCATCCACGCTGACTTGCTTTCTTATAAATATGGTTTGTATGGTGTCAATTTCAGCTCATGGTCATATGTTACACCAAGAAACTTAATTTGAGTACATTCAGTAAACAACAAACTTGGTGTAGTGGCACCAAGTTTACTTTCGAAAATATAAATACTTTATCATGTTGAAGTCACGATCTCGGGTCCACTGTTTAACATTGTCGATTTCTTCGTTCAATGATATTTGGAGGGCAGAAAATACCGTTTGGAGTAAAGGTTGCTACATCATTCTGCGATGTCCGTAAGGATGCCGTGTGGGAATTTGACCCTTTCGGGAAGTCAGAGATCCCATAAAACGCTCCGAAACCAAAATACGGCCTCGTATTTAATAATACGATTGTCACGTTAACTGTATGTCATGTCTTCTATGTGAAAACATACGGGTTTACCGTCTTCACTCAGTTAGGCTCTTAATCCAAGTCCTAAACCAAGACAGCAATGACATGTATAGAAAAGGTCAGAATATCCAAAATTTGCGACAAGGAAAAAATTGGTCACAGGATTCATAAAATTCACATCTCAAAAACATTCTCAGAATGTCTCTATTCGAAGGTATTAAGCATGGGCAAGAATGGTGGACTTTTTCAGGTCGCAAGTCTGTTTATCCTAACCTACCTCACAACAAACAGGAAATCCGTATTTTACTGAGGTTTATTTGGATTTCTTTAGTGTGGCCCGCAGAATTCATGGTTTGAATCATGAAAATTAATGTAATCAATATTATTTGCTCAATAGTATATGAAATATAACTTACCAATTCAGGAAAAAGAGAATCATCTAATAGGATATACAGACTGAGAGTATTTGCATGTATGAACAATAATGAAGCTTAAACAATTTGAAATGGCTCCTTAATTGGCTTTCAAATCCAAAATACTGCATTATTTTCTATTAATACAGTACAATCAGCTGGTAGAATTGCTTATGAAGTGTAATTAGAAATGTCTTTTTGGGAACACTTTAAGTGGGCAAACATTCATTTGTCGGCTACTTTTGCCCTTTTTCGAAATAAGATGATTTATGTTGCTCTAAGATATAGGTTCAGACGAGTTCAATGATAATCTTGGCTCAACACTCTTCAGAAATTTGAATGTATAGATTGAATATGAGAAGTTATCTTCAGTTTCATCATTATTGCTTGCCGTCTTTCCAACTGAGAAAATTTGCGAGAGTCAGACCAACTTATGCGTTAACAGTGCTCCCTGTGCGCGTAGCGATTCCGTCAAAGAATTGATCTTTGTTATGATGTTCCTGCTTTGCAACGCAAAATTGCAGAGATATCCTTTATGGGGCTACCTTTATTTCTGTGGTCATAAGCAAAATGTATTGAAAATAGAGAATTCTTATCTAATGTGACTCGAGACAGGCAGCAAAAATCAAATGCCTACAATTTTACTGCTTTCTGCATCAAGTAATTGCAATATTAATTGACGCATTTCTTAAAATTCTGTAATTCAGATTGCGCTGTCTTTCACAAAATAACTTACAACTGGACTAACATTTGTATCAAATGGAGGCATTAGGATTTACTTTCTGCATGCCAATATTCACTAAAATTAATTACTTGTCTGCATCGCATGCCTAGAATGGTTTGTCAATCAAAACTTTAACCGTTCTTTAGTAAAAAGCTATCATTTAATTGAAATTTTTTCATCAAATATTTGTCATTTAATATATTTCCTTGCTAACAAAAATGTTGTCGGACCAACCTCCTCTCCTACCCTTTCATGAATTGTGCACGGTGCATTACGTGAATACTGGAATATCTTATCCACTTGTAATATTCTGAGAAATGCGAAGAAGTTGGTAGCAAGACAATGATGGCTCTGATGCTCGGCATGAATTACTGTTCTTGGAACATCTTCGGATCGAGTAGAACGTTGAAGAAAGAAATGGTATGGAATTTCTATAGTTCATATTACCGCCTCGTCAGTTTCATTTCTGCATCATGTCGAAGGTCATTAACATTAAAAGCCAGTGATCTCAATGTTCGCCCACCTTGGCGACGTTGCAAGCAATTATCGCATGACTGGATTGGTGTGTGTGTTTTTCTGTATTCAATCACAGAGACATTAGTGCACAAGATTGATGACTGTCTTTCATCTCACATCGGAAAGTTTCAAGTATTCAAGTTTTGATCATAATCAATATATAGTTCGTATTTTCGATTTTGAGAATGCAAACTTCAAGCTCATTCAATCAAAATCACAAGTTTTTCAAATATTTGCGGATGAATTGATTTCCGTAATCGAAAAGAATTGCAATTATTTTTTATGGATCCCACTCGAAACTAAAGGCATATCACTTGATAAATCACTTCGTATAAGTAATACTTACTTAGCCTGAGATGCGACTCGCGTTTAAATTGATGGCAATACAAGGCTGGATAGAGGCGTGGTGGACTGATAATGTTTTTTTTTATGTATCCTACATGTACAATAGCTGTAAACTAGTTTCTTATCGACTTTTGAAGGCACGGTTTGGCCGAAGTAGCATGTAGCTTCCATTTTCACCGACCACAAGATTAGGAGGAGCTTGCTTTTTTCTTCTTGTTATCAATTAATTATGAAGTTAGTCGGTATTTTACACTATAACGTTTTCGGGTTACAAATATGGCTTGGGCACAAAAATCCAAAAACTCAAACTTATATTTACACATCATATTGCATAAGCCTGATTTAAGTTATTCAGAAAATATCAAAAACCATGCAATGGATGGTACAAATGTTTGCTATCTTCTCAATATTATGCATAGGAGCGCCCGGAAGAGACCCTCTACGACCGCCGACCCAGAGATATGACTCCAACGAAAGTTGTATGCGGATTTGATGAGACTTTTATGAGAGCTGATGAGAGTCATGATGAGAATATGATGAATGGCATATAAGAACATTTATGAGGATAATAGAAATCTCATGATAGCATGTTATGCGAAAATCATGAGCATTCATGAGGTTGTTTGTGAAAAAATAAATATTTTAAGTAGCCTACTAAGGTATGCATGCTAGCGGCCCCGAAAGGAAAAAAGTCATGGAGAAAGCTCATATTCAAAGCAGTATGAATCTCCACGTTTAGTCTGTAAAGGACAATAAAAGCAAACTCAATATAGAATAATATCAGAGCGAATCTTGGGCAACAGCCTTCTCGAACAATCATGCATATTTTAATTTGACTGCACATAATAGATGTGGAATGCAAGATGTTTAAAAATAGAGATATAATCAACCAAGTACATCATGATTATTATAATGTAATAATACACTATAATGCAAAAATAAATACACTCATACATTATTACATTTAATATTGTGGGCATGGACGTGGAGTGATCGACGCTCAGATGAAACGTGGCCAGGCTAATAAAACTACAAATAACGATTAATTCCAGAACAAGTAAATATTCAGAAGTATGTAAACATTCAAAAGTAAAGTTGATTAATGAAGATTTTTATCAGAAATTCTTGAAATGTAAAATAGACGAGATGTTTATGCGAAGGACGTTCCAAACACGCATGAAAGTTCATAAATAACATACATAAGTAAAAATTCGATAAGAATCAATAGAGAATTTTCGTGAGGGGGAGTGAGGCCTGGGACTTGGACAGGCAATATTTGTTAACAGAACTTTTCTTGCCTCACCGCAATAAGAAGGCGGTTGGTCGATTTTGGTTTGGTTGAGAAGGATAGTCCATGGCACGTTGTGAGGTTGCGCACAATAGCAGAGCAAGCTTTTACAGTAATGTATAAACGGATCCCTAACCTAGACAGGTAGTGATTTCAAACGTAAATACTTTCAGTTGTTGCCATCTTCTAATGAAGTTGTAAGCAAACCGCCAAATTGACAGTGTTATGTAACTGTAAAGAAACTTCAGTTTGTTTTGACTGTGGATGGAGGGAATTAAATTTTCAATTTAACCGAGAATCGCCTTTAGAGAATGTAGAAAACGGGTTGTTTTCTCCTTAATTTTTTGTATATTGTAGTAATAGAATATTATAACAATAGATAGCTAGAAAGAAGTGGAATAAGTTGTGGACGCAACGCAGTCATTTTTTAAGTTTTTTTCTTGAATTTGCCACGACAGGTCCATTTTTATTAGGATGTAGACAATTTTCGTTGTTACATGTAATATAAGGATTTCGATGGAGAACAAATGATGTGATATGCTCTTGTACTGGGTGGGACTCTGTCCTTCTTTTCAATCATGCCTGATTCCTTTCTCTTCTTTCTCTATTATAAATTTAATTTTTGAGGCTCGTGCTATCTTAAATGCTCACAGGACCGCGCTTAGGTCGTGGTTTGAGTCGTCCAGGAATTAACGGCCCCGAAACGCGATTCTGGTCCTGACCAAGTTCCCTGGTGATGACCTCATTTAAAAAATAGTACTCAAATTAACTTGTATGCATATTTTGTACAATTCTATTTCACGGTTTAGCTTAAGGAACCAACATTAATTCTCTTTACATCCTCACGTGGTAGATTTTGAGTTAGCGTAAGCCGCTGTGTTATTAGATAGATATGGTATTTTTGATTAGAAACAGACCTGTCCTCTTATCATCTGAATGGGCAGACTGCTAAATACGAATCTGTGTTCAATATATAAGGGATAAACATAATTGTTGAACAGATACGGCTTTACTCCGACAAGTCTCTTACACATGAGGAGGAGGAGAAGCGTTGCTTGTCCTTCTACGTAAAGATTATTGTTAAAAGGTTTAGACATTTTAGGATATAAATAAATTTTCTTTTGAAATCAATTACTTTTTTACCTTTAAAAAATTAAAATAGTCCACAAAGGCTTGTTTTTTTTTAATTTTTTTAAAAATTTTGTTGCCTTGACGCACTTTGCTACGTTGAATTTACTTATTAATGATCAAATTTAAGAAATTCATTGCATTCTTCTTGAATGCGAAAGATTACTAGGATGTCATATCATACAAGCATTTCACTTACCGGTTTATTGGCATAACTCATTGGAAAAAAGGAATTTTAACCAGAGTGAGAATCCCAAACTTTTCTTCCTTGTGCGTCCAGAAAGTGCAGTCGGTAAAAGGACACACAGGAGCGTAGACAAGTGTTGTTGGCGAACTGGCAAGTACTTACCTTCTAGTATCCTCTGTCGAACATGTTTTCCTTCTATTTGTCTTGAGACTTGCTGCTAAGCTTACCCGACAAACTCGCTCAATGGCCAATTCGCGATGAAAGTCGTGTCTACGGGGAGCGCGAACATACAATCAAGGGACGCTCCGCAAATTGAAATAATTGGAGGACGCTTATACTCAGAGCAATCTCCGGTCCATTGTGTTGATGAAATACGACGTCCAACCAAAAAACATGCCAACGAAGAGATTTAGAAGATTGGGAAAATCAGAAAGCCGCGAAGAACAGGTGATAATTGCAACCCTTCGCAGTTATTATTCGCCTGGAGATTAATAAACGGGGTGAAAGGGTGATGACCCGCTAACATTTCGGTGTTCCCAGCAATCAAGCGATCGGTGAGATTACAGACGAGGTGTAGAACACTGCGAAGAGGCTTGTCTGACCACTTGCAAAGTCTCATCATTGGCCCAAGAATGTATGGGTGTATACTCTGTGATTTCCTTGGAAAGATCTCCAATGGGTATGAAGTATGGAAATTACAGAGGAAAAGTCTTGTCAGCGCCCCGTTCCCAGCCACCAGGGACATAATGCAGACTCTTGCGAAACTCTTTGTTCATGCGCCACAGCTACGATGTTGGTGTAAAAAAATTGCGAACTTGCACCCAAGATGGTGGTGATAAAGGACGTAATGTCCAAGGAATGATATGCGAAAGTCAAGAGACTGCAATCTTCTGTATGTCTCATGCATGTCTTCTCGGTGTCACTATTGGCCATTGTTCCGTTTTAGTGGTTGGCTTCAATTGTTACCAAAAACATGACATGGTTTATTTAACAAGCAATCAGGGGACCAATGAAATGGATAGGAATATGTTTGTCCTTCTTCATTGGTTTGTTCATTTAATTTTTTCAACATTATCAAAAACATGATTATTTGGAAAATGAGCGAAATGAATATCAAAAAAGAATGCCACACTTGGATTTGATGAATGATAAATTGGAATAAACAATCACGTCTCATCATAAGGTGAACCTAAAATCTTCGAATGAAAGTTCGAATACAATGGCATTTTCAGTTCGATGAAACAAAAGTTTTGTTCTTTTGGACATGAGTGGCTTTAATCCAGACAATTCTGGACAATCGAAAATTTTTTGATCGTGCATGCCGTTTAAAATGTTGCGGTGTGCACGATACTGGCCAAAAACTAAACCACTTAGGAAAGTGGATTCATCGCCTTGTTAAATCGCTCAATACCAATCACATTCGAAGGAGGTCTCTATGCCAAAACTGTGTTTTTTGTACTATATTTCTGTATTCGCTTCGGTATATGATTTTTATGCATTTTCGTGGATGTTATTGCAAATGTGGTGTGCTTTACATACTAAAGCCATACCAGCACAATGTTAAAAGAATGCATCAATTATGTTCTAAAGTTATCTGCAGATTTAAAGGCCTTAGGGTCAATAAAGATCAGTACTATAATGTTACTACTGTTTTGGGGAAGTAGTGTCGATAATAACATTTCAAGGTCCATATTTTAGTTACTGAACTATTTTTTCGATTTTATTACATCTTAAAGTCTAAAGGCATTTCATAAACATTCAATAAGGTATTTATACCATCAAACATTATGCAACTATGTTAATTTTGGAACGTAAGCTTGTTATCAATCCGAAATAAAAAACACATTTATAAGTCATGGAAACCATAAAATAGTTATGTTTGAGATATATTAGTCAACATGGTGTTTGCTCGGGAAAAGTTGTTCCATTTAATTGGAAATGAGAGGGTAGCAAATTAGTTCATGGAAATGAGAAAATTCTTGTGCTAATACATAAGGAAAAGCAGTACAAAGATGACATGCGGCTTTACTTTCACAATAAATCTAATTCAATTATTAAATATTCACGACTGGTATCACTGGAAAAAGTTATTTGTAAGTAGTATGTAATATAACTTATTTTTTGCCATGTGACGTAAAGCTATTCATACGAAACACATAGGAAACACATACCAATTTGCATTGGGTCTCGTATATAAAGCATACCAACAACTCGTATTTCATTGTAAAACAGCCAATCACAGATAGAGTAGTTCGCATCGCTACATACCAATCAGATAAGAAAGTAAGTGAGATGTGGTGTGAAAAACATATTAGATCTCTGTAAACATACGAGAATCTCGTATCAGATGCAAATCGTATCAAATTGCATGTGATTTTGGTATATGTTTGTATGTAGTTTTCGTATCCAGCGATTTACAGTGTACATGCGAATGTAATCTACGAAACATCAGGTATTTCATGGTAAAATGATTATGAAAATTGACCAACAACTCCTACGCGAATTTTCCAAGTTGAAATATAGTAATTTGAGGCATTTTGTCAAAATACATCGCTCTAAAGTTGCATCTTACTACGTCATAAGCAGTAAGATATTGATTGATCTTTTAAGAGTCAAACTTTGCTCAATGTTGTAATTCGTGTGAGTTGTGCACTGGATAAGATCTGTATTATATGTGTCGTATTAAGTATTTTATAATCTCCGTTTAGGAAACAATATGGCATTATGTAGTATTTCACATTAATACTTGTTTAAGTGAATCCGAAATGGATAATACTGTATTTCTTATTTTATGCAATGAATAAATACAATTTATGTTTGATAATGGTGTAGATTAATGTTGTTGCAGTGAAGCTATCCGTTCAAAACCAAAATGAATATAATAAACCACTTTAGCTAATATCAGACGGATCTTGTTCCGAGTTGTGTAAAGTATGAAGAGTAAGGATCCTGTACTGTCTTACTCTATTGTTTTAGTATAAAATATTCTTCAAATAGATGTTCACCTTTCATGCATATTTACGTAGATATTCCAATATGACTGCCCCTGACAGATACGTATTAAAGTTCAACTACTTTTGAAAGTTTCATTTAATGCTAAGTTCTTTCATGTAGTTATATGCAATTATAATTATACATAAATCAAAAGTACAAAGGAAAATGAACACTAGTGTACCATGGGATTTGAAAAACCTTTACACACCGGTCGGGCGGTCGCTCCGGATAATGAACCACGGTGTGGTAGCAAATATACTAAACAATCACAACAGTTATTCAATTATTGACGCTTATGATTAAGCATCACCCTAAAAACACCATTGGAAGATAAAGTTAGCTATCATTATTAACCATCCTCTTCTTCAACAACCCATACCAAGTCATTACCCCATTCCCATCCCAATAAATTTTCATCCCAATCTCTCCTAACAATTAACCACCCCCCATCCCCTCCAATCATCCCATCCTAACAATCTATATAAATCTTCCTTCCAAACAATAACATAATACATTTCACTCTATCATATACACACCCTATCCCATCTTACAATCTCATCCACATCATACCCCATCCTCCTTCACCATAACACCAACACACCTCTCTCTAATCCCACCCCCCAAACACCTCATCCAAATCTTCCCCTATCCACCACCCTCCCCCCCACCTTCTTCAAACAATATCATATCTTAAAAACAATCCCCTTTCCCTCCACATTCATTATTCAACAAACACCAACCTCCCCACATCAACACTCTCAACATCTTTTCACACATACTAATCTCACAACTCAAAACTTCTCTCACTAACTCCATCTTACTCCCCCATACCCCCTACCCATTATCCAATCTTCCAAAACAACCACAATACATTACCTCCCCTCCTTCCATTCCTCTCATCATACTACATCCAAAACCCTACCCCAACCCCACTCCCCACCCCCAAAACATATATCTCTTCTTCTCCCCCACCCCCCTAATAATTACCCTAATCAAATACCCCTAACCTACCCCCCTAAACCCCTTACCTCCCTAACCTTCTACCCTTCCCCAAACCTCCCCTTACTCAGTAACCCCTCCTTTCATCACATATATCCGACATACATATCCTCTACCATCTTAAACATAAATCCGATATAATTTTAATTAAATCATCAACACTCCTATATCTCTCTCCAATACTACTATCCTAACGATAATCATAATCACATATTAAACCTTATTTCAATCAAATTCCATTAACATTAATTTAATCTAAATATCTTATTCTCAACCTCCTCCCATCCTCCAACCTCATCCTCCACACCCTCCTTCATCACAATCCTATTAACAACCATCTCCCTTACTACCAAAATAAACACCCACCCCCCCCAACACATAATTTATCCATTTAAACTCATCTTTCATAATAACCAAACACCCCACACCTCCTATCACTCCATGTTAATATATACTATAACACCGTCCTTATCTTTACTTCCCGCGACCTAAAATAACTACACCTCACTGCAAATCATCCACTAGTGCATGAAAATATCTTATACATAAACTCAAATCAATCCCAAATACCCGTTACCACCAATATTAACTCCTATATTAAACAAAATCCCTCAACCACCTTTCCAAAAGTCTTTCCCATAAATAATACCACTAAAAACTATTTCTACAGCTCAAACATAACAATAAAAAAAAAATATAAATCCCTTCCAAACTTCTACCCTATTTCTTTTATTTCTATAAATATCTACTCAATACCTTACCAACCCACATCAACTTTCTGCCATCCTACATAATTCTCATTATCTCGTTTATCACAGTATCGCCCTCCATCAAACATCCATATTAATAACAGATTACTTCCTACCTACTAATTAGTCTCCTCATCCTATTTCTCGATTTCCAACTTACTTCACCCCCTTCATACATACAAAACCTTCTCACACTAACTCTAGCACACACCCCAAAACATCCCTTCACTCTGATATTAGCAACACTCGAACCCAATATACTAGGTAACTTAACTTTGCATAAGTTTATATCCCCCCCCCAAACACATCGGTATCATTGCTCCCACAATCCTATTACATAAGATTACGACAACAAAACTATAACAAATATTGGAACGTCTTTAATTCAAATAAATCCCAATATCAAGTTTACTCTTGAAGCACCTAAACCTAGTGAATGGCTGAATTTTTTAGATATCAAGATAAAGATAGATAATGAAATTAAATACTCTTGGTATCATAAAGAATGCCACTCCAACATAGCTTTGAGAAAAGATTCTTTTCTTCCGAGACACATTAAATCAAATTATATAAAGAGTAGTGCACATACTATATCTCAACGATCAAATGATCCAGAAATTAGGAAGGAGAACTTAGCAGAGTATGACCGAATTCTAGAACAAAATCAATACACCGAAAAGGAGCGCGAAATAAGTGCTAAAACAAAAAAATCAAATAAAAGAAATAGCATAAGTAAAGAAAATAATTTTCAACTTAAAGTGCCCTACGTTAATGACCGGTGTAATCGCAAAACAAACAAACTTATTAAAAAATATGATTTACCGGTACGTTTGATTAATGAGTAATAATAAGAAAGAAAAATCATGCTCTTGTAATATTTGCAGTGATTTTAAGAACAATAAGTACTCGTGCCGAGACAGATACGTCGTATATCAATACACGTGCGTTCAATGCGGAGAATTTTATATAGGAAAAACTGCCCGCATGCTAAAAACCAGGCACCAAGAGCATAGGAAGGCGATTGATAATAAAAGTAATAGCAGTGCTCTTTATAACCACTTGCAAGATAAGCATGGAGAGATAGGCGGCATCGGTAATTTTCAGGTCGGTCTTATTCGCAAACTGCACAACACTCGAGACACAACAATAGCAGAGGCCAAAGCAATAACACAGCTTAAACCACAGATCAACAGGAAACACGAACTTCCAGACTACAATCTCTCTTCACAATTCGATAATCATGCAAACCGCCAACACACTTCTTAACAGAACTCATTATCTTCACATAAATACTTCATACAGTTGCATCCCGTCTGTTACCATCGACCGTTTCGAAGGCGCTGGACGCCGAAGGCCCGTCTGACCTGTTAAACTTTTTACTTAACTTTTAAGAAAGCATCGACCTAAACTTGGGGAGTTTTCTCTAACGCACTCTTATTAATCAAAATGATCTCCCGTCGACTGGTCAACTATGTGAGAATCTAAAATTTATTGGGGATTTTTTAACTTTGTCTCCAAAATTAATATCAAATATAAACAAAGGATTCTAAATTATCAAGCCAATTTGGAAAATGCTTCAAGTGTCCTCGGGAAATTGTCCAAAAAAACGCTGCGAGAAAGTGCATGATATAGAAATCTTTCGCCGAATAATAATGACAAGCAAGTCCAATATTTTACCTACTCATTTACGAGTGAAAAGGTAGAAGCTTGAAAATGCGTCAAAACCAAGCATAATAGCATTGATCAGGTGGCATCTAGAATGGATGAGGCTAACAAGACCTGTTTGTGACTTCAACGTGAGTTTGACTGAAAAGGCATGCATCAAAAGTTTATTAATCTTGGAAACTCTCTGTCAATGCAATGTTGCCAACTGGGACACCGCATTTAAAAATACTTTTTGTTGCTTTCCTTCATACATAGCATTACTTTGAACAGGAATCCACAGAACCCTCTACGCAGCGCAATTTCTGAAAATATTGATGCACCGACGCATTGTGTTTTAGACTTTGTATTTCTCCGATTTGTCATGGAATGCCATTTTTAATATCATTCAAAATCAATCTCTCTGAGGTTGGAGATATTTCCGATTCTTCTTCACTGCTCACTCATGCACACTCGCACATCTTTTAACATTGTTATGCGTTCAGTTGCGACAGAGAGCCCTTCGATTCCTTACTTCGTTGAGTCAAGTAATGTAAAAGTCCGTCCATCATTACCTTTCTGACACACATATTTCAGACCTCAATTCTTACCACATAACTTACATGACTTTTGCTACTGATTTTTTTTTGTGTCACCGTTTGGGTATTGTGTGTTAGAAGAATCATAGATGTAGTGAGTATCTTGAATATATCTTGAAATCCCGAATCGGCAATCTACGTCTGATACAAATTGTCGCGATAAAGCGGAGATTACTTCATACAGGAAATGTGTGAGAGGAACAGGCAAATTTTGGCTTTACTTCCAAAAATAGTTATTCCGATAAAGGAAAGAAAGGTAAAGAAATGAAGAAGCATTGAAAACATGATGAATACTGGTCTGGTATACATGTACATGCATCTTTACGCAATAAAGTACCTGAAATGCATAATAGAAATATATAGCAATTTATTCTATTGATTGCGATTCATAGCCATTATGGCAATTCTTCTCCGTATGAGCGATGCTATTATGAAACACAACATTTAGAAGATTTAAACTAAAACTCATACCCAAAGTAAAATATTTACATCCGTCTGTCTATCATTTTGTAGAGGAGGTTTCCGATTACACATCTTCAAATTTCTACTTGTTTGATGTACTTGATGCTGCCCGTCTACCAACTAAAATATGCTCAGTTCCGTTGTTGGCGGAAATATCCCATGTTGTCTTCTTGCAATTCACATTTTTGAGCTATAAATTACCATGCATAACTCTGAGATATACTTCTATTGGACTTGTAAGCATTCGAAACCGAAGCAGTGAACCTATTCAATTGCAAATATTCAGACACTTTCTGTATATTCTGCATGGAATTTCTTTGAAGGTTCTTTGCATGATTAATTAATGTTGATTGCGGGAAGCTACGTACGGCTTACGAGAGCATCCCTTCGTCATCATTAATTATTGTACATAGTCCAGCAGCCAGAGCGAGTTTCTGCAGGGAACGAGGCCGAAAGTGAGACTTTCACAGAATGATGTACACCCTATGCCTACTTCGAATCGGCACGTCTGCCGAGTTCTAGTGAGTTCTTCTTCTTGTCAGACAGGATCAAAGAAAACACATGTAAATCCAATCGGACGCAGATTGCAGTTTTTGGCTAAAATGAAATGTTGTATGTTTTCTCTGATTAAACGAAAACTACTAAGCCCAGAGTCATAATTTTTGACATGTAGTGTCTTCAGGTCATTGCCTTTAATGTTCATGCACTCCTTTCTATAAAGCTAAACACATTTAGATTTGGTGAGCCTCTTAATGTCGGCAAACACAAACATTTTAAGCAACTTTATCCACATTCAACCACATTCTCACATACATTCCCGATTAGATGCATGATAATAGCACATGCACATTATAGGTAATGACCTGAAGATATTCCATGCCAAAAAGTATGACTCATGGGCTTAGTAGTTTTCGTTTAATCAGAGAAAACATACAACATTTCATTTTAGCCAAAAACTGCAATCTGCGTCCCATTGGATTTGCATGTGTTTTTCTTTGATCCTGTCTGACAAGAAGAGGAACTCACTAGAAATCGGCAGACGTGCCGATTCGTAGTAGGTATAGGATGTACATCATTCTGTGAAAGTCTCACTTTCGGCCTCGTTCGCTGCAGAAACTCGTTCTGGCTGCCGGACTAACATGGAGTGCATCATATTCCGTACACATTTAGGCACCAGTGGGAATGTTTTCCCATGTGTGGAGATGCTTCAACCGCGCATGGTGTTTCAAAACCAGTCTTCATTCAACTGCAATTCTGAGCTACATAGAAAATTAAAGATAACATTTCTGGGGTGCTAAAATCTCCTTTTTGGCTGGATAAATATATCAGAATTTTCAAGAACTACACTCTTTACTTTAATCGGTTATCAAGGAAGGTTATCAACATCTTGAATCAAAAAATATATATTTATTGAAAAAATACCAATATTTTTGTTAGTAAATAACCCAGGGCTTTTCAATACTAACAAATACTTTTGGCTGCAAATGGCTGTGAACATCAATTTTACAAGAAAATACATGTACATCACGTTAAAATGCATCACCGGTGTAGCCGTAATCATGCAATTAAGAGAACCAGAATCATTGCAGCTAGGCATTTATTGGTGGAATTTCTAGATAAAATGTCTCTGAGTTCCACTCTTCACTGAAGTGTCGACTTTGGCAGCCCAGTAGACATAATGTGCCATGAAGAAGTCTCATAGCAGGAACCACTTAACAATCTCTCAAATGGGCATAATGACGAATTTGATGAGATATATATCATCAGGCCTCATCAGGCGTAGGCCTGGGGCGTGGTGAGCGCCACGACGGTCCGAGCTCTCGTACTGGGCCGCCTTCATAGTGGTGTTCCGCCTTTGGACTGAAGGAAATCCCTCACCTTCAAGCCGGGCCGATAAAAATGTGTGGATGTATTTTCCACGGCTCACGGCACGAATTTGGTCAACAAATGATGCTGCAGATCCTGTATTACTTCCGTGAACATCTATGTATGGTATATCATCAAAACCTGGAGATCTTCAAATGTTGAGAACCTTTTTATGAAAACACTATGGAAACAATCTCAGGTGTTTCAAGATGTCAAAAGTCAACGGTCTGTGTAGGCGTGGAACTTCCTGCTACTCATACGATCAGGTTCAGTGACATGCACAGCGCAACAACACATGTCTTGCAGTTGTATCCAGCTGTTCTCACTGCCCTCAGATACATAATTGAGCAGCCTGAAGATTTGGACGCAACAGTTCGTGCGGAAGCTGACACGCTTTGATAACTTTGAGACTTTCACTGGACTAAGCATGTTCAAAGAGATATTTGAGATTGCTGGGCTCCTCAACACCTTTTTCCAAACCTCGGGGTTAGATCTCGCGCTCTGCGTAGTAGGGGCAAATGTAGCGGAAGCGAAACTCCAAACTCTCCGAGAATCGAAAGGTATTGATATGATATCATCCGCATCGCCAAAGTTGCAGCCGACACATTAGGCATTACATCACAATATAAAGAAAAGCATCTCCGCGCAAAAAGTGACTTTTTGATTACGATGGAGTCGACGAGCGAGGCTCCGACCCAAACGAACAATGGATACATGAAACTTTTCTGACAGCTGTCGAGACAGCCCAAAGGATTCTGAGGGATATATTCTCCGAACAGCGCGCGATTTTGCTGCCACTCTTTTTACCGTTCTCAGCAGCTGCAATAGAGAGTGCATTCCTGAAGAGTAGGTAGACATTCATAGACCACTTCCAGATAGATGTCGGTGTGGAGTCATTGAGTGCGTAATTGAGCCAATTCGCCGAACTTTGCACACGCAACAAGCCGGAGTTAGTTATCTTACCGGATAGGCACAGCTTCCATGAAGCGGATGGTTGCATTTTAGACTCTTATCTCTTATGTTTGTTTATCTCATTCATAGTAATAATCTGCATCAACTGGATACTTCAAACTTGAGCCAATGTCAAGATGTGAACATTTATAAATTGAACAAGTCTGTTTTAATTGTTTTTTTCTTTAAAACTGTTTCTCTGGGGTAGGGGAAAATGCAGTTTTGGGAAAACGTTCGATTTGCACATCATCTAGACAATGTAGCATTTATTTGGTACAGAATACTGTACAGTACTACCTAGCATTTTAGCAAATCGAAAAAGTAAATTTAACAAGTTATCAAATTTGCTTAGTAAATCATAAAGAACTATATTTAAGTAATCGGTCATCCTATTTCAAATTATCATTGCAAGAAGTAATTTAAGCAAATTCAAGCATAACACACTTAGTATTTCAGGGCATGTCACTTCCCTGGGGCAGGTTCACTTCATCCACTCGCATTGGCCCTATAGAAGTTAAAGCTTCTCTTTCAGAGTGATGGGATAATGTAAGATAAATGTAGAGAGATATGATGAGATAAATGTAGTCTATGGTTGTCAAAGTCTGTTTTCTTCGATGAGCTCAATATATTTTCTGTGCACATGTGAGATATTAAAGAGTAAATAGGAGACGCTTCTGCCTTTTGAAGAAGCGCAAAAACACATCGAAGTTGAGCTTTTCAGGCGGTGTTCGAGTTCACCCCTCCTTTTGTGGAAAGATAGAATGATCTCAGTCGCAATCCTCAGGTGCACAGTGTATTTGATGCTGAATCCCTCATTTGCCTCAGTATTTTGCTTCCCAGTGTTGCATATTCTAATGTGTAGTTACTACTGTCAAGTATCACCTCTCTTCACGTATATTTGACGTCAGTAATAGAATATCCCAAGACACAGACACGGACATCATCCAATAATTCGCTGTTCTCACAAAAGTGGGAGAATCAACCTTCGGCCTCGAAATCTTGAGTATCTGCATCGTGAAATAGAAGTGTTGCGTAAATCAATTTTCTCTTAATTTCAGTAGGAATTTATTCTGCTGTAGCTACAGACAAACTATGGACAGCATGATACATTATTTCATCAATACTAGCATGCTTTTTTGAAATTCACTCAAATGCAACAGTATTGTCAATCGCGAGTTTGGTTCGACTTGACGGAAATTACTTTGTACTTACCAATTTCAGCACTTTTTATTCTCTTTAATCCACTGGCCACGGATGCTTGTGGGAAAATATTTTGCTTATATGCAGAGAAACAAAAATATATAATAAGAAAAAACATCTGCCCATTCCCATGTACACTGCGCCAGGAGATGAGGTTTCAGTTTGAAAATTTCCCATTATATTGCTGGCCTGCTTTTGATGTATATTTGCATGAAAGTTTTGAAAATCATAGTTTAAAAATCATACTGCCCTTTTCGAGAAGTGATGAGAATTCAAAATGGTAGACAGAAAAACCGAAACAGCATTCTGAGGCTGGACAAATAAACCCCAACTGCTTCATTAATAGTTTCCTGTTTAATTTGACCCACTCTTTTCAAATATAATTGGAAGAATTTTGACCCTTTAGTGCATTTGTAAACGAATAAGAACGACAGCATTTTTCCGATAAGGCCTTTCGATCCGCTCTATTTCATGTCGAACGCGGATATGACAAGTTCATCGCACAGATCAATCAACAGATCAGATGCGCATATTTGCGGATATTTTCCTTTGTTCCCTTGAGATGAAAATCTTATCAGAAATCAGAGACAGTACGTCTTTTTATCAAATATATGTAGATGATTGTCTCTGTCTCGTGTCATCTTTGGACGATGCTAAAAGTTTTCTTGCTGTGCTGAATTCCTTACATACATCTTTGTGTTTCACATATGAGTTTGAAGACGACAATGCGCTGTCTTTTCTTGATGTAATATGGTAACGTCGTCAGGACGGATCGGTATGCACGTCGGTTTTCAGAAAGTGTACTTGGGACTGGACGGTATACCAAGTTATTTCCGTTTGTTCGCTCTCTTACAAGATTGCACTTGTGATAAGTCATTGACATTTCGTGCTCATCGTATCTGTAGCCAGATGTTTTGCCAATCGGGCTTCGCTTATTCGGGACCTCCAGTCTCCAACGGTTATCAGTTACATTTCATCAGCCCATTCTTATGCAATTCTCCAAAATGATAAGTGCCGAATTTGGTCCGGATAAGAATGTTGTTTGGTTTGAGGATTGGGGATAAGCCGCTTCTTTTGCCTCGAAGCGCAGGCTTGAACAAGATTTTGTCGTTTTCCAGCCGTAAACAGTCATTGTATTTTCTACGTGGTCGTGTTCCTGTTTCTTCTCCCTAAAGCGTCAGCCTGATCCTGCCATTCCTATGTTATCTATTCCTTTTTCGTGTACCTGCGATGCAGATACATAGCAGAAACAGGCAGATGTTTCGGGAGAGGATCCAGGAGAGTACATTTCTGTTTGGCTGAAAGAGGCAAGAAGGCTCCACCACGCTCTAAGATGAAGCTGCTAGTGCCACACCGTCATATTCATCTGCTGTATCTGTAAATCCCGTCCACCAGCAGGTCTCTTTTTAAAGTTTTATTTTCTGTAAATAATTTTCATTTTCTACGTATTTTTAGAAGCCCATCAGTATTAAGTGTCTTTCTCTCTGATTTTTTTGTGTACAGAAAGAGTTCGTGTGATGACCTATGTTTTGCCTTGGCCATAAATAATCTTTGTTCTATTTCTATGTCTTCTTTTGGTCTGGTTTGTCAAGATCATAGCATTTCATTTGTTCTAGGCTTTGTAGGTGTACTGTCGTATCTCCCAATTCGCTATCTTTTCTGTGAAAGTCTTGATGTTTGCAAATCTATATGTGATCTGATTTTTTACCGAAACGATGGCATCAAAAACTACCTCCCCGAGTAGTTTTAGGTCGAAGTAATATTTCAAAAGTAAAATGCTTAAACAGACTGATCTTCGGCGTCCAGCGCCTTCGTTGGTCGATCTTACAATAGTATTGCAGTATATTACAGTACTATTGAGATGTATTTAGATGTAAGGAGATATTTCAAATCCATTTTTCCAGGATATTCCTTAGTAAAGAAATCAAGTAATTCATCATTCCTGAACTATCAATTTCATAAGGATTATCTGCGAACGCAGAAATATGGAAATTCTCATTTACAATTTTACAAATCTTGAGGCTTTATTCACACAATGGTCAACATATCGACATCGTTTTGTCAAACTATCCTATCTCAAAAAATGACATTTCGAGAAATCGGCGTTTAAAGTTTTTCTTTAGCTTTACCTTTTGTTTCTGAAAAAGCTATTGTAACTAGAGACTTGAAATATTAGGATGTTTATACTGACATTACTAACTATGGAAAATGACCAATGACCATTACAAACACTTTTTCAAAGCTGAATATCTTGACATGGATCGGATAGTTTGACAAAACATTTAAATATCTTAAGCTTGAGAATAGGATAGTTTGACATTTGGACGAAATTAGCTTATGCTATAAAATCAATAAATTAACATTAAATGAATCATCTCAACGTGACAAAATTCCAGAAAATCAAAACGATTTTATACCCAATTTGAAGTCACACAAACTTGTCAAATCGAAGTTCAAAGGTCATAATAGATGGAGAATTCTGTTGAACCTCTTGTCTTATAAGTCGTGAACACTGCAGCTATAGTAGTTTTTGATGATGTAAACGTAGATACAATAGGCTACTTCGTTGGTTATGAATTGATTGTCCGCCTTTGATTTAATGAATGGTGATAATTGTTGAACATCGCTAATGGTCATCTGCCATCGGGTAGAATGATAAATGTAGTATAAATTATTGGTGTGACACAATCAAAATTGATCTACAGTACATCCTGTCGGCTCCCTAGCTATACGTGGTACTGTTGCGTATAATTAATTGCAAATGATGTAGTGCAGTTTTGGCATGAATGCCCGCTAAACCATAATCCCAATTAGTGTTCTCGATCTCAACTATTGCCACTCAATGCAATAATTCCGACAAAACAATACAAAGTACAATAAATGAGCTCTGATTTAAATCAATATGTTTGAATGGCATTCAGTTCCTCATCATACATACATGTATATTTCAAACAAATAAAAACTTTTTAACGATTATCAAAGGTTTGGAAAGATTATCAAACAGCTGAATTCACAAGGCTACAGAAAAGATTCTTCTGCTTCGGAAATGTTCGGGGTCCTCAAGTTTCTCAATCTTGCACTCAGAGGTGGATGATTTTGATCAATTAAGTACTCTTGTACAAAGCCGGAATTGCTCCCTTCTCACCAAATCATCCCAAGTCTTTTTTCTTTTGAGACGAAAATTCCAGGTGGTGCTTCAAATGCTGGTGTCAAACTCGTCAATGTTTCTGCTCTTTGATCGCAATTTTTCTGAACTTCATTGCCATGAACTCAGCATCAGTTGAATATTTGTATTGCATTAAGCTTTGGATCAGTCTTGCTAAATTGCGAACCTGTCGATTTGTTTTTCCAAACCATTTTGATCCATTTGTTGCCTCGGAGATGTTAGAGATCATTGCTATCCTCGTAGTCCCTTGAAATCCTGGATTTCTTCCTTCTCCAGTTGAATGATAAGGTTTTCGTACTTTCTTGCCGTCACGTCTCGAGTTACGAACACAGGTTGCAAAGTCTGACATGGTAAAACAGCTCTTCCGGGTAGAGCTCTTTGGCTAACACTGCGAACATTATCGCTGTCCTGCTGGGAATGGCCAGAAACATAGACAAACTAAATCAATGGATTGAATATCGGTTTGATTTTCAACGGCGTGCTCATCATATGCTAACATAATGGAATTTCTGTGTCTGGGCCGCCGCAATGAATCGGACGTCATGACAATTTGGGTGCTTTCGTCTGTAGGGAATTAATTTTTTTCGAAGGTCGTCATAACAAAAAGTGCAGATTTCATTTGTGCCCTTCTTTCCAATCCCCTTCGCGCCAGATATGGCAGGACAACATTCCCAAAATTGGAGATAGGGCTGCACAACAGTGAAATTGTACACGTTCAGTTTTCTTTTGTAGAAAAAGATTGACTTACACGACAATGGAAGCTGCTTGACTGATTGCATGTTCGAAGTTCAAGTAAACTACAGGCTCACCTGACCCTCTGAAGGTCCATGGCTGCAGCCCGCACAACTCGAACATCAGCATCTTTTTCATACAACATGCTACGAGAAAGCAAGCTTCTTCTTCAGATGATTGATCTGCTTTTTCTCTCAAATTGTGGCAAACTATACATACCATCTTTCATAGGAACATGAAGTCTCACCTGATTTTCTTCAAACACAGATCGAAAAAGGTAAATGATGGTGTCTGGCGCTGTGATTATTCGCAAGAAGCCCATTCCTCGAAGCGACGATACAAATTCCTATGCCAAAGTTTGACAGTTCCTTCTATGTACAATGTTGACGATTGATCGTCGATCGTTGGTAGTGACCGACGACTTTTGGGACTGCATTTAGGAATTTTGTCACTAACGATCGTTTTTCGACCGAATCGGCAGCCTTATCAAATCTAAGGCCACTGCGCTTCTCCTTTTCTACAACACCATTTCTCTCCAGGTTTTTCCATGCTGTCTTCACCATCTGCTCACTAATGTCCAATGTGGCTAGAAAAAATGATCTGCATACATGTATCTGGACATTTTCATCAACGCTTAAAGAGAAGTGGAAGGAAGAACTTGTCTTTTCATTGCAACTATTATCAATTTTGGTACTGTGACGTAACGGAATTCACGCTTTTGAGTTATATCATGCATATTCCAGAACGATTGAAAAACTTTCTTTCCTCTGTCGACATCAGACACTCCGTAATCCACTCAAAATTCCATCGAGCTCTGAAATGGCTTTGGTAATATCGTGACAACATCTTTCTTTGGTACATCGACAGTTCATAGTATCATCACTGTGTTGATTTCCGCTGAGTAAGGGTTTCCGTCTCGGATCGAGTCGCGATGTTGAAACTCGCGTGAAGGCGCAGGCTTAGGCTTTTCCAATAGCACGTGCTGCCTCCTCAGACTCTCCCGGCAACTCATCCATGGACACCATGGCGGTTGAAGAAATTGCTGGCAGATCATCTTCGGCAGCGTCGACGTCACTGTCCAGACACGTCCGACACAATCCTGTCGAGAACTTGCTGAGCAGATAGACCTAAATCGGGTTCTCCTTCGCTTTGGCATCTGAAAAAGGAAATAGAAAATGTAAATATTAAGCAATAATAAGGATGTCGGTACTATAGATATGAAGTGGGGTGAATCTTCAGTATGCAGCAATGTAGACAGTATGCAGTATGTACGTAATATAGACTCAGTACCCGTATGCATGTACAGCAATACAGTACATGTATAGACTCAGTGTGCAGTCAACAGAACTAATCAGAACATACAATACATCAAGTACACTAAGACACTGAAGATTTGAAATATTTGTTCACCTGCGTGTGGAAGCCAGTCTATACATGCTCGATGCATGACTCAAAGTGAATAAGTACGTTGGTTATAGGCTATTTCTAATCAACTTTTTTTCTCATTTTGGCCGTATTCTGAATTTTTTCTAAGTGTCCTAATTTCGAAAAAAAATTGCGAAGGGGGTGTTAGGAGGCGTTTGAATTGTTGTGAAAATCACATTTGGTTTTTATGGAATATGCTGTTACTGTAATTTCCTGTATGTAGCTGCAGTAGCTGGTGTTGAAGTCTATAATTGCGAAACAGTACAAATAGGAAGTAATTTACACTATACTTGCTTCTACTACATGTCATTACCGATATGCATGTACATGTACAATTTGTACATGTTTATCACTTTCTTTGATACAATTCCGCATAGCCCTCTTAGCTTGTACGTATAGACATAAGCCTAAATTTTATTTTGCAAAAGCAGTTCTTTTGTTCTCTAATGGGTGCATTGTTTGCATCATAAGCCCACTTTATAATTAAATCCATCATTCCACTTGGTGCAATCAGCATGATTCGTTAACTTACTGAGTGAAAGCTTCCAGCATACAGCGCGCTGCAACAGGTGTTCCTTGTCGAAGGTGATGCAGATACAAACAAGCAGACCAACTTGTATTAAACAAAACTTCGGTTGACGTTTTGATTAGCTCACATTGATTGGTTTTGATACGCAGCTGCTGACCTTCGGCGACGTTTTGATTGGCTCACAGACTCTCACCTTCCTTGTAGCATTCCGAATAACCGTTTCCTATTCAGTAATACTGTGCTACTGAGTTGAAACAAGGACGATGGAAAATTTTTGGTTTGAGATAGGATAGTTTGACAAAATGCACGTTATACATGAAGTTGAGATAGGATAGTTTGAAAAAGCACTTTCCCAAAGGACTTCGCCAATGACATTACGTAGGGTGATGCTCTAGATCCCACCTACTAAGAAATTGATCCTAACTCAATTTTCAAAGAAATTGAGATAGGATAGTTTGACAAAACGATGTCGATATGGCAGTCCGTGATCGTTGCATCTGTTCTAAGTTTTAGACATATTTACCAATTATAAGTGCTTCAAAATTTCTGCTACTTTAAAGGCCTTCTTTTGAAAGATCGACGCACGCAAGAATCGCTGCTTCATGTCCAGGAAATTAATAATGCATTATTTACTACTTCTAGGGTCCAAGTGGACGACATCCTAATACCAAAGAAAAGTTTATTTATGGGATTCATGCATGTTGGCATCATCAAGACAAGAAAAATGAAATTCCACTGTGCGCATCGTCTCTATAGTTCCTATAGTAAAGGATTCATTTATATGAAGATATGAATCATCGTTTCATGCAGTTTCTGTTTTCTACATTAACAGACATAGGCTACCTACATTTTCAATGTCTCCTATTCAACTCAATCATCAATGATTTATTGCTTATCACGACAGATATAAACACAAATAATGCATAATATACAGTATAATGCTATATATAAATAATACTCATAAGAAGAAGAAGAATATTCGCTTGTAAGCAGACTGGACTTGATGCTCAACAACTGGAATACTGCGATAGTTCAACCTTCCACTTATAATCTCTGAATCAATCTAAGTGCCATGGTTGAAGCACTATCTTGCTTGCTGTGCGATTTTCTTAACTAAGGTTGATAAGACACTTTCCAGCAATTTACATGCTTTGGCGTTTTGTTTTCTTTCACTCATATGAAAAACTTTTTGCATTGATTCATAGTCCGATTAATGTCACTACGTAAAGACATTTTGGCATTCGACATTTTTTTGGAAAGTAAGCTTACTGGAAGTGGATATATAAACACAATAGAATCACATTCGTGGCGAAAAATTGCCAGTCATAGTAAAAAGCGTTCGTAGAAATTCACGGCAGCACAAGTGCTGTAGCCAAACACCAGTAAAAAACTCTTATGAAGGCTGGTAGCATGTGAAGTAAAGATTTGTCTGTGTGAATGAATGTCTTTTCGCACTCTATTATTGGAAATCACGTGAAAAAACAAATATGACATATTTTGACAAAAACGTGAAATCGATTAAATCCAAGTTGTTAAGCTGAGAGTCTATTGCAAACTTCTATTATATCAAGGCTTTTTCAAATATTGTAGCAGATTTATCAGATAAAATCAGAAAGCAACTGAATCACTTATTACACAAAATAATAGTGGGTTGTTATTGCATACGTCCACTCCGTTTATTAGCGAGGAATCGACTTCTCGAATCAAAATACATGCAACTTCCTTAATAGCCAACAATTTAGCCAATAATTGTCTTTTTGACAAGATTTTCACAAATTGTTTTGGAATTGAGAATTGTGGAATGTGCAGACATTAATGTGTATTTATGGATGACTGCTGATTCTTCAAACGTTCTGTGACCATCAGCGCTGTCTACGTATCTTTGCCTACGCTATGCCATTGTTGGTATGCAACCAATTACAGCAAAATTACACGCATCTGTCATGTTTTAGTGAATGGTTTGAATGATTCTGATACTTTTAAAACCAGATTCAATTTCATCTCAAAAAGTTGAAGATTCGTTAAAGTTACTGTTCTGCAAATTGTGAGGAAAAGTCGACTATGAACGGCAATGTTCAGGTGCGCATTAGCAATCCTGTCCCACAACACTTGAAAAACAATGGCAGAGAGATTTCAAATGGAGAGGGTTTTGAAGTTTTAGGAAGCACGGTGATGGTTTCTTGAACACCGATTGTGCAAGCGTTGCATTTGTATGAATCAGGCGTGAAAAATTAATGCAATTTTCAGAGTAAGAGTTCTGAAGCACGAATTCGATGGTTGTGAAACCCGCTGAACTATTGCGCAGACTGGTCCGCCAATTATCGGATTCCAACCAAATTGCGTCGCTGGCATCGCAAGGCAGATAGTATTGCCAACGTGTGCTGCAAAATGAATTGAAATCGTACATACACTCAGTGTGTGCTGGTTTGCCTGATCGGTAAACCTTAATTTTCAACCTGTGGTTCGATCCATCCAATGTTTTCATTGATGTTCATACCTGTTTATGCCAGTGTACCTTTATAATGACTATTATTCATGTAAATCCGCTTTTTGATATCAAGCTGTCATTTCACGTATCATTTTGTAATCTGCATTGCAAACATTGTTCAGGTCATTCAATCTACAGTACAAGAGAGATTTTAAGTTAACTTAAGATAGCAGATCAATATTCATTTTGTTGCATAGGCTAGTCATGTTATTTCCCATTCTTAGAAAAATTATGAACAACTGCTTCTTCAAAAAACAGGCATATGGACCATCCAGCATCAACTCTAAATACGATTTCTTGCAAGTAAACTTCATCTTTTGAGGATAGTTTTGGAGTAAAGGTGAAACTGACTGACTGCTGAAATATTGGCAGTGTAAGTTGGTGTGATTTACATTTGAATTCCAATTAAATAAATCAGAAGGAGACAATCAGTGAAAGGTGCAGCATGTCAAAGCAACGGTCCCCATTTATGAGATATGGAGCCTCTGGTAAATTTGGGCACCCTTAACTTATTCATCTTTAATTATCTATTTGATTTCCTTGCAGATTTTCAAGTAGAGTCCACGCTCTAAGTCAATGCCATGATGCGACCTACTGTTGCAGATCGTCTATTTCTCATAACTTGTTGTGTTCTGTAATAATTTTCTATGGAATTTTGCCATAAACAATGCTTTGTTAATTTTGAGTTCAGTTATTTTGTTCTATGAAACGACGGATGTTTGTAGCGTCATGAAAACTTCACACGTATATTTGCATCATATTTTCAAACACATTGTCTTCCGTGGGAAGGTAAATTTGTACAGATTGAGCAAATTTACATTCTACATATTTTCACAGAGCTCAGCTGTGTTTGACTCGGATGCGTATGTACAGATTTCACATTGTAGTTGATCGGCTGCCTTTACTGAAAATGCTGGAATGTTTAGCTTCAATTTGATTTATTGTCGAAGCAGTTGTTTACGAAGACCATGCAGCCTATACTGGTTCAGGAAAGTCGTGTTTTCTAAGCTAAAGACACATTATCATAACTATTTCATTACAAAACAATAAAGTGCAGAATTCCGATTGGAAATACCTCTGAAATATTGAATGATTAAGTGCGATCAAAGTTCTTTGGAAACCTTAGGAAGCTTCGACTCATGCACGCATTAATTCACACATATTCCAACTTCTTCAAGTGAAGAGTGAGTCATACACAAGGAGGCCGCATTTGTTTAAAATTGCGTTGTTTTTCTGTCTTTGAATGATAAATTGGTGATAATGAACATCTAGCATCTGTCTAGCTGGATCAGCTAAACTACGGATTGCTGTTCGTTCTCATTAATTGACTTAGAGGCATTTCTAAATATTTTTCAGTCAACATTTCTAAGACCGAGTTATCTACACGTTGTACGTTATACGCTATAATACGCCGCGTTATCACAACACCCTAGCAATAGATACAACTTTTTGCCAATGACAAAAGTGATTTCCGCTAAAATTCTATCGGGTACTCATGTTGTGCTGCTCTATCTGATCAACAACAAATGACTTCTGTAAGGAGACAAATATGTCAGAGTTGGATATATTGTAGGCCGAAAATTTCAGCAGCGGAAGGGGACAGCAGCAAGAGGGGTGCATTCCATCAGCGATTCAATCCTAGAGCAGGGGTCAGGTGGGGGAGGGAGGCACAAGAGGAGTTCAAGCAGAGATCCAGAGGGGGAAGGGATCAGGCAGAGCAGCTCAGTGTTCAGGGCAGCAGAGGTGGGAGGAGGAGTATTTCAGGGCAGAAACAGGCCAGGTTCAGCGAGGAGGAGTTCAGAGGCAGGTCAGTGAGGCGATTCCAGGGCGATCAGCAGGGGGGTGCAGAAGGGTTCAAGGAGCCAGGAAAGGAGCTGAGGTTCAGGGTCAGGGGCATCCAGGTTTCAGACCAGGGAAGAGCAGGCAGGGACAGTATCCACCAGAAGCCCATGAGGCACAGGAGGCAGGCAGGCGAGGGACCAGTATCCAGGTTATCAGGGGCCAGGAGGGTGGTCGTTCAGGTCAGAACAGGGCGCATCAGAGGGCAGAGTCAGTAGAGAGGCAGGAGGTTCAGTTCAGCAGTTCAGGCAGGCAGCCCAGCATTGCTTTTTATTATTTCCCCAGAGGAGAGCAGTTCAGACAGGCCACAAGCAGGGGTCAGATTCATGCAGGGGGTTCAGGGGTGTCAGGGCCTAAGGGGAGAGACAGACAGAGTCAGGTCAGGTATTTTCCATCACAGACAGCTCCAGCGGGCAGCAGGCCAGCGGGCCCACAGAAGGAGGGGCCCCAGGCAGAGCAGGGTTCAGGTTTACCAGTTCAGGAAGGCAGGATACAAGAGGGGTGGGAAGAGTCAAGCACAGAGCTGGGAGGCGGTTTTCAGGGAGCAAGATCAGCGGGGGGGGGGGCAGCAGGAGGTCCAGCAGCAGAAGCAGCAGGGTTCAGAAGGGCCAGGGCAGGCAGATTCAGCAGCCAAGGGAATCTAGGGCCAATCAGCTTTCAGAATTTCAGTGGGCAGCGGGGAGCCAGGGCAGCGGTTCAGAGAGAGTCAGGAGGAGTTTCAGAGCAGGAGGGAGGGAGCAGTTCAGGGCAGGGGGTCAGGTGGAGACAGGCTCGGTCAGTCAGCAGTTCAAAGTTTTCAGTTCAGGAGTTCAGGGGGCAGGCAGCAAGCAATAGGGGGAGCGAGTGCAAGTGGAGTCCGAAGGGCAGAAGGGTTCAAGGGCCAAAGGGGCGGGGACAGGCTGTGCAGGGGCAGGTTCAAGGGGCGCGCAGTTCACAGCACAGTTTCAGAGGATTTCAATTCAGTTCACCAGAAGGATCAGTTCAGGCCGAGGGAGAGGTCAGGCAGTAGCCATTCAGAGTAGGTCATTCACAGCAGTCCAGAGTTCAGGCAGGCACAGGGCAAGGCAGGCTCAGTGCAAGAGCAGCGGTTCAGGCACAGTCAGTTTCAGCAGCTCAGGCAGAGCATCAGGGAGCACAGAGGGCGAGCAGCGCAGGGGAGGATCAGGCGTGAGCGCGGAGAGGTTTACAGAAGAAGAAGCCGCTACACTAGTCAGAGGGATACTCAGCGGCAGATCAGAGCTAGGCTTCACACAGGGGCCAGGGAGACAGAGCTTAGGCCGGCAGTTCAGGCAGAGCACAGAGTAGATCCAAGTCAGTTCAGGAGGCATCAGGAAGCGAGCAGGAGGACAGGCCAGGGAGGCAAGCAGGGCAGGACAGGCCAGGGCGAGTGGGAAGCAGTATCCAGTCAGATAGTCAGGTGTCCCAGAAGAGCGGCAGAGAAGGAGGAGGTCAGAAACAGAGGAAGGTTCTAGTCAGGAGTTCTCAGGCAACGACAGACAGTTCAGTCAAAGTTTTCAGCTTGAGTCAGAAGCGAGGTTCAGAAGAAGAAGCAGGGGCAGGTCAGCAGTGCCAGTGCGAGGAGGTCAGGGAGGATTCATCAGGGGTCAGGGCTCGCTAGGGGGAGTTCACCAGCAGGCAGTCTGCCCATCGCCAGTTGGGGAGAGGGAGAGAGGGAGAGAGCGTTCAGGCGCAGCAGCACAAAGAAGAGGACAAGTGGCAGGAGAGCAGGGAGTCATTCAGGATGAGGGATCAGAGCAGCAGCCCCCCCAGGGCAGCAGGCACAGATCCAACAGCAGCAGGATTCAGGACAGGGAAAGAGGCAGGAGCAGGGACAGCAGAAGCAGGCAGGAGTCAGAGAGGACAGCAAGGCAGAGGGGGGGAAGGAGAGAACCGAGAGAGCAATAACGGCAGTTCAGAGAATCAGGGAACAGATGAGAGGGCAGAGTGGGGGATCAGAGCCAGGTTCCAGAGCAGCATTCAGGAGGGAGTCAAGAGGCAGCAGTTTTCAGTCACAGAGTTGAGGGGCCAGTGGAGTTTTCAGACAGAGAGGCAGGCAGAGCAAAGGTAGGGGGCCAGGGAGCGCAGAGACAGAGAGAGCTATGGGGGAGGGGTGTCCAGAGTCCCAGTAGGAAGCCAGAGGGTTTCAGGCAGATTTTCAGGCAGGTGTGTGGTCAGGGTTCAGGCAGTCAGCAGGAAGATCAGGGCTTCAGTTCAGAGGCAGGATTTCAGTCAGTACAGAGCAGGCAGGCAGTTTTTTTTTCAGTTCAGAGTTCAGCAGGGTTCAAGGGCAGGGGCAGAATCAGTTCAGACAGAAGAAGGTGGAGGGTCAAGAGGGACAGGCCAGCGTCAGAGCGTTCAATGTAGCGGGCTGGCGAGCAGCAGTTCAAGAGCGGGAGAGTTTCAGCAGAGGCGGGGCCGCAGGTGCAGAGCAGGAGGGTCAGAAACAGTCCAGGACAGAGGAGAGAGCAGAACAGGACAAGGCCGGGTCAGCAGGCGTTTCAGTGGGAGGAGTAGTCAGCAGCACTCAGCAGCCAGAGAGGAGGGGCCAGAGCAGGGAGGGCGGAGTCAGGATTCCAGGCAGAAAAGCAAGAGGGGTTTCAGGGGAGGAGGGGGCGGCAGGCCAGGGAGTCAGAGGGGAGTTCAGAGCGTTCAGGTGGTTTCAGGATCAGTCAAATTCCTTTCCAACCAATGAGACTTCAGCTCAAGCCTTTGGTCCTACAACTTGGATTGTGGACAATGCGATTATGCGATTTAGATGCATATTATAAGTGCGCATCCATATTTTCAATTGAAAGATAATGGTTCTGTTGTAGAATCACTAAATTACATTAGGCGACCAGCCTATTCCATGTGGGCGAGTTTTATATTCTATTCGTTATCGTTGTTGCTTAATGTCCATCAGGAGTGCTATTCGACCTGATTTGAACCCCTTCTTTCCGATTATGGTTCGTAACCCGGATAAAAATCAAGCCCGGGCTAGCCCGTTACAAAATTTTGGAACCGGGCTCAATTTCTTAGCCCGATATTTTGAAACTTCTGTTTTAAGTTCTCTAAAGTTTTGCTGTCACCATATCTTTTCCTTGTTAACTTTTCTTTGTATTGCTTGTCTTGCATCACATGATTTCTCTGATTTTGGAAGATTAGACTTCAGTTGGTGTGCCTCTCTACTTTCGGCCATGATTTTCAGCAGCAGCAAGACACACAGTCAAATTGTCTGTACCATTCCCTTCACTACTAGAAATCCTATAAACTATTGCTATTTTTAGGCATCGCTAGCTTCTTCATCGTGATGCTTGAGCAGGTTCACGGCATGTGTTTCCAGGTGATTGTGCGGTCCCTTGGGTGAGCTTTCGTTCAATGTTCAAATCTGGTCGCAGGCATTGCCTCAGGGTACATTTTTGCCTGAGAGATACGTGCGTAGCAGTGCCTCCGTATTGGCGCACTCTTGAATCCACCGGTAATTGATTAGTTCAACTATCAACAAACAGATATTGTTTTGAGATCGCGCAATTTCACATGTGTGTCACGTACAGCGACTGTATTACAAGTTTGAAGTCATGCAAAATACCATACCGAAGGAAGAGAGACCGCGGCTGAAGCTGCTCCTAACTTCATCCGTTACTTCAGACATTTACATGTATGCAAGGTGCTTTCAGAAAGCTTGACCAGTTGTTTAACATCGATTACAGCTTTAGATTAATTCATTTCAATATGTGCGCATTGAGCCAGCAGGAAAGCATGTGTCTCCTCCTACCAACCAAGGCCGTTAAATCCATCCGGGGGCAATGATTTCCTAAGCATGATGTCATCAGTTCAATACGACTGACAGCGCATCCAATGTTCGTCAGCATAATTGATGAATTGTCCCTATCAGTGGGCGAATGAGAAATTGTTCTTTTTGCGATTTTCGACTAAAGTTCCACTGCGCCATTAAGATAACGCTGTCATTTTTAGCAGTGCAGGCTAATTCCCACAGTCCTGGCCAGGCTCTAAAGCCCCTGCTAAGTCCGAAAATCGAGAATTATGCCCGGCTGTAAGCCCTATTTCCGATGTGCATTGTATGTTCAAATTGTCATATTTTCTCGAAAACAATCAATCCTTGGGAAAAGATCTTTTCTGCAATTTAGTTACGGCTTTCTTCGAAGGTTGGTTGTAGGGAAAAAGCTTTCTAGACTGATTTAACGGTATTTTTAGGGGAAAACTGCTGACATAATATAAGTGAAGAAATCGGAGAAATGAGATGATTACAATAACAACAACTCGAGACGTACTATCTACAAGAAGTCAAGAAGTAGAGCGGCTTGTGTTGAATGACGATTCGGTGTGGAAAATGTTGACGGACAACTTCGCGCCTAAATGGCCTTTTAACTCATCCGTGGCCCTGTCTAATATCTGCCTGGCAACCATGATCTTATACCAATTCACCTTTCCTTTGATTCTTTAGAATAATTCGGCTTGTGCTGAATCCAACAACACCTTACAAGAGTAGTCAATTTTTCTGCAATGATCACTGAGGACTTGTCTCAAAGCATGTTAGTCTGTAGTTCGGGTAAAGAGCATCAAAGTGTGCAGCTAGCACCTTGAACTATTACTCTAAAGGATGGATGAATTTGATTTTGAAAAATAAATTTCCTTCAGGAGACTTTGAAAATTTTGACTGTCCGAGTACTCTTGATTCACCCATTCATTGTTAAACTTGATATGAGGGAATGATGGAACAATATCCGCTATAGAGATCCATGATCCTCCAAGCAATGCATTACATTTGACAAGGCATCAATTTTCAGATTATGCATTTATGGCGCGATCAATGTAATGACGTGATTTTGTAATAACACGACAGCATCGTCAAAAAATTCCAGGATTTGAATTTTTCATGTTGGTATTTTGGCATAATCTCCAATTACTATCACCAAATGAGTAATGGAAATCAAAAGGTTGATTTAATAATCAAAAGTAAAGAAAGGATAACTGAAGCTTGAGAAAAGGCATTGACGATCAACAGAAATACTGAAAAATCTCGACTGTAAAATGGCCACGTTATGTCAGAAACTATAAAACTACATAAACCATAGAATTAGATTCATCCGCGCGCGCGTCTTCGGTTTCTAGAATGAAAGCTTCGCATCTGTTCTTACTATCGAGATGGCACATCACAGAATTAGACAACTTGCTTCTTCTCGAGTGGATAATTCGTATATCGCCTACTTTTGGAAATGGCAAACAGTAACACCATTTGAGTGGCATGCGTGCTGTGATATCACTTCGCACACACCAAAGCACGCATCGCTGTCTGGCTACATTTGATTGTAGGCACTATGCAGTGAGCAATGCTGAGAAGAGGATGGGAAATGATCAGCTGAACTAATTTTCGTGCGCCTGCTACTTTCTTTAGTAATGATCGGAAGGGCCAACATTATGGAGAAAACTTGTACGCAATGATCTGAATTCTTCGAATCTGAAGGAATCGTGGCAATCGAGGCACTTTGCTGGAATTCACAGTAATCCGCAAGCGACACACGACTTTCTTCCTATCACTGTAGGGTATTGGGAATTCCTTTCTGCCGACTTACTAAATGCCGAACTTTGACTTTTTGGTTATCATTTAATGTGTAGACTCAGTGATTGTTTAATTCTTTTAATTGTCTTTACTAGTTTTTCATATGTAAACTGAACATACCATGATTTTTCTTTGCAGTAGGCGAACTTGATTTTTTGCCTTATCTTTTAGGTGAAAAATTAGTGTTTTTTACTGTCTAATTTTTCTTTTTAATTGTCTTAACCAGTGCATCCACTTCGTGAACTTAACATATCATGAGTTTTGTATCTACAGGAGACTATACACGTATGTAGTAAATTTGTCAGTTTCCTTTCTTATTGGATACATCATCCGTGTTATTGTGAATCTTGTCACTTCATGCATGTCAATGCATTATTATGAATAGTAGGCGATTGTAGTAAAATATTGAAGAAGGAAAGAAAGTCAAGATGATGTCTGACATGCGATTGAATGCAAGTGTAGGCTAATTATTGCAGAAGAGCAGCCCTTTTAATCAGAAGGTAGCACTTAGTTCATGATTTTGATTTTATTTGTTGAGTCCTTGAAATATTTGAATTATTTGACATATTTTTGTTTCACTCACTTTCTACTGAAGTCAAAGTGCTGCATGAAAATTCTTGAAACTTATAATTTCGTGTTATAAGATTGTAAGAAAGGCATCAGGACTAGTTATTTTTGTAGAAGCATTTTTGTACTATGTATATCTTATCATTTGGGTAGGTAGTGTTCTACCCATCAATATAAAATGATGCCAAAATGAGGAAAACAGCCTTGAAAGTCTCAAGCCAATAGCCACGTTTTATAACTTCTCAAGTCATTAAGACACTTATCGTGCAAAATACATCGCATGCTGCACATTTTCTTCCAGTTTTGGTGTCACATCTCCTTCATCAATCGCGATGAGAATCGATTCTTATCAAATGACGACCATCACATGTTCTGATGTCATTTGACTGTCTCAGCAGTCGAGATAGTCTCAGTGCTCCTTTTCTAGAATGCGTCCCATGATGGAGTGAAGGCCGAGATAATGAATGATTGTGTCAAAATCAGACGTATTCACTGGACAGAATGAAGATATCCGCAAGATATCAAGACAATGGACCAAGGCAACAATAGATTATAAACAAACTCGCAAAGGAGGGGCACGCTTCAAAATAAGCAATTCTTAAAGAATTCGCAGAGACAAAGATATGTTAGATGAGAACAAAATAGAAAAATAGGTCACGAAAGAATTACCTTCAAATAGTCCGGCAGCCAGAACGAGTTTCTGCATGGAACGAGGCTGACAATGAGACTTTCACAGAATGATGTACACCTCATAGTCCGGCAGCCAGCACGAGTTTCTGCAGGGAACGAGGCCGAGAATGAGACTTTCACAGAATGATGTACACCTCATAGTCCGGCAGCCAGCACGACTTTCTGCAGGGAACGAGGCCGACAATGAGACTTTCACAGAATGATGTACACCTCATAGTCCGGCAGCCAGAGCGAGTTTCTGCAGGGAACGAGACCGACAATGCGACTTTCACAGAATGATGTACACCTCATAGTCCGGCAGCCACAGCGAGTTTCTGCAGGGAACGAGGCCGAAAGTGAGACTTTCAGAGAATGATGTACACCTCATAGTCCGGCAGCCAGAACGAGTTTCTGCAGGGAACGAGGCCGATAATGAGACTTTCACAGAATGATGTACACCTCATAGTCCGGCAGCCAGAGCGAGTTTCTGCATGGAACGAGACCGACAATGCGACTTTCACAGAATGATGTACACCTCATAGTCCGGCAGCCAGCACGAGTTTCTGCAGGGAACGAGACCGACAATGACACTTTCACAGAATGATGTACACCTCATAGTCCGGCAGCCAGAGCGAGTTTCTGCAGGGAACGAGGCCGAAAGTGAGACTTTCACAGAATGATGTACACCTCATAGTCCGGCAGCCAGAACGAGTTTCTGCATGGAACGAGGCCGAGAATGAGACTTTCACAGAATGATGCACACCTCATAGTCCGGCAGCCAGCACGAGTTTCTGCAGGGAACGAGGCCGACAATGAGACTTTCACAGAATGATGTACACCTCATAGTCCGGCAGCCAGCACGAGTTTCTGCAGGGAACGAGGCCGAAAGTGAAACTTTCACAGAATGATGTACACCTCATAGTCCGGCAGCCAGCACGAGTTTCTGCAGGGAACGAGGCCGAAAGTGAGACTTTCACAGAATGATGTGCACCTCATAGTCCGGCAGCCAGCACGAGTTTCTGCATGGAACGAGGCCGAAAGTGAGACTTTCACAGAATGATGTGCACCTCATAGTCCGGCAGCCAGCATGAGTTTCTGCAGGGAACGAGGCCGACAATGAGACTTTCACAGAATGATGTGCACCTCATAGTCCGGCAGCCAGCACGAGTTTCTGCAGGGAACGAGGCCGACAATGAGACTTTCACAGAATGATGTACACCTCATAGTCCGGCAGCCAGCACGAGTTTCTGCAGGGAACGAGGCCGAAAATGAGACTTTCACAGAATGATGTACACCTCATAGTCCGGCAGCCAGCACGAGTTTGTGCAGGGAACGAGACCGACAATGAGACTTTCACAGAATGATGTACACCTCATAGTCCGGCAGCCAGAACGAGTTTCTGCATGGAACGAGGCCGACAATGCGACTTTCACAGAATGATGTGCACCTCATAGTCCGGCAGCCAGCACGAGTTTCTGCATGGAACGAGGCCGAAAGTGAGACTTTCACAGAATGATGTACACCCTATGCCTACTACGAATCGGCACGTCTGACGAGTTCTAGTGAGTTCCTCTTCTTGTCAGACAAGATCAAAGAAAACACATGTAAATCCAATGGGACGCAGATTGCAGTTTTTTGCTAAAATGAAATGTTGCATGTTTTCTCTGATTAAACAAAAAGTACTAAGCCAAGAGTCATAATTTTTGACATGGAATGTCTTCAGGTCATTTCCTTTCATCTTCATGCACCTGTCTATAAAGCTAGACACATTTAGATTTGGCGAGCCTCTTAATGTCGACAAACACAAACATTTTGAGCAATTTTATCCACATTCAACCACATTCTCACATACATTGCCGATTAGATGCATGATAATAGCACAGGCATATAATAGGAAATGACCTGAAGACATTCCATGCCAAAAATTATGACTCTAGGCTAAGTACTTTTCGCTTAATCAGAGAAAACATAGAAAATTTCATTTTTGCCAAAAACTGCAATCTGCGTCCCATTGGATTTGCATGTGTTTTTCTTTGATCCTGTCTGACAAGAAGAGGAACTCACTAGAACTCGGCAGACGTGCCGATTCGTAGTAGGCATAGGATGTACATCATTCTGTAAAAGTCTCACTTTCGGCCTCGTTCCCTGCTGAAACTCGTTCTGGCTGCCGGACTATTGAGATCAATGTTAACTTATCAGAGCTTCTTGAATAGTAATTGATATGAGACAAATGTGTGTGCGTGTGTGTGTTCTTGTCACTAAATATCTACTTGATACATAGAAATAGATTGTTGTTTATCTGAAGTTGACCAGAATGGAAATTGACTCAATGTCGCGGCACATCCGGGGGATGAACCACCAATGAAAAGCTTAGAATCGCACATGTGATTGATTCTAACCCAATCATACAGCCGTTGACAAACGAATCTAAGTCAAAATGCGTGCGATTTTTGTGCCACTATTGTGTATTGCATGAAGCTTTACTTCCATTCTAGAGATTTTATTGTTATCAATTTCTATGACTTGATACGTGCATGCGTCTTTGCGTGCGTGTTCTAGTCACTAAAATATCTTTGGTTTTGACATCCAATGGAATCCGCTCTTCACTCAGTCATTATTGTCAGATTGTTCCATAATTCTGCGAAAAATTGGACACAGAAGAGGCGATGGCCCTTCGCTTACGTATCTGCTGAACAGCTAGCAGCTTTAGTTGAAACTTCAGATTCCGATAGTGAGTATAACGACAGTGATTCAGTGAATCAGGGCGACGATAGTGATGAACCTGAAGATTCTGATTTTGACGACAGTAGAAGTGACAGTGACACAAACTCAAGATGTATTTCAGTGGTCACCGATCGTATTCGTATAACATTTACAGGTTCTCCTGAATTGACCGTGAATGTGGACGACAAAGGCGACCGGTTATTTTATTGAACTTTATATGACTGAGGAGATTTTGCGAGTAATTGTAGCAGAAACAAATAGACGTATGCTTCACAGCTGCTACGATCAGAACTACCAACACGCAGTCGTCATAGAAACTGGCGAGACATTGACATCGATGAACTACGGAAACTCATTGCTATGATCTACAATAATTGTTAAGCAAGCGTGCCACTATTCTGAATACTGCACAGGGTGAGAGAGAACATCGCTGTTACTATTAGGAAATTGACAAACAATCAATTGCATCTTTAACGAGTTAACTTAAACCTGGCTTTTTCGCAGTTATGGAGTGCTATGTCTACTGGTCGTGGTCAGATGTCAGAGCAGGCCTTATTATTTTAATATTTACAGAAATTGACGGACGTTCGCAATTTTTATTCAAGTTGTACACTATTGCAATGTGCACTTATCGATTTCTGTGTATTTATGTAATAGTAATCTATTCAGTATTGCAATTAAACAGGTTGTGTAGTTATTTATCACTTTAGAGAACAGTACATCATCAGACTATCTATCAATTGCAGCTGATCAATGTGATTTTGCTTGAGGTGTAGTCTGCTGACCATTATATCATCTTGCACTTGCTTTTATGAGAAACCTGTTTGCCTAAGTTGATGAGTGTAATTTTTTGTGAGTAGTGTATTGAATAAATAGAAAATAACGTTTAAAAACAAAAATCTGCATATACTTGCAAAACATTTTTCGTTTTTTAACAAATACGTGCGCATTTTTAATAAAGAAAAAACAAAATAGATTACGATTTCTGAGCAGCTGCCAGAGTGAGGATTTACGTGCGTGAGATAAACTAAAAATAGAAAACAAGCTGTCTGATAAGCTAAATAACAGGTCCGAATTGCGTTTTGCAAAGATAAGTTTTTGAGATAGGAATAATTAATCTTCTCCCTTTGGCTGATGTGATTGGCCGTCGTTAAATGCGACTGAATTTAGGGAACAATTCATTGCAACTTCAACAAAATTGCTGTGACCAGGCTTTGACCAAAACATAAGGCTAAATAAAAACGCTAAAGTAGTAAGTCATTAAAGAAATTCAATGTAATCGAATTCAAAGACGAAATATTTTTACACATGTTCGCCAACTCGATTCAAATACTCATCGTCGTTCGAGTACTCGTCGAGTCGAGTGGAGTACTCGCGGGCCCTAGTGTTATTATCATGCTTCTAATCTGTGATGTATGCGAAACCGTAGTTAAATGTGACTAAAATTGGTCAAAATGATGCACCACATTTGCCGACAGCATCGTAGTGTGTTCAGTTTCATAGACAAAGCACTAGTATGCTCCTCAGACGTGCAGATTCGTTGCCATAAGTTGTGCATCACATTGAGTAGGGAAAAATGAGCAAAAAATTGAGTAAAATGCTATAATAAAGTGAAAACTTTCATACCAGAAGATTCAGCATTTCCACGGAGACTGAAGAAATATTTGATCAATTTTTGAAAGACAAGATTTTGTACTTTATTCCTGTGTTTGCTGTTATTCTATGCGATATATATTTTTAACGAAAGGTTGCAACCTTGCGCGCACGCGCTGACGGAAAGTTACAGAAGGACAACAAACAGCAGACTGAAAAGTGAGATTGAGAGCCTGTAGGTCTGACTTGAAGTAGTCATTTATGGTCTGAGTCCGGCCTTGTCCTCTTCGAAAATGCTCCGAGGGTTGATGCCGGAGGACCAAGGAAAGCGGAATTTTGCTACCTCTGCCGAAGCTTCGCAGGCAGTGGCCAATCAGACGCTGACGACGTTGCCACAAGGTGACACTCAGAGGGGCAACACCAGTTCGCGCCAATAGCACTTTATTCGAGATTTTCTGCGGGTAGTGCATGCCCAGAACGTTGCGGAGGAGAGACCTATGAGCAGCATCCATGACCTGCCTTCTTGTGTCGGTAGCTGGAACTGCTTCTAAACTGTAGAGGAGTATGGGTTCTACGATGGATTGAAGTATTCACACTTTCAGACGGTCTCGGACAGTGGAGTTAAAAATCTTCTTCAAAAGGTGAGATGCTCGCCAGGCCATGCATTTTCTCTCGTGAAAGTTGGAGTCCGGTGACATGATGCGGCTGCCGAGGTACTTAAAGTCCTTACATACAGAAATTGTCTCTCCGGAAGTAAGAGAAAGTGATGGAGTGTTGTTGAAACCAACATGTAGGACCTTGGTCTTTCTAGCGTTAATTTGAAGACCGACACGTGCACACTCTTCACGCAGCTTTAAGAGCGCGAGTTGGGCTGCTGGAGGGCTGTTGCAGATAAGTGCGATGTCATCTGCGTACGCTAAGGCAGGGAGGGAGATCTCAGGATGTCTGGAGCTTCTGCGTTGGGTTAGAACGAAGCTTTTGTCCTCGTTGAGGCACCGACGAAGAACGTAGTCCACTACTACGATGAAGAGGAAAGGCGACAAAGTGTCACCTTGAAGGACTCCGGAGCTTGTTCCGAACATCTCAGTCGGGCCGCTGGAGGTTTGTATGAACGATCTAGAGTCATTGTAAAAATCCATTATAGGGAGACTAATGCGGGAGGAACGCCGTAGTAACTCAATATCAAGGAGATGGCAGGCCTGCTTACGGAGTCGAATGCTTTCCGAAAGTCTATAAAGACAATGAATGCGGACTTTTGACGGGTTCTGCTGGTGTCAATCAAAGCTCTGATGGAAGCAATCTGTTCAACTGCTGAACGTTCCGGACGAAAACCGCTTTGCAGACTCAAAAGGATGGGATTGAGATAGGGCAAGATACGGTTGCGAAGAACAGAATTGAGGAGTTTTGCCAGACAGCATTCTATTGCGATTCCACGTTGGTTGTCTTTGGAGTGGAGACTACTCTAGACGTTTACCAAAGTAGAGGTATGCTAGCGTTCACATCTCCTCTTAAGCTGCAATGTTTGTTCAGGAGCCTGGAGATTAGTTCGCCATCCACACCAGCAGATGTGTTCGCGCGTGCAGTTTTGATTGCATGTTTCACTTCTTCAATAGATATTGGTCCGGTATTGAACGTTGAAGGATGAGCTGGTACGAAGTCTTGAATGGGAAGTGAAGTAGTGGAAGGAGCGGGTGAATTCAGAATTGTGCGGTAATGGGAGACGAGGAGGACCTTTCGATGACTGAACGATGAAGCGCGATGAGTGCGGCGGCTTGGCGGGGGCCCCTATTAGTGAGAAGGTTGATGGCATTCCACGCAGCGCTATGACGGCAATTTTCAGTTGACAATTGGATATCGCAAACACTTTCAGAAACGTATTTTTCAAGGGCGTTGGCCTGTGTATACTCTAGGTATTCGATGGCAGCTCTAGCCTCATCACTATCGAAACCGTGTCTAGGAATCGCACTTCGCACTGTACGTCGAGCTTTTACGATGTTAGAGTCACATTCCCAATATGTCTTAGGAGTGTTGGCCTTGTGACGTGGAAGGATAGACGGTGCAGACTCAACTGCTCTGCCGAAACACTCTGAAGAGTCGATTTTGTCCAAATGAAGAGCGTCGAGGAAATCAGCTTTATATGCTGGCTCATCAAGCACAGACCAAAGCGGTCGGGGCGGAGGATGTCTGAAAAGAGGACACTGGGCGTTAACGTTGCAAATGAGAATACTATGATCAGATGTGACACATGGCGGACGGATGTTGGTAACCTTACTTACGCACTGCTTGAGCTTGGAAGGACAGAAAATCCAGTCCAGTCGAGTGGTGCGCCCGTTCGGTCCGAAAAAGGTTGGCAGTTTGTTGAAGCGTTGACGCAGAGTTCTGTTTGTCGCAAATAGGTCTCTTGCTTGAACAAAGCAGGATAAGAAAGACGAGTTGATGTTAGGCGAACCGCAACTATTCTTCACTATGCGACCATCATTGGAGAGAGGCGCATTGAAATCACCGGCGGTGAGTTTAAGGTCATGAGATGGTAGATTGCCGATGAGGGCACCTACTTGATCGTATAGGTCCTCAGTTTCCGTCGAGTCGCAAACAGTTCCAGGGGCAGTAGGAGTGTAGACACATGCCACGTGGAGGCGACGATCTTTGCCTATCGAAGCCCATCAATACCTATCGATTCCGATCAATACTAACTATACTAAGCAAATCAATACGCGAATAGGACACTCAGACCTACGGAAACTGAGTCTCGTGTATGTTACGGCTCTCAGTGTTTTAGTCGGGAACTAACATCTGGCTTTAATTTCTTATAGGAAAATGAAGCGCTTGCTTCCTTTTCCGACTGGAAACCAAAACCTAATTGCATAACACCGGTGCATTATCTGTGAAAGTCTAATCTTCGGCCCCGCTCCCTCCAAAAAACTCCTGCTGCGGCGGGCGGACTAATCAACATGCTTGCTGTACATTTACGCCCGTTCAGAACAAATACGAATCCTCGGGTATGGATCACAGTTGCCTGTGACTGATCATGTTTCTGTTGACAAATTGGAATGCAACGTAAGTGAGCGAAATCCTACCTTAATTTAACTTCTACAATGAAAATGTCAAGGGGCGCTCTGACATTTAAAAGTGACCTAATTGCTTACTTATAAAATAAAAAGTAGTGCACGCTAGAAGAAGGATATAATTAAGACAATAATAACATTAAATATTATAGACCTTGCTGAACGTCAGGATACTGAATACCACAGAGTTCTGCATAATGTAACACAAATGAATGCTGCAAGTAAGCAACCTAGGCGCATAAGTGTTTCTTTATTGATAATCCGCAGTAAATCAATAGAAACTGCAGGAAAGGAACTGACACTAGCATGCTAGAAAACGCAGCATGGCACAGACAACAAAAGTTCAAAAGAATACCACGTTTTTCCTTTTTTTCAAAATAACCTATTTATATTCATTTTGAAGGAAGACATACACATGTATCTTTGCATAATGCAGCACTCCTTCGAAACGGAGTGATAGTTGAATCTCTTGCACTTTTATAAACAGCTTGTGGCACATTACATTTTCTGCTAGGTGAAAGCATTTTTGGGTGCATTTGGGTGCAAACACATTTTACCAAAATGCATGCATAAGTTATGAATATGTCTGTATATATGAAGTGATGTATTTTCACGAATAACAGAACTTTCTCCATAAAAGAAATACGTGCGCAGTACATCTTACACGAATATTACCACATGGCCTCCAGAGGAGATACATCACAATTTTCTTTGATTATTTCATGTTGTGAAAATTATAAAAAACTGAAAATTATTTGCTTTGCAAGATTCTGAAAGTGTAAATTCAAAATCAGCTTAAGCGTGCAATATGAAGATGTCCGCATTAGCAGATCTTACACGTAATTTGCCTAGTAAATCTCAAAATGAAGAGCACTCAACTGATGGAGATACATAGCAATTTTCTTAAAATTACACAGAATTAGCAAGTCTTAAAATGACACAGATATTCCAAATACATACATGTCGAACCGGATCGTCTGTTTGAGAATGATATGCGATCAAAGCTACACTTATCCGTGAAGAAAATACTTATTTTACGAAAAAGGCAAAGTTAAATAACCGGCACAATGTTTCGAACGTCCACTGCATTTATTCTCGAAGTGGTAAAATGACAAACTGAAGAACCTGAGCAAAGTTTAATTGTCATTTTGCCACTTGAGAATAAAAGAAGTGGACATTCGATACGTTGTGCTGATTATTTAACTTTGCCTTCTTTGTGAAATATACATGCATAGTCCTAGGCCTATATGCAGTATTTTACATACCTTGTTATGTATATACTTCTCGGAAAAGTGTGGCTTTGATCGCATGTTATGTGGCATACAGTTTCAAGAATTTTCCGGAACTTCATTACCGAATCGAATCGGAATACCATGCGTCAAATCGGATAATCAAATCGGACTGGCGAAAATTAAATGTGATTAGCGATTTGTTTGGCCTTTTGATAAGCCATTTTATTCTCTCATTCACCGTATGCTGTATATTACAGCTTTAGGTCTGTCATAGCTGATTCTCCATCTCCTGATTCAATGGTGTACTGCTTGAAGACAATAACAAAATTGGCATGAAACATGGAATCAGATTAACTTTGTGGATAGAGACATAAACATCAAGCTACACTTCCTATTTATTCTCCTTTTGCAAAATTTAAAAAATTCCGTCACACCTTTATTGTTTTAAAGCATCCGATCGACAGTTTCTTGAATCTCACGTTCTTTAAAATGTGAAGTTTCGGATTTTATCTCTCTGTTAAAACTTCATAATCGATTCAAAATGTCAGATTATGCCAGATACAATTTGTGTGCAGTTTTGTCTGGTATGCGTTTAGCTACTATGCTGAACAGATGTTGCAGATGAGCAAACATTATTGATTTCAATGTCATGCATGCTCGTCAGATGAAATTGTTGCACAACCACAAGTAAATATTACTTTCCGATGAAATGACATTTTACTTGCCATCTTAAGATTTCATTGAGAACTGCCCCTCTTCAAAGCCCGAATGGATTCGCCGGTCTTCGTTGTCCGGATGATGACACTCGCCATTGGCTAGTGACTTCCCTTGAGCTCTAATCCCATTGCCCTCATAATCGTGTGACCTCTGATTTTCTTTTTGTATAAAAGTTGTAATTATAGGTCGCTGCACCTTGGTTTATCGAGGCCGCAGGCCGAGAGTAATGGGCACTTGGATTTGGTGGGTCAAGGATCTTGCTCAATTCTTTTTCTTGTTCATTATTCTTCCTTTTATAGAGGCAAACAGCATTTGATCTGTGACCAGTGCGACTCTTGATGAGATGTTCTTCAACCTTCTGGTGGAACAATTGGGTTGCACACGTCACCTTGCCAGAATGAGGAGTAATGTTTCCTTTTATATTTGCTATTTCAGCTGCTTCCGGCAACAATTTACTCAGGGTATTGACTCCCATCGGCTGCTGGGAAAATCTTGGTTTACACTTTGAATACAGAGGCTTCAGAGGTCGGCGGTAAAAGGTACCATCCGAAATCGTTGATTCTTGTAAGCAGTTTATGTATAAGTGCAGTATGTTGTGGATGTAGCGCGTATTATCTTCAATTTGATAGTTTGATGGACTTATCCTCCATTTTTCGATCTTGAATGCCGCCATTGTACACTCTGTTGCCGTGTCCCGCGAATTGAACGTATTTTCTGTAAGAGTATTCGCTGAAGCTGATTTGGGAAATAACCATACGTCGATGTTCATCGCGTCCTCTTAATCCAAACGCTTTGCAGTTGTAAAAGAACACTGCTCTGATAAGCCTAGCAGAGTCGGTCATAGAAAATCCACCACTGTGCCACAAGGCAGTTTCATCATCAATTGACACTGGATCAGCCTTCTTCCGAGCACTGCCTATGCCTCTGGCAGTAATGTCTTTCATGCGGGCATCCAGGGAACGTAAGAAATACCTGAACGAGCTGTCCTCTTTGTCCATTGGGTTGCAATCGGGTCGTTCTTCTCTTAACAGTCTGGAAAAGCCACATACTACGTTGCACAGAGTATTGGGTGGATATTCGCTTCCGTCTTTTCGGCGAATTTCATATACAAAGTACTTTAATGCATAAGCTATTTCAGATTTTGATGCTGTCCATATGTCTTCAACTGATGGAACTTTCCGTTCTTCCATTGTATTACGACGACAATCTCGTGGAGCATTAAATTCACAATAAATCTAATCTAGTTAAATATCACTCTATCAAACAAAGAATATTCGCGACTGGTATTACTGAAAAAAGTTATTTGACAGTAGTATGTAATGCACATATTTTCTTGCTATGTGACTTAAAGCTGCACATACCAAATACATACCAGAGGCATACGAAAGTAGTAAGTAAAACTCCACCACTGGACCGCGCAAGATGGCCGCCGTCGCTGACGTCCCCCCCCTCCTGTCAGTCGAGTCGGTCGTGGTGAGCCGCCGTGTTGCTTCGAGTCTGACGTCCCCCCTCCTGTCAGTCGAGTCGGTCGTGGTGAGCCGCCGTGTTGCTTCGAGTCTGACGTCCCCCCCTCTGGCCGGCCGACGTAGCGAGCGGTGGTTTGTGATGCGCTCTCCAGGTTGGCGTGGTGTGCCGGCCAGGTTGGGAGGGTGGAATGTCGTAGCTCACCTGAAAAAATCCTGTGTCAGAGTGGCTTTGTATGGTCAAAATTTTGAAAATTTTCCAAAGTGTGGCATTTCGACCTGGGACCCTAACCAAAGTTTGTTTCATCAAATTTCACTGACCCCCCCTCCGACAGCGATCTTCTAACTTTGGTTCTAGTGGACGGATTTTGTCTTACAGCTACTCGTTTGAAAGAGGAGAAAAAACTGCTCGGCGACATTTTTTGTTGCGAGTCAATCGGACCAGCCGTTCAAAAGTTAGAGCTGTTACAAGATTTTAGGTCGGACCTCACCTGAAAAAATCCGAAGTGTCAGAGTGGCTTTGTATGGGTAAAATTTTGAAAATTTTCCAAAGTGTGGCATTTCGACCTGGCACCCTGACCAAAGTTTGTTTCATCAAATTTCACTGACCCCCCCTCCGACAGCGATCTTCTAACTTTGGTTCTAGTGGACGGATTTTGTCTTACAGCTACTCGTTTGAAAGAGGAGAAAAAACTGCTCGGCGACATTTTTTGTTGCGAGTCAATCGGACCAGCCGTTCAAAAGTTAGAGCTGTTACAAGATTTTAGGTCGGACCTCACCTAAAAAAATCCGAAGTGTCAGAGTGGCTTTGTATGGTCAAAATTTTGAAAATTTTCCAAAGTGTGGCATTTCGACCTGGGACCTTTACCACAACAGTTTCCATCAAATTTCACTGACCTCCCCCCCTCGGCACCAATCTTCCAATTTTGCTTCTAGTGATCGTAGAAAGTCGTGCAATAGCTCGTTTGAAAGCTAAGAGTGAGACAAATTCACTGAAAGAAACGGCTTGTTCATATCTATCTTCGTTTAGATTGGAGACGCCATTTAAGATTTGGGAGATTGGCGAAAAAAAACAGAGTTAGAATTTCCCAAGAAACAGCTCCAGCGGGCGAACGAAGGCTCGGATTGGTAAACGGAGGCCAGATTTGGAATCAGCTTGATGTTATTGTCCAATGAGGATCATCATCCAATGAGAATCAAGCATTTCTATATAAATAGCGAGCCTTCCACAGTGAGAATCATTCCATCGTTGAATCACACGAGTGACGGACGCACATTTTCTCTCTCTCTCTATTATCTCTCTATTATCCAACTAAAATGGCAAGTCGCTACTTCCCTCCCTCTCCTCTCTTGAACGTAAACTTAATACAATCTTTTTCATTTTCAGGCATCTACTCCATCTGCTGCACTAGTAGGACAAAATGGCGGTCAAACGTTACAAGGTTCGCTACGATCAGACCATCTACAACTGAGGGCAGTGGAAGAAACAACCAAGGTACATAATCCTACACCACTACAGCGTAAATTTAAACAAGTCTTGCGTTATGACGATCATAGCGTAGTACTCCAAACGGGAATGCTCCCTTCCACGGATGTCAAGATAATGCACAATCAGTACTGGGACTACATACTGATCCCCGTGAGTCCGTACATTCGCCGCCAACTTGATATTATTGAGGAGTACGTGACATTAAATATGGACATTCCTACTCCTCTTGCTCAAGAGTGGAAGGCGAGAGATGACAAGGATACTCCCTATAGAAAGATTTGGGATGGTAATCACATTTGCCTACCGGTATCACATTGGTGTACTTACTATAAGAAGGAGGGAGATCATTCAACATCCATCACATGCGACGAGCTCGGAGAAGGTACTTGGGATATCCTTTTCAAAGTGAATGGGCTATATTATGGTCGGCACAAGGATAATAAAATAGCCTCGCTCTCCATGCATATGGAATCCATCCTATATATTCCAAAACCACCCAACGTGGATGACATAATTGATCAAATCCTTAACAGCAGTGGCACGAAGCGCAAGTCGGAGAAGAATGCTGCCTCAAAACGCAAATCAAAGAAGGAGAATTACTAGTCCTTTCCTAACTCTACCCTATGACAATTCGCTTATGTGCTTTGAGTGTCGTAGACGTGGTCTTATTAGATACATTTTACTTCTTCGTTGCCATCATATCATTTGTGTATTTTGTCGTGAAAAGCATCGATGTAATTCTTCATTTTGTAATATGTTATAGAACGTTTCCTTAGATGTGTAAATTTCCGTTTTAGGCTTCTATCATCATTTTTATGGATTGTGAGGGTGAACCTGTACAGGAGCTCAGTGCTATTGCTATGAACAATTGGACATATCAGATTGTTAGTGTCTATCATCAACATGCCAACTGCAATCCCAATGTTGATCAATGGGCGAGAAAACACATTCATGGACTTAATCTGAAATATTCGCAAGACTATGGCTTTTCTTGTGAAAGTGCTCTTCTTATTGACTTTAAACGATGGTTAGCTGCTTTCAATGTTATACGCATCTTTTGTAATAATCCTGGTAAGGAGAGGAAAGTATTTCCCAATCTAATCATTGATGACATTTTGCTCCCACCGTTGGATAGTAGAGTGAATCAACACTACCATGAAGTCACGAAACGTTTTAAGGATTTGTCTGTTCCTATTTTGTCTGTTCGTTGTAGTAGCTACGTTCATAACCAATGCTTCTTTCCTCCTTACCTCAGCACTGCCAAAGTCCTGTATGGTCATCATTGCTCGCTGTATGATAGTTACCAGCTGTATCTATTTTATCTGTTTCAAACCATTGATTTATAATGCATGCTTGTTACCGTTATTCAATAAATGTTACTATGAGAAGAGTTGTTTTCATGCAATAGATGGGTTAGATAAAGGGCGATCATGTCTTTCTCAAACGACTGCGGAACATTACATTTTCATAGGCAAAGTTTAAAAGGAGCTGTTCAAGATTATGTGATAAATTTTCATAAAGATGAGACCGACATCGAATCAGTGGTCGATGATGCTAGCACTCTATTTCTAGAGTTAATGAATACATTCTCTGATAGCATTGTCATGGCGCGATTAGTTGCGAAAATTAAGTTTAATCATTTTGGAAAGGAAGAGGTGGAAAGTCGCTCTTTCCATTTTGCTTCTTATTCAATGGAAGTGGTAGATCACCCCGAAGAATTTTTTAAAAGACATATGATAAAAATTGCTGAACGTCTTAACGCATTTAACCATCATGGTAGCAGTCTAGTGATTGAAGCGATTTCAGATATGCACATTCAACTTTTTATAAAGAAAAATTGAAAATGCAGTGGTACTTGATTGTAGCACAACTGGTTTTCGAGCTATGTCTGCTCACTCTCGAAGTATATTCCTTCTGTACATGCGTCTATTATATAGAAAAGGCTAGCAAATTCATATCTTCAAAAAGACTTGCTATAGACATCAGTAACGGTGAAACTATGTGTTGCGATGTATGTAAGCGAAAGGATGGAAATGAAAAGCGCATCTTCAAGAGATGTAAGCATGCTTTTTGTCAACGCTGTTTCATACGTAATTGCATTCAACTTTGCAAATGTAACCACTGTGATATTGCTCATTTCGAGTGTCACTTATGTCGCAATAGTTAGTACCTATGCAAATGTGGTAAAGACAGGTTTTAGCAAAGACTAACACGGAAAATGGCGAAACGTAAAAGTCAAAAGTCTTCAAAGTTTTCTTCAGCCATTCAAGCTCTCCGACGAATGAAAGCAAATCAGCGATACAATGCTATACGACATGCTAACGATAAATTCATTCGTGAAATTATTTCTCATGTGAGGAAGTTGAGGACGAAGAAATTAGCACCAAAACAACGAAAGTTACTTAAGCGATATGCTGCGAAATTGCGTTTCATCTCCAATCCTAAAGTCACCCTTCAAAGAAAGAGGGAAACTCTAACACAAAAGGGTGGTTTCCTTCCAGCGTTACTACCGATGCTAGCTCCTATCGTGAGCAACGTATTGGGTAATATCTTTGGCTCTAGACGTTAATTATGCAAATGTTGAATCTCAAAGTATTATAATGGATTTCAGACTTCAATGTGATAAAGTTCTGACTGTATCAGGTCCATCTCATGCAGGTAAAACTGTTTTCACGCTGAATTTATTGGATAAAAGAAGGGAGTTGTTTCAGGAACCTATCAATCGAGTGATTTGGTGTTATGGTATTTATCAACCGTCGCTGTTTCAGGAATTGCACAGTCGCAACTTTATTCGACATGAAGGAATTATTCCAGTGGATAAACTTCAGTCTAATGATGTTGTTGTATTGGATGATTTATTAAAAGAAAGTAAGAATTCAAAAGATGTTACAGATATGTTCACTTGCGCAGCACATCATAAAAGGTGCTTTATCATCTATATCACACAAAATTTGTTTTCTGATGGAAAAGAAGCTCGTACACGAAACCTGAATACACACTATTATGCTATTTTCAAGAATCCGCGAGATAAAAGTCAATTTGAAATTTTAGCGCGACAAGTTGCGCCCAGAGGATCAAAAGCCTTAATTGAAATTTTCCAAGCAGCTACTGAAGAACCACACGGTTACTTATTCATTGACTTTACGCAAGATTGTCCGGAAGAATTTAGATTTCGAAGTGATATTTTGAAAACTCCCATCATTATCTACAAACTATGAGTTCTTATTCTCGCATGATTGTTATTCCTCAGGATGAATATGTACAATTGACTGCCATGCAGCAAGTAAAGCAACCTCTTGCAAATCAAATGTATAGGAAAGAAATAGATTATCAGCAAAATGTTCACATCAAAGATTCACATCGTGCTGTATTATTACAATGGGAAACTGTTGAGCAACTAAAAAATTTGAAGAATAAGATGCGTGACTCTGTATCGACTGCTACACCTTTAGCATCTCGCGCACATGCCATATCTCTTTTCAACAGTATTGAACCCCATCTCAATGTAAAAGATAGAGGAGAAATCATTACAGATGAAAATAAAGTGATTGATGCTTCACGTTATGAAGACTTGATTCAGTATGCGACACGTAGAAAGCGCCGTCAGGGCTATGTTCCACCTGGCTGGACATACTTTCTTAAACTATTTAAAAAGCATAATGTACCAAAATTTGCTTTGAATAATGAGACATTGAAAGAACTTGATTCAATAGTGGCTACTGCTTCAATGCTTCAGACGATGAAAATGCCAACAAATTGGTTTAAGACGTTACCTGCTACATCCCCTCCCACACTCACTAAGCAAACAAGAGGAAGAACTCGACGTAGATCTACGCCACCACTAAAACTAGTAAAAGGAAAACGTAAAACAGCTCCTCCCAAGAAATACATGTTCTCAGACTATTAATATGAAGCAGATGTGTTGCTTGCCATGTAATGAACCGCCAGAGGTGAATGTCGTTGTCACTTGCACTTGCTGCGCTAGCTCTCACAATGAAACCCCTAAGCAATGTGAACACAATCGCAAAACCGCTAAAGCTAAATGCTGCAGTTGTTGTAAATGAAGAAAGGCAAGAAAACAAAAAGATGAGAAGGAGGAAAAAGAGTCAGTCGTCATCGACTGAACGTTTGAAGTCAATCTATTATGATGTAAAACATCCGGCAGGATTTGCATCTATCAAGAAATTATCAAAAGCGAGTGGTCTTCCACAATCACAAGTGAAACGATGGTTAAAGGGTCAGGCTACCTATACACTCCACAAACAAGCGAAAAAGAAGTACCGCACCCGCCATTATATTGTTCATGACAACGATGAACAGTGGCAAGCAGATTTGTGTGATGTTGCCTCCATTTCAAAACATAACTCGGGTAATAATTTCATTTTAACCGTCATTGATATTTTCTCGCGTTATGCGTGGGCTCAGTCTTTAAAAACTAAAGAAGGGAAAGGAGTAGCAAAAGCATTCCAAACAATTTTTCGAGAAGTTCGCATTCCAAAAAGAATTCAGAGTGATCAAGGAAAAGAGTTTGAAAATCAGCATGTGAGAAGATTATTTGAGAGGCATGACATTGAGTTGTTTAGTGTAAAGAGTGCTTATAAAGCTGCTCTCGTTGAACGTTTTAATCGCACATTAAAAAATCGCTTGTGGCGACATTTTACTGCCAACTTGACACAAAATTGGACAAAGGTACTACAAGATACACTCCATGCCCACAATCACTCTATCTATCGTTCTATTGGACTCAGACCAGTAGATGTAAATGCTGACAATGTAGATAAAGTGCGCGAGTCATTCCAACGTAAACGCACTCATGTGAAAAGTGATGTGAAAATTGGTGATAAAGTTCGTATCTCAAAAGTGAAAAGTGTTTTTTCTAAAGGGTACCTTCCGAATTGGACAGAGGAGGTATTTACAGTATCAAGGATTGATCAAAAAGACTCTCCCACCACCTACAAGTTGAAATATTACGATAATAAGAAATTGAGGGTAGCTTTTACCGCGATGAGATAAGGGTAGTCACTGAAAGTGAAACATATTTGGTAGAGAAAATCATTCGATGTAAAAAACGGCAAGGTGAAGAATGGTGTCTTGTTAAATGGACTGGTTATCCTTCAAGTATGAACTTTTGGATGCGTCGTGCCGACATCTTTCATCTAAGTGATCGACAGTGATTCATGCAAAGTTGTAACTAACAATGTTTAGGGTTTGAGCTATGAATCCAACTGCCTCATTTTATTCACGACCCTCCTACGTAAGTGGTGGAGGACAAATTTACATCGGCGCTCGCCGCCAACGTGGAGGTAGCATACTTCGTGCACTGAAATCTGTTGTAGCACCTCTCATATCCAATGTCGGAAGATCTTAAAAACGAAATGTTTTAAGTAATGCCGTTGGCTTTGCTGGTGATGTTGCTAGTGATCTATCCAGAGGTAGAAGTTTTAAGAGCAGTTTGTTGAATCGTGGGAAAGAACGCGGTTTAAAAACATTGAAGCAGACCTTTGCTGGTGTTACTCAAGGAAAGAAATCGCCTAAGCGAATGAATAAAGGAAGAAGGAAACATCGCGGAGCTGGTAAGGTGCGATCTTCAGTCAAAAGGCATTTACGCAAACGTCGCAGAGGCTCTAATCAATCATCAGGCGCTAAACGACGACGCTGCTATAACTTCTAATCATGGAGTGTAAAACTTCCGGTTTTGTTTGTTTGATCAGCAAGCCATACAGACAGATATTCTTAGTTCAAGTATTGTAGATTATCATCCTCGAACAGCTGAGAATGCTGGCCCCATTGAATTTGTTATTCCTGGTGGTAGTGATGACTACATAGATTTGAGTTATGCGAAGGTTGATTTGAGGTTTAGAATTCAGCAAGCAGATGGAACTGCTATTGACGATACATATAAAGTTGGAATGAACAATTTACCATTGACTACATTACTTCGCGATGTTTCTCTAACGATTGGAGAGCAGCAGGTGGAAGGTGGCCAAAGCGATTATCCCTATAAAGCATATTTCAATCATGTATCACAGTTTTATCCAGCAGCACAAAAAAGTCATATGGAAGCCATGGGATGGTACAGAGATGAAGCAGGAAAATTTGATGTTGAAACAAACAGTGGCTTTGTAAAGCGATCTGCTATGATTAAAGATAGTAAAGTATGTCAGCTATATGGTCCGCTGAATTTAGACTTCTTTAGACAGTCAAAGTTTTTACTTTTTAATACCAGCATGCGACTCAAGCTGACATTGAATAAGCCTGAATTTGCGCTGAATGCATTTGCTAAAGTTGACAATTTTATAATTCATGTGGAAGATATTGCACTTTACATTCGTCGAGTAGTATCGAATCCAAGTGTCATTAGAGGACATGCTGAAGGTCTTAACCGCCAAAATGCCATTTACCCCGTTCAGCATACAAAGCTTCTCACCTTTACAATTCCGAAAGATCAAAAGAGTTTCATGAAAGATGGCCTCTTTCCATCGGAAGCACCGAAGCTCCTCATGGTGGCAATGGTTGAAAATGATGCATTTAATGGTAATATAAAGAAGAATCCTTTCAATTTTAAACACAATCAGTTAAGTGAAATTGCTTTACGTGTAAATGGTGTGAGTCATCCTGGTCCACCCTACAAACCAGATTTTGTTGCGGATCAATTTATGCGCAGTTATGTTGATTTTATGGATGTCTTTGGCTTTTACAATACAGATGACACCAACGGACTCACTATGAAAGAGTTTAAGAGTGGATATACTATTTATGCATTTGATTTGACTGCTGACAGCGATATTAGTGCACCCTATCGTCAAGCGAACGTGCCTCATAATATTCGTTTGGATTTGACGTTCAAAAGAACACTACCTGAGACGATCAATGTATTAATTTATGCAGTCTTCGATTCAAATATTGAAATTACAAAGTATCGTGACGTGGTTCTTTAGTATAATCGTTAATGAGTTGGTTGACTGCTGACGATATTAAAACTAAAGTACAGCGTAATGCAGACGAAGCGACGTTCAAAGCTTTCGATAATGTCTATTCGCTCGATACCTTACCACCTGCAGTAAATCACTATCCCATCTTTATTGTGCTAAACACTCATTCGCAGAATTTAGGCGGTGAGCATTGGAAAGCGATCTTTATTGGAGAAGACCGACGTGGTGAACTATTTGACTCTCTTGCTCAACCTCCAAATATACCAACACAGCAGTGGTTGAGAAAACATACGCGTCAATATCAGCGAAATGAACGCATACTACAACATCCACTTTCATCCACGTGTGGTGCTTTTGTACTGTACTTCATCTTAAAACGTTTACATGTATCTCGATTTGCATCTATTATTCAAAACTTTTCATGTAATCCATCCTCTAATGAAAAAATGATTTGTAAGTTCTATCATGATTTGAAATAAAAACATCATGTTGGAAAAATTGTTTTTTATTTTACAATCCGCTGGGTACGTACATACTCGATGAGATAGTCTAGGATCACATTTGCTTGTACATGATCATCCAGTAATGATCACTTTACTATTATGAAAGATTGCAACATGCACAGGTAACCAACAACTAATGAGAGCTGCAGGAAAAGTTCGGGTTCATAACACAAATTGTAACTGCTGGTACGAATCTTCGAAAATGATACACTTTCACTCAATTGAGTAGAGATCACCATATTGTCCACAGTCAGATTCGACATCACACATCTCTCCCTCTTCCATATCCGACGTAGTAGTCTCTGTAGCTCTAAGCGCATTGACTGCGCCGATGAATGAGAAAGGGCGCCGAGAATCTGTACAGTCCCATTTGGGAAGAGTTGAAGATTCCGTGAATTGTTCATCTTCACCACTAACATTTGAGGACGGCCCGGGTAATACTTGCTGTTTGGAAGCTGTTGGTGTAATGTTGTGAGATCGATTTTGGTGTAGAGTCTGAAGCGACGGAGAATGTTGACGATGGTGTAGCGATGGCGCTTCATGATGAAGAAATGAGTAAATTGAGCGATGTACCTTCCTTTTATACTTTTCCCAACTACCTTGATGAAATGTGAAGTTAGTATGGAGTTGGGAATGATAGAGTTGAATTCGCCGTTTGTTGACGCGCAACCAGATGCGATTTCCAATACGTGAATGTCTTTTCATATAGAAGTATTTTAAATCCTTCATGATATGATGTAGAGATTGAAAATGACGATAAGATAAAGCAAACTCTCTTTTCACATTTCCAGTTGAATCTTTGAAATAGACGTTTCGCTCATGATCCGTTTCAATACGTTGTAGGGAATCTAATTTCCAACTCATGGTGCGTGGTAGTCATGTCTGATTAAGACTTGCATAGTAGGGCGATGAACTCACGACGAATAAATGTCATGATGGAGCGATGTATGTATCTTCTATACTTCTCCCAATTGTATTTGCGAAATGAGAAACAGTTTGCGGAATGAGAATGGCAGATTTGAATTTCATTTCTGTAATGTTGAAGCCAAACTTGATCACCCAAGGAGATGAATCTTAATGTTTCTAAAAATATTCCATATCCCTCATGATATCATTGAGGTTGACAAATTGTCGCCATGTTAATGTAATACCTCTTGATGTATGACCATGAGAATTTTTGAAATGTACGTTTCCATCACGATCAACTCTGATATATTGTAGAGAGTCCAAAATCCAAGTCTTCATGATGTTATGCAAAGCCGCAGATCAGCAATATCAAAATGTCGTTTTATCATATTTTGCTTAGCAATGCGGCCGCAAATAGATTTGCTAGTAATCGAGCCGCACTCTTTTCTACTCCCATTGATCATACACAACAGCTAACTGGAAAGTGGGAAGTGGGTGTCACTCAACTTGTTCATAGCAACTGTGTCTATACATTTGATCATGAGGTGATGACTATTTATATGAGACGCACAGCTGCTTACCAATGTGAAAAGGGCTGCCGAGTATACATTCCACAGTGGCCAAAGAAAGATCTCTTATTATGTAAAAAGTTTATATATGATTTCCTGAATAGAGCGTGTAAACATATTGTCCAATTTACTCCGCACAATGATGATCATAATTATGTACGTCATGTAGTTGAGAAAGATTGCATTGTTGGTTTAAGTCCAAGTTTAAGAAATGATTTAGGTTACCTCGCTAGCGCCTTAACAAGCTATGATAATTATAACGTTAATTACCACCCAAGTGGTCATAAACAGTTAATATATCGAGGGGAAGCTTATTATGTAGATCTTATTCCAAAAAATGAGAAGACGTTGGTAAAGAAGATTGTGATTAAGCCAAGAAAGACAAACATGACTCCTGAAACATTATTGAAGAAATTTAATTATCTCCTTCCAGTTGATGGTAAACAAGTGGCAACATTGACTTATATCAAATAATCTAATCATATTGCAATAAGTAAATTAAATGATGATGATCTAGTATTAGTTTGTTCAAAAGATTTTCATCAGTTCTTACCACATCGTTCTGCAGCTGTTCATGGCAAATTTGATATGCAACATTTACCATGTGAAAGTTCAAATCAATTTGGTACAAAATGGACCGTATCTTTATACAGAAAGTGTGTAGAGCCTTGAGGTGGTATCTTACATGAAACAAGAGTGTTGATGCCTCGCATTATTACTTCAGTTAAATTGGTTGTAGATTATTTAAATGAAGTGATTAATGAGCAACAAATTTCATTTTCTGAAAAAGAAGGTGTTTTGTCTCTCACTATAAGTGGAAAAGGTATTGAACTAATTATGGATAAAACTCTAATGGACATTTTGGGTTTTGATCAAAATATCTTTAAAAGTGGTACTGTAACCAAAGCTAGTGCAGACATGTCACTATCGCGTCGTATTAACTATTTTCAGATATATTCCAATATTGGTGAAGATTACTTGTGGGAGATGTTGAAGCTCCATTGCTAGCAATGATACCATACCAGCCAAAAAGCTGCAGTATTTTATCTGAGCATACTTTCAAGAAAGTGCATTATACAAAGCTGAAATCAAACTACATCCCACAAATTGATATTGCAATTTATGACGATGCTGGTGCGTTGATTCCTTTTCATAAAGATGCTGTGACAAGTATCACACTCCATTTCCGAATGAAGACTTAATGCAAAAGTATGCTAATATATTTTTCCAATGTGAATAATATGGAAAGTGAAAATAAGGACTCGTTTCTAATCTACTTGCCCAGTAATGCTTCTATGAATAAATTTCCCAAAAATAAACCATCAGACTATCGAGTAGAATTAAATCGCCCACTACATTTAGAAGGTGAATGGGAGGTTGGCGTTTCTAGTATTTGCTATGATAGCAATATTCAGAATGTGAATGATTTGGAAGAAATGATATTGACTCCTCGCACCCATGAGGGAATAACGATGAATAATGCATTCCAGTTCCCATACAATTTAACGTCAGATGGAAAGTGGAACTATGAATGGATTCAGATAAAATCAGATTATTATGGTCCATTTAGGAATGAGAAAATTATTAAGGCGTTCAATAGTGGTAATACTTCCATTATGAAGAATAAGGATCAGAAAGTTTATGAGTTTACTATCTATCATTGGAGTGGGAGACAGTTCCTTCGCTATCATTCTTTTACTAAAGGTCTTACACTGAGGTTGGATAATGAATTCTATCCACATCTCGGTTTTGGCCATGGACTACATCTAACGTCAATTGTTACTGCAAATGTTAAAAAAGTTTATTCAAATCGAATCAACAAATTTCATTATAAATTTAAAATATTTGATGAAGATGTTGTATAATGCGAAGAACGCATCATTTTGAAAAAGCGTGGTGTTCAACCTTTATCACTTATTGAGTTAGTAAAACGATGGAATGAGACTGTGGGTAAGAAGTATGGAGAGAAAATTATGGCGGACAAAAATAAGTTGGTTATTCAGAAATATAATGAGAAACTTACAGTTTATTTCTCTCAACACCTTGCGTCATTTTGTAAGACATTATGCACCTATTATTGAAAGCGGTCTGTTGTATGCTTCTCATGAATATCACACTAAAGCTGATTCAGTTAATGATGAATGGTGGGTGGACATCTATGGTGATCGCATCAAGAAAATTTACCAGTCTTATGAAGAATATAAAGTTGCTATCAATATAATGCCGCGTCTATATCATACAGTTGAAAGCTTCATTCATGTAGTAAATCCTTATATACAACAGAAGTTGAAGCATATGATGAAAAGTAAATATGATGTAAAGACACACCACATTTCGTTTTTAATTGAAAATCAATGCGTTGTTCTGAAACTAGGTGATAAAATTTGAAAAAACTCTTTGGTTTTTCAATGCTACAAACTGTGTTTACTGCTGCGCATACGATTGGTATAGAAACACCAATGACACTTGATAAACATGAACAGCACCTTCATATTTAAAGTGATTTGATTCCACCTATTTCTATTGGTGAGAAAAAAGAATACATTTTACGTGATTTCATTCATGATAAAGACGCTTCATATGGAATAGTCGAGAAGATGTTTGAATCTATTTTCTATCATCCCGTCGTCAAACAAACTATACCCTCCATTGCTATCAAAATTACCAATGGTTTACAAGAGTGCATCCATATGAAAGATACTAAATCCCTCGTAATTTTAGTGTTTCGGAAAGCAAAGTGAAGTCATTGTGATATGTTTATTGAAATAAAAATATGTGTATGAAAAAGTCTTTCCACAGATATAGGGGGAATGGGCTGACTGTAGGCATATATTCACAAGGAAGAAACGATCTCATGCGATACATAAAACAACCATGTATATCTACAAAAAGCAACATCAAAATACTGAGTTAAAGTTGATTATGTCAATACATCTCCTGAATGTGGTAGCGTGAGTTTTATTCTTTTGGGTGGAGGTATGTTTGTGTCAGGATGTCCATGTGGAAGAGATGTGTTATGTCCTATCCAACACCTCTTATCCTCCCATGCTGAAAGTGCTCGTTTCTTGAACGTGTGCGTTTTCACAGTATGAACTTGAGATTTTAAGATTGTCATATTGACAAACGTTATAGTTTTATTTTTATAAGCCTTCTTATAGGACCGATGTTTCATTTTGTGAACAATGGATTTTGATATACCTTTAGCACGCTTAATACTATCTGCACATTCTTTTAATTTCATGGAATACATTTTAGGACGGAGGAGAATCATTTCATTTATTTCCTTTCTTGCTGTTTCATCCTTAAAACAACCAAGTTTGGCTTTATTCTTCATGGAATAGAGTGGATGAGTGGGATTGTAGTTAGATGTGTCGAAATATTTTTCTAATGACTTACCTACTTCATTAAAATTTAAATCTTTTTGAGTGGTAATTCCTAAAAAGAAACTATCTGTATCACCGCCCAGCAAGCGAGCCTCTTTTATGAGAGGGCATGGTTTTAATATTTTGTAGAAGAGTTGATACATTTCAAGCCTGGAATAATCTAAAACGGCTTGCCCAATATAGATGGCTTGCACAACTCAACTTCTGATTTTATCATTTTAACACCTACAAGATCCTCATCGATGATGTCTCTATCAATGAAAAGAGGTGATGAGGTCAATTTGTGATATTTTTGTTCATCAACGACTAGTTTGTAGTTCATACGTTTTCTAACATCTTCCATGGTCTTTCCGAAAAGACTGTTATTCTTATATTTATAAAAATCCTTTTCAAAATTATTTTGGGCGAGTGCACGTTTTTGACTGTTGCTATCTATGTAGGGTTTGAGGAAGGCTTTCTGTCTAAATTTGTTAATGCGGTGAACTGACTTTAGAAGCATGCCCATTTCTAAATAGAATTTTAGTATGCAGAAATGCACAAGATAATTTTTCTTATCATATTGGGTGAGCAAAAGTTTGCGGCATGGTTTGTACCTTGGCTGTCCACACTCTGTTAAGTTATTATGCAATTGTGACATGAATGGTGAAAACATATCTTCAGTCACTTCACCAGATTCAGGTGCGAGTGGGAAATCAGCAGTTTTATTTTTAATACTATTTGGATAAATCAAATCCACTTCAAAATAATATCCCCAATCACCTTCATCTGGAATCTTCAGAATGTTTGAAGGGTTGGAGTAATACGCAAGCTCATCTTGATTTAACCAACTAAACTCGGAGTGAGGTAGTGGTTTAGACAGTGAACTGCCATATAAATTATTTTGGTCATAGTACTTTAGGTGGATATATTCATTACCTACTGTTTCAGATTTTATATGATGCTTATTTACAAATGTGAGAACACCGCATATTCCGCGCTCGAATATATTATACATCTCCGGGTCTTGTAAGAGATGAATGGTCTCACCAGTCATTTTAAAGGTTGATTTAAAGGACATGGCTGGTAGACTGACAAAGTGGACAGGATCTAATTTGTCTTCTTCTAATGCCACTCGACGAAATTCCTGAAAGACATCAGCCAGCAAAATGACATCTAATTCTAAGTAAGCGATCATATAATCGCCAAACGTTTTACAATCAAATTTTAACCATGCCTCTTGAGCATGTTCATAGTCCTCTACTGGACAATCTTGACCCGTCAAATCGTTTTGGAATTTGTCAATGGAAGGAAGGGTTGTTTCATTTAGTTTAGACATTGAGCTAAAATACGCATAGGGAAAGACTCCTATGCGAGTTATTATTTCATCCGTTAAGTTTGGATAGTGTTTCTTCAAAGTTTGACTATGGGGAAGAAACTTGAGATTACGAACGAGAGAAGCTAGTGACGCTGACATGAATTGGAATGAATCTAAAAATTTTTTTTCGAAGAAGACTGTCTTATTTTCTTTAGTTTTATCTACTGGTACTTTTGCTGTCATTGCCATGAATTTTTCTCTCGTTTGCGCTATTACATTAAACTGCCACGATTTCATCTGGCTCAACCCTCCTTTTATGAGCATATGACTGTCATAGCCCTTAAAGTTATGAAAAATGACGGGTAGTACACGACGTCTCAACCTAAGTGAAAAGTTACATTTGGAGCAGAGTGCGTTTACAAATTTACCAGTGATGTGATCATGATCACGCACTTTCTTAATTTTATCGTCATCAAACGTTTTATGACATTTAGGACAGGATGTGCAACTTTCAAATTTTTGTTTGTCTTCATCTGACATATGTAGTGACTTACGCTGCAACTGGGAATCATATGATTGTTGAAATTTGGAAGCTTTATCGAGAAATTCTAGAAATTTTGAAATGCAATCTTCACCTTGCCAAGTATACATTTTGTTTTGTCTATTCCTAAAGTGATCATGCCATACTTCATAGCAGGATATGGCTGCTGGCTTGTGGATGATATCATCAATGTAGCATTCTATGTCTGCGTAAATGACACGCAGGGGACTGAATTCGTCACCATTATCCCAATGTGAAAATATTTTATCTTTGGGCATGCGTTCCATTTGTAATTTACCTCGCTTGCACCATTCATAGTGAGTTTCAAATTTATCTTTACTCCAAAAGAAGCGGATGCAGCGGTCGCATACAAAATGTTCACCTCTTTTAGAGTGACCCAAGTGAGTGTACAAGCCAGAGATTTTCGGTATGCCACAGTAGTGCCATTCGTCGCTATCATCTTGTTTTACTAATAAGAGGTTGACTACACGTTCATAACAAGTTGAACGTGAATTATAGCGGGCACCCTTCAACCCCTTCTCCCACACGTGAACTACAATTTTAATCTGATTATGTTTTTCGAACGTTTCTACATCTTTGATTTTCATGTTGTTACTATCACAACCTTCAAAGTCTAGTTCATCCTCCCACTGTCTATAGCTATGGGTGCGATCTCGATGCGCGTTGATATCATTATAGTGAAGGATGGATAGGACTGCATATTTGAAACACTGTGATTTACAATCGACGTTGATGACAGCTTTCTTATTATACAACGTTTTTGGTAGTTTAAATGTGCCTCGAGCTGCATGACTTTCTAATAGGGAAATTTTGAATATGGCTGAGTCCACACCATCAAAAATGAGAGCGCTGTCGCGTTGATTGAATTTATCTGCATTTGATTTTAAACATTGAATGTGAAAATTAAGCAAGACTCGCAGTCTACAACTTCGGTTGCAGAAGATGAAGGAACATGAAACTGTATTCTCTCCGTCACTTGACCCGTCTGAAAATCTATTTTAATATATTTTAGTTTAAAGTACATGAGCGCCTTCATTCTAAAATTGTCTAAATTGTTGAAGAGCGCTTCGATAATGTTAGAATTTTGAAGGAGCCACTCAAGAAAATCTACTATTTGAGTATTGGACTCCATGCAGTAGTCGCGTACTAAATTATTATGTGAAACATTAATGAGGGAGATGGTAGAGGTACCGTTGGTGTAGTGATCATTTGCATGCGTGTGTTGAAGTCTGTGCGAAGATCGCTGAAAGTGACTATCAAAAGAAAGAGGGCACAAATCGCAAGGAAGGGAGATGTCATCGTCAGAATCAACTTCACCTCCGGAGATTGATACCGCTTTGCGTTGACACACACGTTGTTTGATGTGTCGAAGGAGACTGTGCTTCCTTGTAAAAATATGTCCACAGTCAGCACATTCCCACTCGTTGCCTTGTCGCGAGAGTCCTGAGCTGGAACTAACATCACCTGAAAGAGAAATCATTCTATCATCTCTGTTTAAGTCTCAGTGTATTGTTACAACCTACCTTCACTCAACAACTCTAAACTTTCCTCGAGAAGGGAAGGCTTTGGTGATGAAGTAGATGCCTGAAATTGAGGAAGATGCTATTAGCCACACGTTTGAGGGAGATGAGAGAGGAAATCTTCAACTTACCATTTCAAGGAAATTATGTTTAAGGTTGATTCTTCACTAGAGAACAGTTTACTTACACGTCTCAAAGACAGAGTGAAATGACACGGATGTCACTTTCCATATATACTTTCATATTCATCATTCATTGGCTGTTCATTCTGATTGGTTGCTTGTTTATACTTAAGAATTAGAAAACATTTCAAAGTTATTATTCACAATCAACATGACAAGCCCTCCGACAACACCGAACACAAAATTCGCTTCTCCATGCTGAACACCAAAGGCGCTTGTTGCACCAAACGTTCCAACGAAGGGGAAGGTGGAGAAAATATACCGACTCGACAATATCAGAAAGTTGTCATTACCAGCGGACGACGAAGAGGAGAGTGTATGTGAGAAGGAGTGTCCCGAATTAACAGGCGTGAGGTGGAAGTATCTGCAGTACGATACTGATGATGTGATGGAGATCATCAGCACCAAATTCCTCCACCAATTATGAGAATGGTACACCCCTAACTCCCAGCCACGAACTATGGCGGAGTGAGAGTACATCGACAAAGTAAGGCTCGCGGTAGAAGAACGATTGAAGCAAGTGAACTGTTTTTGCGATCTATGTGAAGTCAGACTCTGGGACGATATTGACGATGAAGACCTTTTGAAATACATGCCATAATAAATTTTTATTTCGTATTATCTTTGCTTTCATACTGACTTACTTGAATGGGGCTTCAGTGGATGATTTAACCATGTATACTTTTTCATTTGGAAATAGTAGCACGCTTAGTCTAACTTGTAAATCTTATAACATTTCATATGGGTGATGATGGTAGATGAAATAGTGTTAAATAAAATTAAGATAGCTTACACTTCTGATACAGGGATAGCAATCGACTGCGATCCATGTGTAAAGAGCTTGTTAGACTACGGATGGGCTTAAGTGGATGATTTAACCATGTATACTTTTTCATTTGGAAATAGTAGCACGCTTAGTCTAACTTGTAAATCTTATAACATTTCATATGGGCGATGATGGTAGATGAAATAGTGTTAAATAAAATTTAGATAGCTTACACGTCTGATACAGGGATAGCAATCGACTGCGATCCATGTGTAAAAAGCTTGTTAGACTACGGAAGAGAGAAGTGTGTTATGTTGCGTGTGGCGCGTGAGTGTCCTCCCATTTCATTCCATTCATCAATTCGTCTCATTGATAGAGACAGGTAGAACTCATGGTTCTCATAACGTATGCAATGGAAAGTTTATAAGGCAACCTTTGACAGTTGGCTAAATGTCGCCCTGGCGCGAATGCATACTACGTTGAGACAGAGGCAATCACTTGCAAACATGACGCAGAGAGGTTTAACAAGATTGACCATTGCCGAATTTCCCTTGCGGTATACATAGCTACGGGTTTCACCGCCGCCCTTTACAGGAACGCCCGTCGAAAGGAAGTATTACACCGAACTTCATTTGCAACGTTCAAGTTGACTGATAGCAGATTCAACTTAATGATAGTATTTGCCAGTCTGAAGACAGCCCAGGGCAAACCGCGTGGAGGTTCTATCATGTCTTGCCCCATGGTGGCCCTTAAGGGAGCCGGTGGTTCGTTCTCGGGAGTGACAAGTTGACTTTTGGCTTGAATAGTCAATAGGTATGACGGTTAGGTTCTCGTATACCCTATACCGCCTAAGCCGTGCTGGTGCATCTGGCACCTTTCGGATGCGGGTGGTATTAGGAGTCCATACCTCATCCGTTTAAATGATCTTCTTGATCTTCCCCTTCTTCTCATCCTCTTCATCCCACTCATCGAGGATGATGAAGTTGGGAATGGTGTTGTCTTCATCCCACTCGTCGAGGATGATGAAGTCGAGAATGGTCCTAGCAGGAGATGTTGTTTCCATCGTGACTTAAAATTGAATGAGAAGCGCTACAATCTTCCGGCTTATATAGGGTTTTCAACAATGAATTGCTCAACAGCGAATCAGAATGCTTCAGGGATAGCAATCGACTGCATAACGTTCAAGTTGACTGATAGCAGATTCAACTTAATGATAGTATTCGCCAGTCTGAAGACTGCCCAGGGCAAACCGCGAGGAGGTTCTATGAAATCTTGACCCATGGTGGCCCTTAAGAGAGCCGGTGGTTCGTTCTCGGGGGTCGTCATCTTACAGCCTACCGATTCTGCTGAGAGAGTCTTTGACTCTCTCCTTGGTAGCAGCGTCGACTTCCACGCTAATTGGTATGTGACTGAAAAGTGGAATGTAGCGCCATTCCGTTGGATTGACATTACTTGCTGTCATCGGATTGCCAATCCGAGCAAGATTGTTGTGGACTCTGTCTTGCTCCTCTATTCTAAGAAATTCATCAAATAAATTTCGCGGCCTTAACTGCGGTCCGCGAGGAGAGCTGACTTGACTGTTCGGCGTCTTCATGATTGAAATGAAATGAAATGAGAGGTAGTGGTTTATATACCCCTCTAACGCGACGCAACGTTCAAGTTGACTGATAGCAGATTCAACTTACTGATAGTGTTCGCCAGTCTGAAGACTTCCCAGGGCAAACCGCGTGGAGGTTCTATCATGTCTTGCCCCATGGTGGCCCTTAAGAGAGCCGATGGTTCGTTCTCGGGAGTGTCGTGATGGGGTGGTGAAGGCAGGGAAAAGATCTGCAATGAAAATGATATGTATTAGAAAAGGATATACTATCTTATTTGCTTTTCACTTACCAAGTTAGCCATCCTTGGGTAGTCTCGCGCGCTTCCTAACAGAAAATTTATGTAAATGTCCGCGCATTCTGAGTGTGGCATGCAAGCATTTCTTGGTCGGATGGCCATTGTAGCATATGATGGACTCATCTAAATTCTGATTTACAAGAACTTGACCGTCCAAATGATTATCCCGAATAGGGATGTGAAACTCAAACAACCTATCCTCATTCAAACGATTCCTCTCATCCCTCATGCGCTCCAACTTCTCAAACGCCTGTCTCTAATCACCCCGCCGAGCCACATTCCTCTCCAACTCAACATTCCTCGCTCTCAACATACTCATCTCCTTCATAATCTCCTCAAACTTCGATTCTGCATCTCTCTTTCTTCACTCTGCAGCACTCGCCCTCTTCTCACAGTCATCATTCTTCTCTTCCAACTCTCGCGTCTTCTTCTTCAAATCAGTCACACTACGCCTCATTCAAATATTCTCATCCGCTATCTCCTTCGACTTCAGTTCCTTCTTTTTCAACTCATGCAACTCATTCACGACTTAATCCTTCACCTTCTTCAAACTCTCATACTTATTTATCAACAAATCATGCGCCATCTGCTGCGACACATGCTTCTTCTCTTCATCCTTCAACCACCTCGCCGACTGCACACGAATCCCACCACTCTTCACTTTTGGGGAAGATGAGCTCTGCGGGGGTCCTCAACAACTATGTTGGACACCTCCGAGGAAGAAGAGCTCAACTTCCTCACACGCTTCCTCACACGCTCCCTATCTAAATCCACATCATCCTCATCATCATTCTCAAGCACTCTCTTTCGCTCAATCTCAACCTCCAACGAGCAACTGCTTACGACAACTCATCATTCTCAACAACATTCTCCACCTTGCCGTCTCGCTCTATCGCCAACATTCGCTCCCTCTCTTCAACAATCAACTGTGTGAATCTCAGGTCATTCACCAAACCTCCACCACAATCTGCATGCACTCTGTAAAACCGCGCCTTATTCTCAACTCCCTTCAACACTCTACACTTTACACACGCAACCCTATTCAGGATAATCATGTGGTCAGTGCCCGCCTTCTTAACATGTGCCTTGGCGTCCGATTTTTGATGTGGAATTTTCGGTTCTTGTCATTTGCCATGCCTGAGATTTCTCGTTAACTGTAAGATAATAAAATTTGTATAAGTTTGGAATCATGTAGTACAGTCGTATTCCTAAAGCATTACACTTAGTGAGGAATGATAGATTTGAGTGTAGTGAGTGGCACTCGATCCCGTCGACAGCCCGAAGGCCTTGTACTGATCACTAGGGAAGTGAGAGATCTTCCCCGATACCCGCTCTTTACAGCTGAAGACATCATTGTCACTGCCCCGAAGTGGTAACAGCAACGCCGAGTCAAAGGTAGTGATCAGTAGCTGGGATCTAACCCCTCAAAGCTGCCTTAGACTTAGTTAAATTTCAAATCTGATTGCAGATTTGAACTCAGCATACTTGAAAACCTTAGACTACATGTTAAAACTTTGAAAAAACTGAAAATTAAGAATTTTAAAAAATTCCGCATTTTTACTACTCATACTACTTTTAAAAAATTTCATCAGTAGTAAAGACACTATCAAACTTTGAAGTAAGAAGATAGCTTGCCTACTTCAAAAGATAGAGTCCTTTGAAACACCCGATATCGGGAGCTCAGAGCGACGACCGTCACTTACCTCGTCTTTCGATGAAGTGATGAGACTTACGTTGTCGGGGGTTTATATATGCTCGGAAGAAAACTTAAAATGGCTCTGTCTCCGAAAGTATTCATCGTAGCGACATGCGGTTTGTTGCAAACGATTTGTCTCATCATTCTCTATCATATGACACCTAAACCATTCTCATATGACCACGGGAAGTCGGTCCGTCAGCACATGTCCATGTAACATGCCATAAGTGAAAAAATTCCTAAGTGTGAGAGCTCCAGTGTGGTGAAAATTTTGAAAAATTTAAAACTTCCGAATTCCGACCTGGAACCTTTACCAAAACATTTTTCATCAAATTTCACTGACCCCCCTCCCCCCTCGTTCGGAGAAATTTGATGAAACAAACTTTGGTCAGGGTCCCAGGTCGAAATGCCACACTTTGGAAAATTTTCAAAATTTTGACCATACAAAGCCACTCTGACACTTCGGATTTTTTCAGGTGAGCTCCGACCTAAAATCTTGTAACAGCTCTAACTTTTGAACGGCTGGTCCGATTGACTCGCAACAAAAAATGTCACCAAGCAGTTTTTTCTCCTCTTTCAAACGAGTAGCTGTAAGACGAAATCCGTCCACTAGAACCAAAGTTAGAAGATCGCTGTCGGGGGGGGGGGGATCAGTGAAATTTAATGAAACAAACTTTGGTCAGGGTCCCAGGTCGAAATGCCACACTTTGGAAAATTTTCAAAATTTTGACCATACAAAGCCACTCTGACACTTAGGATTTTTTCAGGTGAGCTACGACATTCCACCCTCCCAACCTGGCCGGCACACCACGCCAACCTGGAGAGCGCATCACAAACCACCGCTCGCTACGTCGGCCGGCCAGAGGGGGGGACTTCAGACTCGAAGCAACACGGCGGCTCACCACGACCGACTCGGCTGACAGGAGGGGGGGGGACGTCAGCGACGGCGGCCATCTTGCGCGGTCCAGTGGTGGAGTTTTACTTACTACTTACGAATAAGGATGAATTTGCATCGGGTCTCGTAAATAAAACATACCAACAACTCGTATTTCAGTGTAAAACAGCCAATCACATATAGAATAGTTCGTATCGCTACATACCGATCACATACTAAAATAAGTGAGATTTCGCATGAAAAACATACCAGATCTCTGCAAGCATACGAGAATCTGGTATCAGATGTTAATTTCAAATTGTATGCGATTTTGGTATATGTTTGTATGCAATCTTCGTATCCAGCGATTTACAGTGCACTGCCTATTTCTGATCTGCAAGTGTGCAGCAAGAGATATGGACGCAGCGACGAATTGTTGATCAGTGCTGTACGTGAAATATCGAGATCGATAGCACGCTGACAATTGCACACTTACAATACCAAGGTGTAACAATGATTGCTCAATATACGCCTACACACATACCTAAGCATATTCAAGCTAATTGCCAAGAAATTTTGCTACTAAGTAATATAAAACAAAAATAATTTTGCGACTGATGCACTTTTTTCCGCTTACAACTGCACCTCCGCTTTTAAGCGTATGCGCTTAAATATGTAAATGTAAGTTTAACATAGGAAATTTAATTTAAGTAAACATTCATATTTTTTCTCTATGTAGTTTGCCCGGTCAATGGGTCAGTGGTGGAAATATTTTGATTAAAAAATTTTTGAAAAAAATTGATTATTATTGCCTTGACAACTGATGTGTGGTGGTGAGGGTTTGATCCTGCCAACTGACAGAGTCGCGTAAGTGGCTCGTAGCTCAGTTGGTTAGAGCGCAGGTCTAGTTAACCTTGGTCGTAGGTTCGAATCCTACCAGCCGCACATCTTTTGCATGGCAATTTGATCTATTGTTTATTTAATTTCATTGTTGTTAATTGCATTCACGACATGGCTTAAGATGCTTTGGTGGACAATCGATCCCCGCTACTTGCCTTAATGTCGGCGGTCACAATTGTGACGTGTTATTTATTCATTGATTATTATTGCCTTGACAACTGATGTGTGGTGGTGAGGGTTTGATCCTGCCAACTGAGTCGCGTAAGTGGCTCGTAGCTCAGTTGGTTAGAGCACAGGTCTAGTTAACCTTGGTCGTAGGTTCGAATCCTACCAGCCGCACATCTTTTGCATGGCAATTTGATCTATTGTTTATTTAATTTCATTGTTGTTAATCTGTATAGTACAATCATGTTGTTATTGAACCATGTTATAAACAATATTAATTTCAATGAACCCAATTAAATTTAAAGTATGGTGAGGAGCGACGCCAGCATTGCAAGCTATATAGTTTGGTGAGGTGCAACGGCAGCATCACAAGCTAGCCCATATAGTTTAGTGAAGAACACCGGCAGCTCCGCTAAAACCATCAAAGTTTTGGGAGAAGCTCCGCCATCTCCGCCAACGCCAAGTGATTAAAGTTTGGAGAGAGGCAACTGTCACTTTCGCCTCTCTCATAGCTACACTATGTTGCAAAACAGTCAGGATGAAGCAAATTGCTAGTTGTCAAGAGAAGATTGAACACAAATCGCTTTTGTTGCAATGCATCATAATGCTAGCTATCGCCTTCACTCCTGATGTGCAAACGTTGAATACAACTCTACACTGTAAATCGCTCAATACCAATCACATACGAAGGATGCATACCAAAATATTTTTTTGGTATATTTCTGTATGATCTTGGTATATATTTGTATGCTTTTCGCATGTTATTTCAAGTGTGGTATGCTTTACATACTAAAGCCATACCAGCACAATGTTAAAAGAAAGCATCAATCATGTCCAAAGTATGTTGATTTAAGGCTTTTTGTCAATAAAGATCACACTAATGCTACTACTGCTTTGTAAGTAGTGAGATAATGACATTTTATAGTCAAACTAACAATACTGAATTCGATTTTAATACGTGTAAGTCCGAGGCATTTCATAAATAATCAATAAGTATTTGACCATCAACAATTGTGCATAATGTAATTTTGAAACTAAGCATATTATCAATCCAAGATAAAGACACATTATAATTCATGAACGCAAAAATAGTTATGTTTGAGACATATAAGTCAACATGGTTGCTGAAAAGTTATCGTTTTATTGAAATGATGTTTATCAATTTAGTTCAAGGAAATGAGCTAATTATGAGTCTTGTGAATGCTATAAGACAAGTTGCAAAGATGACATGCGGCTTTAATTCCACAACCAATCTAATCTAGTTAAATACCACACTTTCACAAAGAAATATTCACGGCTGGTATTACTGGAAAAAAGTTATTTGTAAGTAGTATGTAGTATAACATATTTTTTGCCATATGACATAAAGCTATTCTTACGAAAGACATACGAAACACATACCAATTTGCATTGGGTCTCGTATATAAAACCTACCAAGAATTCGTATTTCAACGTAAAACAGCCAATCACAGTTAGCATAGTTCGTGTCGTTTACATACCAATCACATACGAAAGTAAATGGCCATTCGTATGAAAAACATACCAGATTTCTTTATATATACCAGAATCTCGTATCAAATGTTGGTTTCAAATTGTACGTAAACTTGGTATGTGTTTGTATGTAATTTTCGTATCCAGCGATTTACAGTGTAGTGGCGAGGCGAACATACCTTCCTCGCGATCATTTTTCAAGGGACGAGCTCCCCCTTGCCCCCTCACTGCCATCAACCTGGAAGCAGGAAAAGTTATCTTATTGATATTTTATGATTGCTTACAAGATTGTATCTCTTTTCATATGAACATTTTCCCATGTTTGTAATGAATATGTTTGAATGCATCAGATTTCCGATCGATTGATACAGAGGTGCTTGAAGTTTATTTCAGAAAACTAATGAAGGGTTTGTCATTGCATGGCATTATTAGTTAATCTGAATGATATAGGAATGATCATATTTCAATTTCAAAATGATTTCTAACAACCATAAATTTGGCATGTGGATGATTTAGGAAATCAAAACATTCTCAATGAAATATCTCATGAATGAATTCTCATTGATAGTTTTGAAAATATTTATTTAATGCTTTAGTGGACGAGAACTCTGTATAATCAGCAAATAAGAATCCTAACCTGGCAGTCTATCGGCTTTTTGCTTAATGTTTGTTTGATGCTGAAGCACTGCGTGATTCCATTAATCGTGAAAGAACGGTGATTTTGAGAATTGTTTTGTCATGAAATTGCAACTATAATGCAGGAACTATGCATCTTTTTAAAAATACATAATTGCCAATTTTCACATTATCAGCTAAAATATGCTATAGGCTCGCATAACATTACTAAAATACATAACACTTTTTAAGAGCTTCGCTGGTTTCTAACTTTCAATTAAATCTATCGGGCTAAATTTACATGTAGGGCCAGTATTCAAGTCTAAATTTACCCTTCCTCCAACGTGTCATTACCGATTCTCTATCATCTTTCAGTGTGATCAGGGCTAAAATTTATAATGAAGCGTCATAGGCTACTTCTGTTAATCAAGTTCACACACTGCTAGATATTATGAGAATGCACATGTATTGATAATGTAAATCAGGATTGTCCAAAGTGTGGCCAGTGGACCTCTCATAGATATTTTCAAAAATAGTTCCATTTTGGACATCAGTAGATTTATGTTGAAACATGAGCTTGCCTCTTTTCTAGATTATAAGTATCAAGTTTGAACTGTAAATTTGGATTTCATATTGATGATTTTTGTTGCTTTGCTGAAAGCCTTGATGTTGATACCCTGATTGAAGACTTTGATAAACGATTCCAAGATTTCCAGCACTTTGAGAAAAACATCAATGCATTCACTGCTCCAATGGAGGTTAACCACATCAGAACGAGATGCACTACAACTTGAATTGTGTCACTTACAAAATGATCAGTTTCTCCCAACCAAAGCTACTATGCCAATCAATCAATTTTGGCTTCTTCTTTCTGAAGATCAGTGCTCTAACTTGCGCCCTTTGGATTACGCTTTTCCTCAATGTTTGAAAGTTCTTACCTTTGAGAGTCAGCATTTTCCGCAATGAAGTCGATCAAATTCGTAGAGAGAGATAAGAAATTTGAAACAGACATCTCTTGAAGCTTTTCTTCGTTTAGCCCTAAGCTTAGACGACATTGACACGAAGAAGCTGGCCTCATAAATGCAGGCACACCCATCCCATTAACTTGTGTGTTATGTGTCATTTTCCTTCTGTGAATGAATTTCGAAAAATGCTTATTCCAAATATTTGTAGGCTGTCGTCATATGCGTTCATGATGAATATCAACATAATTTAGCGTTTACTTGTTTTACGATGCTTCTAATTAGGGAACCTAGTGGAAAAATTGAATAATGTGAACAGCATTATGCAATATATCCTTACATAATATAGGCCTATATGTTATCTTCTGGTTGATTACTTTTCAAAAAAATATGATTCTTCATTAAATGCGAGTATTTAATTCGCCTAGATTGTACTAGTCCGGCAACCAGGACGAGTTTCTGCAGGGAAGAAGGCCGAAAATGAGACTGACAGAATAATGTGCATCCTATGCCTACAACGCATTTGCACGCCTGTCGAGTTCTAGTAAGCTCCTCTTCTTGTCAGACAGGATCAAATAAAAACACATTAATCCAATGGGACACAGATTGCAGTTATCGGTAAAAATGAAATTTTGTGTGTTTTCTCTTATGAACTGAAAAGCAATAAGCCTAGAGCCATAATTTTTGACATGTAATGTCTTCAGGTCACTTCTTATCACGTACATCAACATTTATCTATGAAGCTGCAAACATTCAGATCTAGCAGGCCTCGTATTGTCAGCAAACACCAACATGCTGGCCCACTTTATCTACATTGAACCACATTCTCACATACATCGCCGATCAGAAACATGATATTATTACATACATAATTAGTAATTACACATGATAGGAAATGACCTGAAGATATTCGATATCAAAAATTATGGCTCTATGCTTAGTACTTTGCGGTCATAAGAGAACACACACAAAATTTCATTTTAACCAAAAACTGCAATCTTTGTCCCATTAAATTAATATGTGTTTTTCCTCGATCGTGTCAAACAAGAAGAAATAACTAGAACTCGGCAGACGCGTAGATTCGTAGTAGGCGTACGGTTTACATTATTCTGTGAAAGTCGCATTTTCGGCCTCGTTCGCTGCAGAAACTCGTTTTGGCTGCCGGACTACTTGCATTATGAGAATTGCAGAAGTTAATTCAACACAAAATTGCAGAACACCAATGCGAAAATAGCAGTCAAATAAGTTAATCTTTCACCTCGCTTAACTTATCTTATGCCTTTTGTCTATTAGTTTATGTAGTATGAACTTTTTAATGCAATTTCTTTTTCGATTCAATGTGATTTATTTACCGATTTTTTTGAAAATTACCGATCACTTTTCCGGCAATGAGCATCTTCATGTCATCTATTCTCTTTGTGATTAACTATCCACTATCTTGTGTCTCTGCAGACTGCATAATTTTTGAAATACCGAAACGTTGCAGTGACTTATTTTTCTGATTTTATTTTGCTAATCCACAAATATCTCTCTCTCTGCAAACCAAAAAAGTTAATTGTTGTTCAGCCTTTTTTGCACGTTATGAGTTATACGATTGAGAAATACTCAAAAACACTGGGATAAAACAATGAGAAAATAAATAAAAGGGAAGATAATAAGCATCAAAGTAAAAGCAAATTCCTAACTAATACATGTAAAAGAGACAAGATGGACAGAATGATGATTGTGCCAGTTTCATCTCTTGATCAAAATTTTCCATCATAAGTTTGGTTGTAACAAGTTACCTGTAGTTGTAAATATGTCTACAATGCAAATTTGTATCCAAATGCAGTGTTTTATGAATGTCGCTTTGGAAACAAGTGTCGTTTCCCTCGCGTCTTGATCATTTGACCACTTCGAATCAGACAAAGAATTCTATATAATCGGAGCTCTGATTCAAATGTCATCAAATCAATCATCTAACCTATTTACGTGTTCTCATCAATCAGTCGTTTCTATTTTCACTTCTGTGATTCATTAACATCCATCCTTAAAAATTCTGTAAAATATGGCTTGCTGCGCTAGATAACTCAGGAATGAGATTTTGTTCGAATTTTAGTTTGCCAATAAATAAGAAAGAACTGCTTCTGAATTATTTCAACTGAATAATAAAATAAGTAATTTGGGTTGGATTAATGTCATTCAATTCTTCAAAAATAATTTGTTGAATGTCGTGAGGCAAGAAACAGAATATGTGGAGCATTGATCAACGTTATCGCTTGAAAAAGGCAGATAGATGTTTGAGTATGAAGGTGACGCTGTGATGTATTTGATCGACACCGGCATCAATTATGCACATATAACTTACAGAAATAGCTATAATTACTTTTACAATAACACACCCTATTTCGCTCGTGTGAGGCGAAGCCTATATCAGCAACAATCTCCTCATCCACCACACGGCGGATCCTGCACACGGTGGTCCCAAGCACTTGCTGCATGAAAACATACATTAAAGCGGTATGACGTCTTTTACATTTGCTTCGATTTGATTTAGGGAAATATGATAGTCATGTGTGCCGTAATAAGCTGTGTCAATCTCTGCAATAGGACGATGAAATTATCTAATATTGTAGATAATAGCTGATTACTGCTTATACTATCAACTAGTGTTTGTAGAAGCTAAGAACAATATCTATTGTTCGAGAGATTCTTTTGAAGATTTCATAAGCAGTGCATTTAGAAATAAAAAATGTACAAAAAGTGAATTTCAAATGTTTCATGAATAGCATGATGCAAAGCTTAAATACTTGCATATTTCGATAAAGTAGACAGAAACAAATGTAAAAACGTCATAGCTCTTTGATACAATTTTTCATAGAACATGTGTTTGGGACCACCAAGTGAACCATTCTTGAAGACTGATAAGCTACAACGGATGCATGCATAAGGGGATAGGGGACCTCGTGGGCCCACAAGAATGGTCTCTATTGAAAGATTCTCGTCAAGTTCCTCAACATCGGCTTTTTTACTTGCAACTATAGCAGCCTTGTCAGCGATTCCCTATATTTCAGTGACGTGCTCGTAAGAGCCATAAGTGTAGCAGGACCCAACTCTTGATCAATTGGACCAGGGTATCACCGGTCTTGTACGTACGTCTCCTCAAAAGGAATCAGTAGTGTGATTTTTGATTTACCATCTGTCAATGGAACTGTTCACCACGCTTAGCTGTCAGATTTATTCACTGTAAACGACAAGTTTCTGGGCGACACAGGCATAGAAAGTTGTTCAATGATCTTGATTCTTGTAAAATCATAGACATCTACGTGTATTTTTCAATTTGATAGGTTGATAGTATTTGTCAATACGCAAGTAAGTTCACAGGTAAACTCTCTTTTCATCGTGTGTATTTCCTGGCTTCGAATTCAATTTTTCCACCAAGCATGCTTGAATCTTACAAGTCATTCTGGAAAGGATGCTTTGACTGCATCGATTTAGACGGTGGTAAAGTAAAATGTCAATTTGAGAATTGTGAATGTTCAGAGCGCATTGTAATGTAACGTACTTGACAGTTATTGTCCACTTTAAATTTTGTAAGAAAAAATCTTCATTGTATGCCATTACTTCATATTTTGTCTGTAACATGGGTAATTATTACTGCGTTAGAAAATGATGATATTAAGATGATAGTAAAGTCAATGACAAGTCTCATACATATAACTTGGTTACTTTAGTTGCTAGAAGCATGAAGTATGAATTCAAAATTGAGTCTGCACCCTGTCATGCCCATTCGAAAATAAAACGTCTTTTGCATCCCCCCTAAAGGACTTCCTGTATCTATTAACGTTTCATAAAGCACAGGAGATGAATAAGCACCAATTGACAGATAAAGAGACGTAAAAGCGCTTTATACAAGCTTATGAAATCTCAAACATTTATATGGATACTGTAAAGAGACATATTGGTTATCTTATGCATGAAGATCACTTTGATTTCTGACAGAGGTTAATGACCATTAAAATTCAAAAGTACATGCTGGGCCTTATTTCCCGCACATTTGGGTAGTATAGTGCACTTTCAAATAAGGTTGAGTCATTTTGGGCAACCTCTCAAAAATACATTGCAGAAGAAGGCCATGAATAACCTTCATATTGATTTTCAACAAAAAAGTGCAGGAAAAACTCCCCAAAGGTTACGGTCGTCGATGTATTGAAATTAAAATACTAGTACACGATAGATCTTCGGCGTCCAGCGCCTTCGGTGGTCGATCTTACAATAAAACATGTTATGAGGCAAGCAAGCCGTGTGAAGATATATGAAGAATGAGTGATATTAAGAAAAGTGCTGGCTGTATGAATGCATGTCTAATTGTGACGTCAGATTGTAGTGTGGAAGTTCGTATGTCCTGTTTATTGTAGGTTTCAAGTGTGTGATTGCCTTTGCTTCTGCTATTGTTGTGTCTCGTGTGTTGAACAGTTTACTAATGAGACCGACCTGAAAATTTCCGATGCTGCCCTCTCCGTTGTGTTTGTCTATAAGATGTTGATACAAAGCGCTGCTATTATTTTTATTCACAATTGCTCTCATATGTTCTTAGTGTCTCGTTTTCAACATCCTCGCTGTTTTACCAATATAAAAGTCTCCGCAATGAACACATACGTATTGGTAAACCACAAAGCGTTCTCTACAAGTAAATTTAGTATTTGCCAAGTCTTTACAAATATTACAGTCGCAAGATTTATTTGCTTTATTAATTTTTAGAAAAGACGCTTAATTGCAGCCGTACTCATTTGTTTAGATTTACCGGTAAATCATACTTTTTAATCAATTTATTAACTTTGCGGTTACAGCGATCATTTACATATGGTAGTTTGAAATTCATATTCCTTTCTTGACGGGTTTTATTTACTTTATTTGACTTTCTAAAATCTATGTCCTTCTTATTATAACCATTACTTTCCAAAATATTTTGAAACTTAGAAATGTTCTCCTTCCGCAGCTCTGGGTCATAAGAATGAGGAAATCAGAATAACTACGTGTGTTTTTTTAAATTTGAAAACTCATCAAATCAAATGAGGAAATCAAGCACAAATTGCAATCTGAGTTACAAAGTGTTGAGGACAAAGGTGCTACTTCATTTGATTGGATGTTACCTCTATAAGGTAAGCGAAATGGTATTAAGGAAGTCTGCGTGTGGGCTTAAAAGAAATAACAGAAGCAACATATTAATTGCTTACGCAATATTTAATAATGTCAGTCCTAGAAAGAACTGATTTGCGCTCACGTCGGCTAGCGCGCAGTTACTTTGTAGCTTACAAAAGGCGTACAAAGTAATAATACTAAATTGTGTAGTTCTGCTTGAATAGCATGATTGATTATCACTATCTTTTTAAAGTTGAAAAAGCAGATGCTGTTGATCTAATTTCAGTATTCTCAATATTTCACTTTCTCAGGCCATCTCAGGGAAAGGAAGGGAGACAAGATTTGCAAAGTAAGACTTTGAAAAACCTTGAATGTCAAAACTACATCAAGAGTATTGGCCTTTTCCACATGAAAAGATTAAAGTAAATAAAATATACAAGATAATACTTTGTACAGTCCAGAAATACTTTCACATGGAAAAAGAAGGATCTCATCACCAAGATGACCAGCTACGTCGCGTTTCGGATCCTTCAACATATTGTATGCTCAAACCTTGCTGAGGGACTAAAAAAGGCAGACCCCACACGAAATCGAAAACAAGCTTAACAAAAGTCACAAGGAATAGATGACTCTCAGGAAGAATCAAACCAAACTTGAATAAAACAAAATTGTCTAATTAACAATCTCTCCATACGTTTGATCAGCTTCCAAGCTCTATATCCATCCACGCTTCGCGAAAAATTTAAATGTGCTTTTGACATTTGGTGCCGTAGATGTGAACAAATTCTAAGAAGCTGTAGCGCTTGACTACCAAGCACATTAGCACTCATGTGAAATGGAAGAAGACATTCCGGAAAAGAAAATACTATATCATCAAAGGAAAATTGTCCACTTTTTGAAAAACGGAGGTGTGTAAACCATCAAAATAAGCGCTTAGCTTGACATCGAGGTATTCGACGGAGTTGTTACTGGTGTCATTTCATTCTGCCTTCAAATCGTGAGGTAAATTTTAGTTAACAAAACACTAAAATGCTTGTAGTTGAGCAGGCGATTAATCGATGCATCAGGTGGCATAGACATCAGTCTAGAGAAAGACAGAACTTCTGATTCGAGAACAATGACAAACTTACAACGATACAAAAACAATTAGTTACTTGCTGAACCTCTTGAAGACGGGTTGGCAATTTTTATCATTATCTAAATTGCAGAGGACGAGCAGTGCTCTTATTAACTAGCGTAGAGCAGGAACCAAAGATATTTAATATTATAAAGGGCTAGATAGGAAATAGACGTGTTTTTACCTTATGTGCAACGAGACTAGTGAAAATCAGCTGATATTGCATGAATTTGAAAATATTTGTAAGCGAGCAATAAATACTCCTTTCCATTGCCTCTTTTTAGTAATTGCAGAACTAAAACGCATTTTGATAATAAATCAAGAAATTTTTATATGTTTAAAAGCAACGTCCGAATTGCAACAAATAGGGCCTAGGAGTAGACATTCTACTTTTTCAGATGTCTTGCAAAAACGTATTCAGATGTAAATAGGAGCACTGCTGATACAATTCTTTCAATTAGACATATTGCATCATTTTATGGCAGTTGATTCTTAAATCTGAAGAGCGCATGTTATATAGGAATGATACAAATGAAAACCAATTGTTTCATTTTTAGATGAAAGCAGAGTAGAGTTCGCTTGGAATACACCAGATACATGACTAAATGACTTCTCTGAGCAGAATAATGAATCGCGTTTTTAGCAGCCAGATTGCTTCTTTGTAATAAGTCCGGTACTTGGCTATGGTTGTACACATATATCGTTGCTGTGCCCGCCGATGCCCCGCCACGCTAAACGCGATGATTGCCAAGCTTGGCAATAATAGAACGTGCATAAATAATTTTGTGGTAGGAATATTACATGATGCAACAGAAAAAGGAAATATGAACTATCAGAAAATTTGATATAAAATTGGCTTAAGCAAATAAAAACAAACAACATACCAATATGTATGGTATACTGCACATTGTTAATATCTTTGACTTCGACAGACATGGGATGATCCATTCCAGTTGGCCCTAATATGCCCTTTGTTAATTATTTGCAATACATAGATCCATTGTAGTTTCAGTCTGGTGAATAACTCGAAGAGCGGTGAGCCCGTGAGCCCTATTAATAGCCTATTCCTCAGTGTGATATTCGGATTCTCACTGAAATTGTTTATGCCATGAATTATACAGAGGAAGTTTAGTGTTTATCAAGTTATACCGCATCAGTCTTCATCCGAATATTTTTTTTCTTCCAAATAGATAGTACTGCATTAAATTGCTGTATTACCGATCTCATCTTTAACAATTTTTTTCAGAGAAACTACTGAACGAATATTCTTGAAACTTATCATATAATATCAGTGAATTATGCTCTACATCATGTGCCATTTCCAAGCCTTTTTGTCGCATTGCACATCGCACAGCCGACAAAACAGCAATTTCGCTCCATTACCGTAATGCTTTTTTGCCACGATAAGGACCGTACTAAAGTGGGTTCAAATTTAGTCATCTATTTCTCATCTAGCCCTTTTAAACAATTAAATATCTTTGGCAGTAACAGATTCGATGCAAACAAAATAGGACGGGCATAGCTCGTCCTCGGCACTTGAGGCTGCCTCCATTTTGGCAACTTGGCGGTTGAATTAAATTAACAAGTGCGAGCTGTGCTGGTCCTCGGTCCTCAACAGGTTAAACGCAAGACCGCACCGAAAACAGCAAAATTCCTCCGAAATGACGAACTCAACTGCGTTTTAACTTTTACAAAGTAAAGTAAATATAATTCTTGTGCAAGAATATTTTACAAGCAAAAATGTGTATTATTAAAGCCAACACAGAGGTTACTGAAATGGATTTGAAAACTAACTCCAATATAATCTAAGTGAAATGTACAATAATATCTTCATGGCTAGGGTTGGTATACAGCGTAGAAAAATCAAATGCTTGTTCTGAAAAGACATTACTTATTTGCTATATCTAAAAACTCTTTAGTCGATTTTATTCTCCAAAATCATCGGAAACAACTGGTTTTTACAATTAATTTGAAAGAGGTCTCTTTACTCTCTTAGTAGCGAAAGGCATTTATTGAGAACTATGGACAATTGTATACTCGTACATTTGCACGCTGAACTCATAAGATTTATAAAACTTAGGGATTTATAAAACACAAATTCGGTATCTTTTTAGTCATCAGAACAATATATATTGAAAGATTTAACAGTAGAGAAGTGTCAGCCTACAATTTTATCAAAAGAAGCAGGATGTCATATTGTCCATAGGCGTCAAACCTTGCAAATCGATGCCTAGCTCGTTTACCTTGATATTGATGTATAACTTTTTAGAAATAACAGCAAAATTACTACCAGCTTTATCAACAGGTATAACAACTGAATGATCATGCAAATGGTTTATACTCTCGTTGAGCGATCTTGTCGATGCAAACTCTCGTTCGAATATGTTTTCACTATGTTTCAATATTCAAGAGGGCTACAATTTCCTCTTCCCAAACATCAAAAGAGTCAAAGTCAATCTTATGCATAATGGACACTATATCAACATGGGCTTTCATGCTAGAAACCAAGTTGGATTTTACACGATTTCATGGTAAAAATTGCGGAATGCGAAATTTAGTACCGCACGTAGAATAACACTTCTAAGATGAATGTCATCAACCATGCTCAAATCACCAGTCATAAAATGTCCATAATGAGATTCACAAACACAACTTTTATGCAGTTATAAGACACAACGGTGATAGCCTTTTGGACATCAGTAGCCCCCATCGCTATTATTATTACCAAACACATCAGCCAAAAAAGCTGAAATAACAATATTCATACCACCCTTGACCAAAATAAGATTTCCCCTGACAATAGACAAATGATGGAGCGATTTGCGCAAAACGCACACATGGGTATTTTTGTTAAACAACAATGAAGATCAACAAAATTACAATTATCAAAACAAGATTGCAAAAATTCAAAAAGGACATGTCACATTGCTATTAAGATTAGACCTTTGAAATTTTCTTGCAAAGTGTCTTCTATTTTTTCCTTAGAACTGTTTCAGGAAGCTTGGTTTTGCAATTATCTGACCTGGTTGTCATATTTTCAGGTAGGCCTACCTGAAACTGTCTTGTAGCTAGCAATGTTGCGTCACCCACTTGAAAATGACGAAAGTAAACAAGAACAATTTGTAAGTCATAACCTAAAATTTCATGCTGCTTTCAGCATGTGAAGCACGAGCAAACGAATGATTTGAAAGGCTGTGACATTACCTAATTTCCCACTTTCGTGTAAAACACTGCACATGTGATAAAATTTCGCGGTCAGCCATATTGTGCTTAGTGCAAATATGGTGCCATATTGTGCAAATGAAGATCATCTGAAATACCTTAATCAAAACAGTAACATGCATAATAAAATAATGATACATTTGTTAATAAAAATAAACTGTGAGCAATTTGAATGACTAAGACATGAAAGATGAATATAGAGGCTATATCTAGACCGAAAGATTTCCTCTATGCTGGTATCCCATCAATTCTAGAATTCCCTGGGCTAGAGGACGTTCCCTTCTATGGGATTTTACATGCGTCGACACTCTGGCGACGAGCAATCTTCCGCTATCCGACTAGGAACACGGAATCATCGCATCGAAGGCGGAGGACAAAAAGCGCAAGAAGTACGAGGAGCTTGCAGTTGATTATCACTTTTGCCCAATTGCCGTGGAAACGATGGGAGCAATGAGGATTTGCGCAGGCAATTTTATAAAAGAAGTTGGAAAGAAAATAGCTGATGCAACTGGAGACTGCCGTGCCACCGCCTTTTTGAGACAGCGCATCAGCATGGCCATACAGCGAGGCAATGCCATCAGTGTACTATCCTGCATGCCCAGCTATGACGGACTGAATGAATTGGATGCCTGTAATATATTCATGACAGTCTTGTTGTAGCTTTACTTATTATGATTTATATGTTCATCTTTGTGTACTTATCTATCAATTTCGTTCTACACTGTAAACCATGCGCTCCTAATGATATCTCCTATTGCTCTAAACGTTGTGAGTTTCGGTGATAACAATAGGAATGGAGGTGCTAAATTCTATGAATTAACCCCTAATGCTGCGTTAGTAATATAAAGATGATTGAAATTCTAAAGCCTCTAATGTTGCTCCAGATGTTTACCAACATTCGGGATTTTTTTCAGCTTACTTTAGGAGCGTGCGGTTTACAGTGTAATTCTGCTGTTTTCTATTTGGAAATGGATCAATCGCGCTAAATTTTCTGTAGGAGATATCCCATGTGAACCTCAATATTGGAGCAAAACTCACTAAGATAATGCAAGGAGGGTCTATTCAGCTCCTGTCCCGTGCCTTATCGGGTGTCCTTTTTCATTCTCAACTGTCCTAGAACCATAGGCGTCAATCCCAGGGGGGGCAGGAGAGGCGGTCGCCCCCCTGAAAAAATTGTCCGGGGCAAGACTATGTTTTCGCCCCCCATGGATTTTTTGTTTATCATGCACAATTTTGCAGGCCCCACTTGCAGATCAACAATTTATCATATGAAATACCGTCCACGTTAATTGATCATTTGCATTTTGGCGAATTTATCCATCATATATGGTATTAATGTATATCGCGCGCCTCGAATTTCTCTTCCGATCGCGCATTGTAAAATGTAAACATTCAATAATAGATGGCAAATCTCTTAAGGCGATTATTAGCTGAAGATAATCACTTGAAATATTATGAACACTTGTCGAGTGACGTCCACATCTGTGCGCCAGCGGGATTTTGACCAAGAACTGCATAATGGAACAATGACTAAAACCCGAAATCCATTTGGTCATACTGCATGTTGAGATGATTAGCTTACATGTGATGAATCTGGCAGGCAGGTCTTCAAGGTTTCGAGGAAATAATCCATTATGTAAACATGAGTTTCACTGTTCTCTTTCAAGACGATCGCTTGAGAAACGAAATGTAGAAAGTTTGGCTAATTTCCTTGGCTTTTGACTAAAAGAGTATCATAGCCATCGCATCACATTGTACATTGTCACTGCTTGCAACGGCTTGACGTCGCTCCGGTAGTGCTGTATCATATGCAGGTTCTTGCTTCGTTGTGTTGGTCATATATCGTTTTCTGCGGAAATTTTTACATCAATTTACTCCTCTAGTCATTGGAAGTACTACTGTGTGATTTATTTTTTGGAATAATTCATCTCTGAGGCTCTATCCTTTAATATTTCTTGCCAATCTATCCTGGAATCAGTGACATTGCGTGAGTTATATTCCACACTCTTGGTTGGGGCGGTGACAACTTGGCTGCGTAATATCTACGTCGTGCACGTGATTTCCGAAATTCCGGATTATTGATATCGTGATCATCGCTGTCGGCAGCTGTTGCGGTGGCCTGGTGGTTGCATAGGTCACCAAGGCTGAGATGCATTACACGTGCTGGTTCGAGTCCCGGCTATTGGCTAAATTTTCTTTTTGATATTCCTTACAGCCATGCCTCGAGAGAAAAAATCCGATTCTGTAAATGACTGCACATTTAGTCTAAACGACATACGATCTCTAATTCAATCATCAGAATCTAAGGTTGTATCTGCCTTGAAATCTGAAATAAAGGATCTGAAAGACGCAATTGGCACTCTTACCAAGCGTGTTGAAATCCTGGAAGAATCGTATGGTAATATAAAATCCGAGTTTCGAAATTTTCCCGCCCATCTATCTGAGACCATTATTCAGGAATGTGAACAGCGTCGGAGAAGGGAATTGAATTTAATCATCAGTGGCTTGGACGAAACTACGACCGGATCGCCTGATGAAACGATGTTCTTACGATATGGAGAAAATTGATGAAATAATCACTGAATTGGATTTGAATGCTGAGGTTGAAGTGCTTGAAACCCGTAGAATCGGCAGACCTAACTCGAATTTGAGCGGTCGGCGCCTTCTACTGGTGAAAGTGAAATCCATTGATGAGAAGTATAAATTGATCAAGAAATCTAATGTTTTGCGAAACTCTCTTTTGTTCAAGTCAGTTTATATAAACCAGGACCTCACTCCCATGCAACAGCAATCTAGAAAAGAACTGAGTATTGAACTCAAGAGTCGGCGGGCGAATGGCGAGGACGTGATAATTTATAGGAACTCAGTGATTCCAAGATCCCAAAGGAATTTTCATTAAAGTTTTTACCCAGCAAAATGCCCTCAATCCTCCTTATTAATGCTCAATCCTTACTTCCTAAATTCGATGAATTGTGTGTTATGACTTCCATTTTGAAACCTGCCATCCCTATCATATGTGAGTCTTGGTTATCTCCTTTGATTCCGAATGACTGTATTTCGTTACCTGGATTTCACTCACCCTTCAGAAATGATCGCTGCGACGGACGTAAAGGAGGAGGCGTTATTACTTACGTAATTAACTCAATTTCGTGACAAGTTTTTCAAACTGAATCATCCTGTTCATTTTCCGTTGAGGATGTCTGGTTATATCTTTCACATCAGAAAATTTTGTTGATATCGATCTACATTCCTCCCAATCTTTTGGTATCTCAATATAATGAATTACATAATTATTTGACAAGTAATATCGAACTGTTCTTAGATACCAATGAAGCAAAAGTTGTCATTGCAGGTGATTTGAATAGATTTCCATCTACTAACTTACAGCAACTATTTGATTTGGATGGAACAGTGAACGAGCCTACTCGTGGAGATGCAATCCTTGACCAAATTCTCATGGATAAGTGTCTCATTCCATTGTATCATGATGCTCAAGTTGGTCCCGGAATTGGTTATTCTGATCATAGATCTGTTTACATTCAGACAAGGGACGGAATTTCCTCGAATACTACTCTCAGGAAAGTCTATGATTTTCGGTCGAGCAATATTGTGAAATTTTGCAATGTAATAGAATCATATCCTTGGCAGACTTTCTACCGTTGTGACCTTTCTATTGATGAAAAGTGTGACTGGTTTTACTCAGTTATTTATGATTCGCTAAATTCCATTCCTTTTTCACTAATTCCCTTCAGTGAACGTGACAAGCCCTGGATCTCTCCTGTGATAAAGGATCTAATAAATAAGAGATACCGAGCTTTCAGGGCAGGTGATTATGGTTTGTATGACCATTTCAAATCTAAAGTCAAGGAGGAGATTGAGAAGTCGAAAAGGAAATGGGCTTATCAAACAAAAAACAAGAAAGGAGGTTTATGGAAAATCGCCAGCAACTATCTGAGTAGCAGGAAAACTTCGTCGTTGAGTTCGCTGATTCGATCTTACCCTTCGTATGAAGATGCTGTTGATGCAATGAGCGAGGCTTTCTCTGAGTCATGGTCGGTCGCACCAAACTGGGACTGTATCTCATCGGAAATACGTGAGAGCTCTTTGCCTGAGTCTTCTACAGATTGGTCACCTGATGTTTCAATCCAAACAGTCCGCCATTTCCTTGAATGCCTTAAAGACTGTAAAGCTACAGGTAGTGATAATTTGCCGCCTAGATTATTGCGTTGTGCATCCATAGAATCATGTATCATACCTGCGCGATGGAAGCATGCCAACATAACCCCTGTGCCTAAAAGAAGAACAGGATCGCTTAACCTACGCCTCGACTTAAGACCTATTTCTGTTCTGCCGACATTTTCTAAGATTCTCGAGCGATGTGTGCTAGGCAGCATTAAAGATGTTTTGGTGGAATCGTATGGACAATCTCAATTTGGCTTTCGACCAAATTGCTCCACTATTCATGCACATGTATTTTTGCAAGAATTCATCACGGAGTGGCTAGAATCGGACGATAATTCGGCTGTTTTACTTATGTCGTTTGACATGAGGAAAGCCTTCGATTCTTTACACCACGAATCCCTTCTCAAGTCGCTCCAACGGTCAAATCTCCCACCCCGTTTCATCGCATGGTGCGCAAACTTTTTACAGAATCGTACCCAATGTGTCCGCCTTGATAATGGTTGTGTAAGCTCGACTAAAAGGATTGCATCGGGCGTCCCACAAGGCTCCGTGTTGTCCCCGTATATTTTCTGCCTTCATGTCAGCTCATTGTTACCTCACGCTTCATTTGCTAAGATTATTAAATATGCCGATGATGTCATGACTGTTCTCCCATTATCCAAAGACAAGACTGCGGATGTTGACCATATAATCAATGATGAAATTGTACATATCAGTGAGTGGTGTACCAGGAATGGGTTACTTTTGAATTCTGATAAAACTAAAGTTATTGCCTTCAGGAAACAGTCTGTCTATATTAGCTGTTCGTATCCCTTAGAACCATCTGTAAAAATTCTTGGTGTTATTTATGAACCCTCAATGTCATGGGATGCACATGTCACATATATTTGTAAGAAAGCGTCTATGAATATTTTTGTACTCAGACGACTGAAAATGTTTTTAACAAAACGCGACTTGATTACTTTATATCAGGCATTCATTGTCAGTATCCTTGAATATTGTAATCCAATTTTCATAGGACTTAGTAAGCAGAACTGCGATAAAATCGAAAAGATTCAACGGCAGTGTCATCGCATTATTTGTGGAAAAGAATGCAAGGACGAATGTTTACCTTTGCCATCTTTGCGCCGGCAGAATCAGGCACTTAAGTTTTTTCATCGTATGGAACATCCTTCCCATTTTCTCCATGAACTGTTTCCCACACGGCTCCCTTTCTCTAGAAAACTTTGTGTTCCACTTATGAAGACTAAACGTAGACATGCTTCTTTCATCCCCAGCTGTATAAGTCTTTCAAACTCTGCATAAGCGCTGCCTACTCGATCGTGTTCGGTGTAAACTCATGTGTATTTTTAGTGACTGATGCTACTTACCTGTAACTTGAAATTATTCGCAACCTGTGACTTGTAACAATGTGATTTTCATTATGAAATAAAAACGTTTATTATTTATTATTATTATTATTATTATTATCACCTGCAATTACCTTAGTCATTGCTTGATTTATAGCTTAACTACCGAATCAGCTCATTCACTTCCACATCTTCGATTCCGTTCCTTCGACCCTCTCATGTGAGTGCTTTTTATGCTATTTCGTCAAATCGATCAATTTAAAATTGGCAGGGGAATTAGGCAGGCATTGCTTTACTAATAAAGTAGACAATAATCTCGAATGCCTACGTACTATGATAAAATGCCCAAGTGGACAAATTTCATATTTAATCTTCTTTTGAAGGTAGCAATTTCTGTAAGTGAGAGCATTTTTCTCTCCGTTATATGATCGATGACATGTAGCTTTATGGCCTTGTATTTTTATTGGCCTTATTTTCAATTCCTTCAGTTACTTAAATATGCACGGGTTAAGGAAACCATGTAAAACATTCCATAGCATTAGCAATAATTCGCAGGGAGTGCACATAACTTGGCATTAAATTCTCCACAATAATAATGAAAGAATCATGAAGATTGCAGACTGCCAGCATAGAAAGATGTCCTTAGACATGAGTCATTTAAGCACAAAAATCCTTTTTATCATCCGACGACGCTGCGTTTCGCCCTACAAGGGTTCAACTTGTTCAAAGTTTCAAAACAACTTGTTAACCCTTTCAGTCCCACAGTATCATATATGATACATATTTTCAATGGCCTAGTTTAAAGAAATGCAAAATCTTTTTTTCACTATGACGATATATTCGTAATTAAAACGAATCAAATTAACATATTTTATGTTAAATGCATTCAAGTTTGAAATCTGTGTCAACTTTCTATGAAGAGTTTTTAAACACATTTTTCTCGTTTACAGATAAGATGTGTTTTTATCTTTTCTGTATTCATTGTATATTGATTATTCCAACAAAAAATAATTTAGTGTTATCCTGAATACACGTATATAGAAGCAGTTTTGATGTTACGTTAGAACCCTGCATTATTGTATTGCAAAGTAGAGACATGAAATCCAATGTATCATATATGATACATTGGGGACTTAATGGAAAATCCTAGACATTTGATGTGGATATCGGTTCATACATCAGGATGTCAGGAAGGCAGTGAAGAAAGTATCTGTCAAATTTCCAACTATCGTTTGACGTTGACATGTTCGACATGCTCATGGCACTTTACCGCTGTGAGCACAAAACCCGAAAAAGGGTATCGGCCGATCTTTCTTTGGGCTCACTTGTGTGTTGTGAACTGTTGGCTGCACTGCAAGCGTGACTGGAAGTGAAATATTCTTGAGGTTGAGCATGAATGTAATAAGAACCCATCGAATTGCTAATTTAACAAACACAAAATCTCCAAGGCTGTCATGAGAATATGTGAAATACCATCATTCCTTCTGCATTACAATCATGATCACTCAATTTCATTGCAATTTCTTCAAAATTGCAAAAATTTGCATATCTCACATTTGGTGAAAATACCACCTGTATCTCCCTTGAGTTCGTTTAATAAAATCAAAAGTGCATACACATTGGGATTTAATGAATGTGGAGTTACCACTCTACCTAATATACCTACTCTATGATTCTTCAATTCATGAACAGTGAATTCCTAGTTCTCAGTTCAGTGATAGAAGCCGGAATACCCCGTTCGCTCGGTTCAGGGCTCATGCAATATCTGGTAAAGCAGTGTTGAGATGATTCTGGCGGACATGGTTTTACAAATGTGCGAGCATGAGTAATGCGCCCATATGAGGAAGTAAGCCATATTTAATCAAGAAATTTCGCCCCCCCCCCCTGAGTTCAGAGTAAATCGACGCCTATGCCTAGAACTATGTATGTTCTGCAAACTATGCACCTTCGATTTCATCAAATCCTTAGGCTCTGATATAGCTCTTATAGCTTCAAAAGAATTGCATAATCAACAGGGCGTGTCAATTCATTGGATGTGAATGAAGAGATGGCTTTCGATCTAATCTTCATTCACTGTGGCATCTGTTGACGTGCTACCTTCGCGAAGACAATGATGATTGTCAACTTATTCAGGATCTCAATTCCTCGTTCAAAGAAACGCTTCTGTTAAATTCACAGGCAATAACATTACATAATCCAGCAAGGTGTGCTGTATGAATGAGATGTCCATTCAAATAACGCATCGAGCATTTTGAAAAGTAGAAATATGAAAGTAGTTGATTTGCGACAATACATTGATGAAATTTGAAGTCAGAATGAGAGGCGAAGTAAACATTCTCGCTGTCTGATGATGAAATTAAAACACTTCTGTCTCTTTCTGCTCCTCTCGTCGAATTTCGCATTCTCATTTGGCTATATTCCTCGTCCATGTGCTGATAATATCACATCTCCTGCCGCCAACTGTTGCCCAATACCAAAAGGGTTTTCTCAGCCTTGTGGCTATCCATGGAGAGGAGCTTGCCGTCAGTCTCAACTTCACCAAAATCCATCGGCAGTGAGCAATTCGTCAACATACAAGCATGACATTCGCATTGACTGGCCAGCTCGCCTCTTCAGCTCGACATGCCAATGCGCCCATCAGTTTTGGGGCTTTGACTGTGGATCGTGCTATTTCGGCTATGAAGGCAAGAACTGTCAACATCGAGTCATCCGTGTTCGTCGAGAATATCGATCACTAACGGCCAAACAGAGAAATGACTTTTTGTCAATAATTGAACTCAGTCGACGATTGAAATCCAACTATGTAAAACCTTACGGAATGAAAATGGGTCCTACCATGAAATATTACAGAGATATGAACATACACGAAACTGCAATCAATATCCATCTTATTGCTTCTACGTATCGTCCAAAGCCATGCAATGGTAACTGCGGTCGACCTGTGAATTACAACCATAATGTATTTTCTTTCATACTGTGGCATCGATATCTATTACTATGGTGGGAAAGAGAACTCAATGCGATAGCTGAGGAATATTTTGGATGGAGGAACTTTTCGTTGCCATATTGGGATTATACTGACTCTAACACACTTGATCCAATCACTCGCGACTTTTTGTGCAATCCAAAAAGCAATAGTTGTCGGCTATCTAAGTATATAGCATATTGTCGTGATGGCGGTGATGATAATTGTGAAAGTCCTCAGAATAAGTATCTAAAGAGAGGTTATAAGGTTTCTGTGATTCTGAGAAGACTTCTGAAAGGTAGTAAATATGGATTTTCCTTGTTTCCATCTTCAAAAGAGATCCTTAATACTCTTAAATCACCTTATTACTATTCCGAAGAATGCGAAGGAGGCTTTGCTTCCTACCTTGAAGTTGGATGTTCAGATTGCCTTGGGGATTATTCTCAGATGCACAACTTCGTGCACAACATGTTTGACGGTGACATGGGAACAACAGACTCGTCTGGAGATGATCCTCTATTTTTTCTACATCATTCACAATTAGATCGCTTGTTGCACCGCTGGATCATACAAGTCAAAGCAAACGCAAGCATGCTACCAACAACAACAAATAGGAAATTGGCACAAGTCTGCAAAAACTGTGCATTTCCAGGAATATTCCCGAAAGTAGTAGCTGCTGATATGCTAGTAGATTTGCGAAAACTTGGAATCGATTACGACAACCTGAATTTTGGTAAAATATCGGAAGATATGAAAGTGAAGGTGTCGAGTGATGAGAAAAGTTATCGACGATTTGTTTGCAGCACTCCAAGAAGAAATCACTGATGTGGAAAATGAAAAGAAACGAAATATCAAGATGAAGGGACTCTTTTGACCAAGAAAACGCATTGTTTAGCAGTGGACGGTTAATCGAAATTGCGAAAAAAAAGTATTGGAAGAAATGTAACAAAGAAGCAGTGACCTTTTTAACAAAGACAATCTGCAAATTCCAATGAAATTCGACTTTCTTCACAACATTGAGTGATGAGAATATGATGTAGTGTAGCTTAATACGTACTAATTTAAGAATAAAATATAATTTCTTTAATAATATCTCAATTGACCAGTAAAAAAGGTGCATTTGTCAGTGTTGATCAACAATATTTATCTCATCAAAAATATCAAGAAGGGTTAACAAGCAGGATAACTTAATTCGGTCGCTGCGCTCTTGGAACGCTCCTCGTCAATCGGATCGCTGTTCGCACTGAAAAGTTGACTTTTTAAATTTTGCAAAAATAATTACTATCATCATTATCATTGGAGACAGGATTTTATCTATTTAAATAGAACATCTTTAATTAAATATTTTACGCAGTTGACAAGCACATTAAATATAAATATTTAAGTATATATTTTCGTCATGTCCTCTAAATTAATAAATATTATTCATCAAATTTTGTATCATGTGCATTTTTTCACATTTGCCTGGGACTCAAACTAACAGATTCCGTCCATCCTAAGCGATTGAACTAGGATATCTGTTATGTAAGGGCATTCTGCAAACTTTCCTACGCTCATCACGTGTGGCTCTTTTTCTTTGAATGTAAACAAGAACTGTGGTCGAGTTGCGAGTTTCAATCAAAACTCGAGTTTCGTCGACTGCTGAATGAAAATCAATCGAGTTTTATCATCTAGCATTCGTTTATTCGAGTCATGTGATCAGTAGGTTGTCGTTTCGAAATTCCACGGGTCAACTCGACCCGGTCAGCATTCAACATACTAAACTGGGACATACTAAAGCCATACCAGCACAATGTTAAAAGAAAGCATCAATCATGTCCAAAGAATGTTGATTTAAGACCTTTTGTCAATAAAGATCACACTGATGTTACTACTGTTTTATAAGTAGTGAGATAATGACATTCAAGAGTCATACTTTCAATACTGAATTCGATTTTAATACACTTAAGTCTGGGGCATTTCATGAATAATCAATGAGTATTTAACCATCAACAATTATGCATTATGTAATTTTGAAATTAAGCATATTATCAATCCGAAATAAAAACACATTGTAATTCATGAACGCAAAATAGTTATGTTTGAGATATATAAGTCAACATGATTGCTCGAGAACTATCGGTTGAATGAATTGATGTTTATCAAATTGGTTCATAAAGTAGAGCTAACTAAACGTGCTGTTAATGCTGCTAGACACGTACCAACGACGACAATCTCGTGAAGCATAAAATTCACAATACATCCAATCTAGTAAATATCAGACTATCAATCAAAAAATATTCACGACTAGTATTGCTGAAAAAAGTTATTGGACAGTAGTAAGTAATACATATACTTTTTGCTATGTGACTTAATGCTCCATACCAGAGGCATGTGAATGAGGATGAATTTGCATCGGGTCTCGTATATAAAACATGCCAACAACTCGTATGTCAGTGTAAAACAGCCAATCACAGATAGAAATGTTCGTATCACTACATACCAATCACATACGAAAGTAAGTGAGATGTCGTATGAAAAACATACCAGATCTCTGTAAGCATACGGGAATCTCGTATCAGATGTTAGTTTCAAATTGTATGTGATTTTGGCATATGTTTGTGCGTAATTTTCGTATCCAGCAATTTACAGTGTAAAATGATTGTAATATGATTGATGACAAAATATTTAATTCTGTGATTACACCGGTTGGAGCACTGTACAAACTCATTTTTCGTGTAGCACCAATTGATTTATTCATAAATGGGCAGTATTCTTGTAGTTATTGTATAATAACCGATATTCACCGGTCGTAGGAGTGCTGGAGTGTTGGAGAGGTGTGTGTACTGTGTTCAAACTCAGACTTGATTAGTAGAACACTGTTCCACCGGTTGGAGCACTGTACAAACTCATTTTCCATGTATCACCAAGGTCTTTTTAAAAATCTCATCATTGTTTCGAGAAAATCGGTTTCTGGTGGCTTTGCCGGTTGTTCGTGTAGGGAAAGTGCTGGAAGTTGCTGTACAAACTCAGTTTTTAGTGGTTGCATCTAAATTTTTCCATTGGAATACTGCACAAACTCGGTTACTAAGTAGCACCAATACTTGCACAAATTTGTCGAATTTTGATTTGAATTTTGAAGCTGAAGGAGTTCGAATTTTGAAAAAATTCTGGTCTGTACAAACTCTGCGTCATTAGTAGTACCTGGACATGTGATTTCCTATTCTGTACACACTCTCTTCGAAAAGTTGGTGTTGAAGTTGGTGCTAACTTCAACGACATCAGATTTTATACAAATGTGAAAACCTGAGGTGAACCATAAGTACCGATATCTCTCTCACATAGTTGGTAGACGTTGACGCAAAAATCAATAAAGTTTATTTACTGAATTGAAATCATTGAAGAAAAAAGTGAAAAATAAATCTGATTGTGAAGAAGATGTGGTAGAACATGTTGTGATGTAGAACACTAATATCGCTTCAACTAACACCACAAATTTTCTGTGAGTACATTCAATGACAAACAAAAATGCTACTAAAAAGGAAGTGTCAATTTTCGTATCACTAGATGACATTGATTTCTGTCCATTCATTCCTATTTAAGAGGCGATTAGAGCTTTTGAAGAGGTTGCAAATCATAATTTGAAAAAAGCCTAAATAAAAGCCTCTGACAAGGCGTCCATGTTTGTCTGTTCTTTAGGTCTTAGCCCTGAGATAATCCAGTCCGTTCGACGTATCGGTAGGATACATTCTAGTAAACCAAAACTGCTATTGGTTACTTGTAAGACTACAGAGCAGAAGTTCACGATCTTGAAAATGGTGAAGAGTTTGAGGAATATTGATGGTTACAAGAAAGTGTTTATCAATCCGGATCTACCTCGAGTGCAAAGTGAATGCAATAAGCTGGTAAGGGAAGAATTGAAAAGACGCCGGAGTAATAAGGAGGACGTGGTGATTTCACGTGGAGAAGTCGCACTACGTTCAGGCATTCAAAATTTCAGATAGAGCTTTACATCAACTCGACGCATCGCAAATCTATCAGGTTTCCGTTACTGTTGGTCTGTTCATTCCAAGATGGATGAGGTCAGTGACACATTAATTTCAAAGCACATTGACATATTTGTGCATACAGAGTCCTGGCTTAATGTGAATAAGCATGGTGAGGACGCCGTATACATACGTGCACGTACATGTACCTGATTATATCTGCCTTCGTCAGGACCGACAGCATCGAATAGGTGGCGGAGTGGCAGTTTGGATGAGAGATTCAATCACATTTTCCCGTTGGATGTTTGGTGACTGTCCGAATGGATTTGAGTGTCAGATCATTCCACTTCTTACATTCAACATTATTTTATTTTGTACATACATTCCTCCGGATTATGCGTTGTCATGCCATGATATACATGTAATAACAAATTTTATAATACGTTGTATAGATGATGTATTGTCTGATTTTCCACGTTTAGAAATTATTGGTTGTGGAGATTTTAACCATTTTGACATTGGTGACATTTGATTGTTTCTGAGCTTGAATAACATGCACAATCTGCCAACGTATGGCATCTCCCAGCTTTTGACCGCTCTGTTTTGCCTCATGCCTCCTTGCTGGCTACTCCTGATTGCAAGTATTCCGTCTATGCGGCATGCGGCACATAAATCTATCCTCATATGCGGGCGCATGAAAAGTGCGACGTACATGCGCATAAAAATTCCAGTCAAGAAACGAAGCTCAAAGCCTCCCACACTAAGTTTTTGGCATAAGGAGGGTCATGCGTTTTGGTGCGATCCAAAATGTCTCAGATTATAGTCTACTTACAGATATCTTGTAACAACGACCACTACTTCAGATGTAAATTAATAGTCCGACGGCCAGAGTGAGTTTCCACAGGGAACGACGCCGAAAGTGAGACTTTCACAGAATGATGCACACCGTATGCCTGCTACGAATCCACACGTCTGCCGAGTTCTAGCTAGTTCCTATTCTTGTCAAACAGGATCAAAGAAAAACAAGTGTTTATCCAATGGGACGCAGATTACAGTTTTTGGCAACAATGACATTTCCTATATTTTCTCTTATTACCTGGAAAGCACTAAGACTAGAGCAACGATTTCTGATATGAAGCATCATCAGGTCATTTCCTATCATGTTCATGAACATTTATCTACGAAGCCACACACATTCAGGATTGGCAGACCTACTGTCGGCAAAAACAAAAACGTGCTGGCCCACTTTATCCACATTGAACCACATTCTGGCGCACATCGCCGATCAGAGCCATGATAATATCATATACAAATGATAGGAAATGACCTGATGATGCTTGATGTCAAAAATAATGTCTCTGGGATTAGTACTTTGCAGCTGATAAGAGAAAACATAAAAAATTTCAAATTCAACACATCTACGGAAATCAGGGTGAAATTCAGAAAGCATGAGTCAGACTTGAATGTTGAAAATTTCATATTCCCCCGATCTTTTGTCAAAACCTCCGATCATTAAGGTGATAAGTTCTCTTTTGACTGACAAAGTGAAATCCACAACACCTCTGCTAACAGAAAGTGGTCAATATTTGAAAACATGACAAAGTCCAACATTATTGAACTCTTCGCAAAGATGTAACTTAAAACACGATGCAAATGCTGAACATGAAAACTGCATTCTAGCAGCTGCGGGAGTAAGTCTAAAATGTGTCAAACGTTTACATAACCTCAAGAACCTAAAGTTTCGTCTCTGTCGTTATACATCATCCCAATATTTGCCGCAAATGTGAGTCAGAATTTCAATAAAAAGCAAATTTGGTTATACACGTGCGTTATAAAGGTCAAATGAATTATGTAATCGAAATTGCACAGTACGTTGCATGTTGGCTATATGAGTGATATCCTGATCATGCCTGGAGCAAATTATGATTTTACAGGATTAAATTTAACAAATACCGCATCAATGAGAAATTACCTCTAACAAACGTCGAACCTTTGATATCACGAAAATGAGGAAAAAATGACTACGTGCAGCACAAACATCGTCCACTGAGTTAAAAAAACAGGATGATAAAGTTCATTGGACTGCTTTCTGATACTGCACTGTTTGTAGTCTATATTATGACAAAGTAAGTCACATCGCAAAAGCAGCACACTTCTGAAATTGAAATTTTGCAATCAATTGCATCATCTGATGAGTAATGTGCTATTGCAATCAATTATATTTTCAGCCATGCAATTGAGAAGCAATTCCAATATACAGACAGCAATGTTGAGTATTCATTCAGCTCTCACTTAAAAATTACTTCACTCTCCTCGTCGAAAATGCGTTACCATACTCAGATGATTACCAGGTGTACGACTGCCGGTAATTGTTTCAAAGAATGTTTAAGGCGAAACTAGCAGATCGGAAAATGTTAATCAAAAGCATGGAGTGAGTATATCCCTACTCTATGATTAGAAGGCTGCTTTTACTTAATTTTCCCCTCGGAAAAAGAGAAGCAAATAAATGATTTTAGAAGTCATTCTTTAAAACTTATTAGAGATGAAAGTGCAAACTTGATATAGCATCCTACATGTAGAATCCACAAGCCTCGATATATCAGTATTGCATCTTCAGTTTGAATTTTAAGGCTGGTTTACATTATCCGAAGTTAAACGCATGGGTTGGAAATATTTTGCAGTCAAGGTCATTCAACCGACGCGCGCTGAGACGCAGCGTTGATGAAAGGAAGTCAAAGTCAAATGATATCGGCAGGTTGTCCAAATACTTGACGTTGCGTTCAACGCTGCGGCTTTGAAATCATTTCTACTTTTGCGGCGATCATGAGCATGGATTTGTCTGAAAAATTATGGTGCTCTGATTTGAAGTGCGTCAGTGATGTCAATGTGAACAGAACAACGCTGACGTAAGTGATTAGTCATCCGTTAACTTTTCCAAAACGCCAGCGATTGACGCTGCGTCTAACGTCAAAGCAACGCGTCAACGTCGAACTTCAGTGATTTTCAATGTGAACCAGCCTTTAGCAGAGATGCGAGACGAAAATACTTGGTGGAAGAAGAAAAAGACGGTAATTTGATGTCAGCGCTACAAACGTGGTCTGTTTTCCATGGAGCAAATATCCTTGGAATCACAGAATTAGATTCATCTGCGCGCGCTTCCGAAGCAGATAAACAAACTTAATTCTGTGCTTGGAATAGCCCGGAAAAATGATAGGAAAATGTATAGTGCAACAACGGCAATTACCAAAGTAATTACAAAGTAATTGAAATGCAATTCAGGAAAGGCGAACTAAATTGTAATTGCAATCAATTACATTTCATGAGACAACTCTGCATCTCCTCTAATCATATATCGCCGTCGACATCATATTCTGAATTAGATTCAGATCCGTTGACTTATAAAGCTCCCTGCAACGTCAAGCACTGATTCATTTCATGATTCATCACGTGCAAGACCATGGGAATGAAATAGCAAAATAAAGTACTGCACCAGCAATTCCAAAGAAATTAGTCCTACAGATTTCAATTTGCGTCGAGGCCATCACGCCTTGTCAGCAATAAATAAGTCAACAAATCGGTAATGCATTAAGAAGAATGCCACATGAGCTTTCATTGAATAACATTTTAACAAATGTCGTAATAATTAGTTTGACATTTTAATAAACGACGGCCTCTATTAAGCTCCGCTTTCCAATAAACTCCGCACCTAAAAGTAGGCGATTGTAAATAAACGTCGCGGCGTTTTTAGAGGAAACACGGTAGACATGTTTCTTTTAACGATAGCACAAGCACTTTTGATAATGCAAAAAAATTGTGACGGTGAAATTTGTAGTGTATTTTCAAGCGCTGCACTTAAGTCGTTGGATTTGGGTACCTTGGATGTCTGATATGTGATCCATTTTGAAAAGTATCTTTCATTGAAAGTCTGAATTTTGACACTTTTTGCAAACATTTAATGCGACAATTTTCAACGAAAACAACTGATTTTCAAGATAACAGCTAAATTATATTAACAAAAGTCTATGAGTAACATCATGATTATCTATTCTGTCATGGACATCGAATACAGTATTGAAAATTCAGATGTTATGTAGATACTACTTATCAAATTTTTAGTAATTTAGCACTAAGCAATCATTTTGTATGGATTTCCCTAATCATTTGAATTCCTTGTGCATCATGTGTGAAGTCACTTAGAGCTTCAGAGTACCACTTTATACAGATACATAGAAGTGGCTACTTTCGAACGTAATTGTTCCACATTTGCATGTTTGAATTGTAGGCCTGTTCCATTCTGATGAGATTTAAAGCCATTATTCGGTAAAATTTCAAAAATTTCAAAAGTCGGTTAAGATTGGTGATTTTGGAATTTGAATTGCTATTTATAACACGAAGATTAGCTGTCTATCACCGTCAGAAAGTTCACACATATGTTGAAATAATGTATGCTGCACCATGACTTCGCGTGATTAAGAAGTGAGGGAGAGTACGCCACAAATGCCATCCCTAGGGACACTGATGCGGTTCAGTTTGGAGCCCAGTGGGGATAGGGCTATTGGAACTTAATTTACGTAGGTGTCTGTGTCCCATATAAGGACCACTCTCAAGAAAACATTCTTATCGATATTCTACAGAACTTCTTTATCGATGTTTAAAGAGGGCATATTGATTCAAGGTTATTCACAAAAGCTCATGGAAAAGAATTGTGTTTTGTCCAAAGTTTGGAAAATACTTGGATGGGTTTGACCTCCAAGTTTTTACACAAACTTAGGTTCCACAAACCCATGACCCGAGACATAGGTTGAAAGAACCAAGGTTTTGAAGCCCAAGTTTTTAAGATATGCACCTTATTAAGCTGTCAGGTCTTTCGTTATTGGTTTTATTGGTCTTCTTCATATGCGGTATAATACCAATCATTGCACCTAATTATATTATGCAGGTTATGACATGCGTGAATTAAACTAATCATTAGAATGGCATGGATGCATCCTCTATAATAGAGGGCTTTGGATTTACCTTCGCATATGGCCTCTATCATCAATGAGGGTTAGGTAGTTGAAACACAGTGCTTAATTCTTGTTCCTCTATTTTTCGACATGATGATGCGTTGACAGTGCATGATTTTATCCACGCATAGGCCGACTTTTTTAGCAGGCTCAAGGCAGAAGCGATTAAACTTTTTGTGAATGCAGACAGTAACTTATCCAGGAGCTGACTGCGGTACTAACCACAATTTGTTGGCTGCAAAGGTTCGATGCAAACTTAAGAGTATGCCCAAGCAAAAGTTCAAACAAAGTATGATTTGGAACAAATCCCAAAAAGCAAATTCTCTATCGAATTAGAGAACAAATTTCAATGCTTGGATCGTGCCTGTGAAGACTCTAATGAAGAATGGATTTTCATTAGATACACTGTTCTTTCGGCTGCAGAGCAATGTTTACCGAAAATCAATAACAAAAAGAAGAATCTGTTGTTATCAATAGAAGTACTCGGGATTGCTGAGCGATGAAGACAAGCAAAAGCTGAAGGTAATAGGGATGAATTCAAAAAGCTGGATGAGATTTTTCTACGACAAGCAAGAAAAGATAAAGTAACTGAGCTTAAAAGAACATATGAAAGGATTGAAGAGGACAGCAAAGTTGGCAGAACGAGAAATCTCTGCAAAGAGATCAAGGCCATCACCGGTACTTTCAGTCCGGTGATCTCACTGATCTCTTCATAAGTGATGACGGCTGCCAACTCGAGCTAGACATACTGGCGACCGAAGTAGAAGCTGCTATTAAGGATTTGGCCAACAGAAAATCGACAGGATGCGACAGTGTACCAGCAGAATTACTAAAGGCAGGATGATTGCAAATCATCAAAGTCTTGACGCATCCCTGCAATAATATGTGGAGGCAGAAAAGGTGGGCAAACGATTGGAAAACCTCCAATTTCATCCTATTGTACAAGATAGGTGACAAAAAAGAATGCGGCAATTATCGCACGACTGCTCTGATCCCGCACACGAGCAAAGTGTACGTTGCTGAAAATTATTCAAATACGTCTCGAACCCTACCTTCTTCCCCAACTTCCACAAGACCAAGCTGGCTTCAGGCGAGGCAGAGGCACACGAGACTACATCTCTAATTTACATGCGATTATCGAAGTAACACACGCGAAGCAACGAGTTATCATATTGGCATTTATTGATTACCAAAAGGCATTTGATTGTGTCGACCATCAGAGATTATGGTGCACGTTGCAGGAAATGAGCGTTCCTGTGAATCTTATCACAGTGATGCGGGAGCTATATGTAGACGAATCGGCCACTGTCAGGAAGGAAGTTGCAGAAATGGACGCTTTCCAGATCGTCAAAGGAGTTCGACAAGGTTGCATCTTTTCACCCATTTTATTCAACATCTACGCAGAAAAAGTCATAAGAGAAACGTTAGATTGCTGGAAAGGAGGGATCAAATTTGGCGGCAGGAAATTGTCAAACTTACGATATGCAGAACACACGACGATCTTGGCTTCCTCAAACGAAGGCCTGAAAGAAGGCCTCACCCGACTTAAGGCAGCAGGACTAATGTATTTCAATGTGGCAAAGAATAATATTATGACGACGGGTTCGATTACTAGCTTATTGTCTAGCTAGACAGCGAGAACGTGGAGGGAGAGGACAGTTTTGTGTTCCTCAGCGTAAATATCAATGTGGATGGTCGCGTTGGAGAGGAATTGAAGAGGCGTACCGCATTGGGTAGATCGTCCATGATGGGAGTCTCAACGTCTGGATAGAGGTATCTCTCGATCGACCAAAATACGACTAGTGCATGCACTGGTGTTTCCGATATTCCTGTACGGTGCATGCACTGGTGTTTCCGATATTCCTGTGCGGTGCCGAAACGTGGAATTCGTTGAAAGCACATTGGAAGCGTGTGGATGCCTTTGAACTCCGGTGCTGAAGAAGGTTACTTCGTTTAACCTGGACGACAAGAAAGACCAATGAGTGGGTTTTACGACAACTGCCAATGGTGAAGCCGCTTCAAATAAATATCACTACTGCAGCTCTACGCTATTTTGGACATGTCACGTGAGCTGATGGGTCCCTCGAGAAAAACATCATTTTCGGCACCACAGAAGGATCCAGACGATGAGGAAGACCAAGAACTGAGTGGATGGAAGGACTGAAGACCATTACAGGACAAAGGGTGGAACATCTCTTGACAAGGGAATCAAGAGATCGCTTTGCATGGAGAAGGATCCAACATGACATCGCCGAGAGTCGTACTGGAAGGCACCAGGTAACCAGGGAAGTGGTGGATATATTCAACGCGCTGTTGGACAGGAGAATGATCGGTTGTATGACGACGTAACGTCTTAGTAAAGATGTGTTTTCGAATTGGGAAGGAAGTTCGCTGAGAAGTGGACCTCCTTCTTTTGAACATCTGACTCGGAGAAACCCTCTTTCTTTAGAATTGCATATGTCGAATCCAGTTTCAAATGCTTTTGTTCAACAAGCTTTCTCGCAGTGATGATGAAAATAAACTTGGACTGGCGACTGAAATCGATTGTTGGCTAATTCTGCCGAGAGAGGGGTGTCTGTTTACTTCAATTTCGACATTCACTGTGATGAGTTTTACACGTTCTGAAGAGACCAAAGCTTTGACCGCTTTGAATAGCGGTAGCAAATACAAGGGGTTTCAAACACAAGACATTTGACAGGTCCCTATCAAATATGATGAAAGTGTTATGAATTTCAAAAAAGCGTTTATTTAGTTTGCTTCCATAATGGAGTTTGTTCTTTTATGAAATCAATGTTACTGCGGAAAAGATCAATTCATTAATCCAAAATTCTGCTTTATTCAGGAGGCTGGTGCGTATTTTTATGAATCAAGTTGCTATAAATATGAAAAAAGGCATTACTCTGGATTTTTTCTTTTATGGAGGCACCTTGTATGTAAACGTTGGAATGTATATCCCCAGGGTGTCTCTCGACTTAATGGAATGAAATCGCAATATATTGTTCGTCCGGTGTTTTCATACCATGGAGGGTAGCAACCGACTTAAAATGAATCATAATTCACATGCGCTACAGTCAGTTTTCACTTATCACATTGCTTCATTTTCATTTCATACATTCAGTCATACATACCACCATAAATTGAATATACATGTAATTCCACATTTTAAGTTGAAAATTCATTGAAATTATGATAGCTTCAAATGAATAATTTGAATACAATGCTTTTCATGCTGTCTGCTGCAGAAATAGGAATCCATAATGGAGCAAAGCTGGGGGCACGCTACGCCTCTCATTGTACATGGCATTAGTATAAAGATCCTGATGAAAGCTGCAACTAACTTTCCTCGCCTGGCTTCTATCCTATATCGTCGTCTGAAAGTGTTGTTCAATTTCCTAAAGACAATGGTCATACACGCATACTTCATTTTGTCCTCCTTCATGATAAGAAACGATAAAGGTTGTAGTATTGTATTTTTCTTTTGACTGGTAGAGTGGGGCTAATATTTTGATTTCGAGAAAATACATCGATGGTGAAGGTTTGACGGAAAAGATCCTAAAATCCCACTTACCTGTACCTACTATAAGAAAGGTAATCGATTTTCATTGTTCTAACATTGACTTATTTTGAAAAAATTAACAATTGATTCTTGAGTGGATATTAATGCCTCAACGGTTTGATAAAGATTAAATTCTGAACAAGTTTTTTGAAAAAAAATCAAGAAAAAGCTGAAGAGTGAAAGGGGTCGATTGGTCCTCTGACCATTGAAACAATCCAAAGTAGGCCCTACATGAGATCTGGGAGAGTGCACAAGACTTTCGATCTAATCTTCATTCACTGTGGCATCTGTTGACGTGCTACCTTCGCGAAGACAATGATGATTGTCAACTTATTCATGATCTCAATGCCTCGTTCAAAGAAACGCTTCTGTACAATTCACAGACAATAACATTACATAATCCAGCAAGGTGTGCTGCATGAATGAGAGGTCCATTCAAATAACGCATCGAGCATTTTGAAAAGTAGAAATATGAAAGTAGTTGATTTGCGACAATCCATTGTTGAAAATGAAGTCAGAATGAGAGGCGAAGTGAACATTTTCGCTGTCTGATGATGAAATTAAAACACTTCTGTTTCTTTTCTGCTCCTCTCGTCGAATTTCGCATTCTCATTTGGCTATATTCCTCGTCCATGTGCTGATAATATCACATCTCCTGCCGCCAACTGTTGCCCAATACCAAAAGGGTTTTCTCAGCCTTGTGGCTATCCATGGAGAGGAGCTTGCCGTCAGTCTCAACTTCACCAAAATCCATCGGCAGTGAGCAATTCGTCAACATACAAGCATGACATTCGCATTGACTGGCCAGCTCGCCTCTTCAACTCGACATGTCAATGCGCCATCAGTTTTGGGGCTTTGACTGTGGATCGTGCTATTTCGGCTATGAAGGCAAGAACTGTCAACATCGAGTCATCCGTGTTCGTCGAGAATATCGATCACTAACGGCCAAACAGAGAAATGACTTTTTGTCAATAATTGAACTCAGTCGACGATTGAAATCCAACTATGTAAAACCTTACGGAATGAAAATGGGTCCTACCATGAAATATTACAGAGATATGAACATACACGAAACTGCAATCAATATCCATCTTATTGCTTCTACGTATCGTCCAAAGCCATGCAATGGTAACTGCGGTCGACCTGTGAATTACAACCATAATGTATTTTCTTTCATACTGTGGCATCGATATCTATTACTATGGTGGGAAAGAGAACTCAATGCGATAGCTGAGGAATATTTTGGATGGAGGAACTTTTCGTTGCCATATTGGGATTATACTGACTCTAACACACTTGATCCAATCACTCGCGACTTTTTGTGCAATCCAAAAAGCAATAGTTGTCGGCTATCTAAGTATATAGCATATTGTCAGAATGGCGGTGATGACAATTGTGAAGGTCCTCAAAATAAGTATCTAAAGAGAGGTTATAAAGTTTCTGTGATTCTGAGAAGACTTCTGAAAGGTAGCAAATATGGATTTTCCTTGTTTCCATCTTCAAAAGAGATTCTTAATACTCTTAAATCACCTTATTACTATTCCGAAGAATGCGAAGGAGGCTTTGCTTCCTACCTTGAAGATGGATGTCCAGATTGCCTTGGGGATTATTCTCAGATGCACAACTTCGTGCACAACATGTTTGACGGTGACATGGGAACAACAGACTCGTCTGGAGATGATCCTCTATTTTTTCTACATCATTCACAATTAGATCGCTTGTTGCACCGCTGGATCGTACAAGTCAAAGCAAACGCAAGCATGCTACCAACAACAACAAATAGGAAATTGGCACAAGTCTGCAAAAACTGTGCATTTCCAGGAATATTCCCGAAAGTAGTAGCTGCTGATATGCTAGTAGATTTGCGAAAACTGGGAATCGATTACGACAACTTGAATTTTGGTAAAATATCGGAAGATATGAAAGTGAAGGTGTCGAGTGATGAGAAAAGTTATCGACGATTTGTTTGCAGCACTCCAAGAAGAAATCACTGATGTGGAAAATGAAAAGAAACGAAATATCAAGATGAAGGGACTCTTTTGACCAAGAAAACGCATTGTTTAGCAGTGGACGGTTAATCGAAATTGCGAAAAAAAAGTATTGGAAGAAATGTAACAAAGAAGCAGTGACCTTTTTAACAAAGACAATCTGCAAATTCCAATGAAATTCGACTTTCTTCACAACATTGACTGATGAGAACATGATGTAGTGTAGCTTAATACGTACTAATTTAAGAATAAAAGATAATTTCTTTAATAATATCTCAATTGACCAGTAAAAAAGGTGCATTTGTCAGTGTTGATCAACAAATATTTATCTCATCAAAAATATCAAGACAGGTTAACAAGCAGGATAACTTAATTCGGTCACTGCGCTCTTGGAACGCTCCCTCGTCAATCGGATCGCTGTTCGCACTGAAAAGTTGACTTTTTAAATTTTGCAAAAATAATTACTATCATCATTATCATTGGAGACAGGATTTATATCTATTTAAATAGAACATCTTTAATTAAATATTTTACGCAGTTGACAAGCACATTAAATATAAATATTTAAGTATATATTTTCGTCATGTCCTCTAAATTAATAAATATTATTCATCAAATTTTGTATCATGTGCATTTTTTCACATTTGCCTGGGACTCAAACTAACAGATTCCGTCCATCCTAAGCGATTGAACTAGGATATCTGTTATGTAAGGGCATTCTGCAAACTTTCCTACGCTCATCACGTGTGGCTCTTTTTCTTTGAATGTAAACAAGAACTGTGGTCGAGTTGCGAGTTTCAATCAAAACTCGAGTTTCGTCGACTGCTGAATGAAAATCAATCGAGTTTTATCATCTAGCATTCGTTTATTCGAGTCATGTGATCAGTAGGTTGTCGTTTCGAAATTCCACGGGTCAACTCGACCCGGTCAGCATTCAACATACTAAACTGGGACATACTAAAGCCATACCAGCACAATGTTAAAAGAAAGCATCAATCATGTCCAAAGAATGTTGATTTAAGACCTTTTGTCAATAAAGATCACACTGATGTTACTACTGTTTTATAAGTAGTGAGATAATGACATTCAAGAGTCATACTTTCAATACTGAATTCGATTTTAATACACTTAAGTCTGGGGCATTTCATGAATAATCAATGAGTATTTAACCATCAACAATTATGCATTATGTAATTTTGAAATTAAGCATATTATCAATCCGAAATAAAAACACATTGTAATTCATGAACGCAAAATAGTTATGTTTGAGATATATAAGTCAACATGATTGCACGAGAACTATCGGTTGAATGAATTGATATTTAACAAATTGGTTCATAAAGTAGAGCTAAACTAACGTCCTGTTAATGCTAGTAGGACAGTCTAGCCCCCATGAGCCGCATTTGCACTTAAGTACATGCCCTGCTCTGTCATCGGAGCACACGCCCACGCATCAGAGCACGGAGCACACACCCACGCATCAGAGCACGGAGCACACGCCCACACATCGGCGCACTTGGGGTAAGAGCACGGAGCACCAATCGGAGCACGCGGCGCCGAGCACGTGTGATGAGTCACAGCAAGGTATATAAGGAAGGCGCTGCCAGAGAAAATCATTCTCATTCTAACCATGCAGTACGCGTGTGAATTCTGCCGTCAGTCCTTCTCTCGCTTTCAAGACTGTATTGCTCATGGAGCAGCGGAGACGGGTCGCAACTATTGTTGGACATGCTGTAAATGGTATGGAGATGAACACGATTGCCGCGCGTTTAATTATGGTGATGAAAATGACTTGCTGTGTCTGGATTGCGACGGAAGTTTCGACGTGGAGGCGTACCATAAGCATGCGTGTGTGGGACGGTGTCGCTACTGTGATGTAGCGTGACTGCTGAAGCGGAAGGATGGGATGAACATTTGTGTCCCTACCTGTTTGAGTTCATACAAGAGGGCGGTGCAGCTGTGGAAGAAGAACGTATCATGGACGGTCGCGGGCATAATTATCGATTTACCCCTCCTCAAGCCACGAATGAATGGAAGGTATATTTGAATTCAATGCATGCGGACTTGTATCGTGTCATTGTGCAACAACACCCCCACGAGGATGTGAAAGTGTTTGTGAGTATGAGACTCAGGTTTGCCAAGATGAATATGTCGACGGGCGAAGAGGAAGTGAGAGACATCACCACACCCTCATACATTCACGAAGGCGTCCAAGCACGTAACTTTGATACATGGTTCCGTGACATTGTGTCAAAGTTTGAAGAATTTATTGAAGACTATCAAGAAGACGGATCTGGATTTGCGGTGAAGGAAGTGTTGGAGTTACTAGTTCAAACAAGTTCCTTCCCTAATTTTCGCATGGGCGCACCGATTCCTATCCACCGAGATATCAAGCTCTGCAAAGGTATATGTGTGTTTCAGCGCAACACGTATACATCACATTGTTTTCAAGACAGTGTCCTCTATGCACTTGCCTACCAAGACAATCGCATTCCTCGACGTGCTAATTCCCGCACCAAGACATCCTATGACAGATATCAGAATGAGCTTCCTACAGTGCGCAAGTTGAATTTGAACCAGTACTATCATCTAGACTTTTCCATGATGACGTCAGAGGGGTTGATGAATACACGGGATATTCAGGAGTTTAAAAAGAAGAACAATGTCATTCTTCGTATCCAAGTACATGACAGTAAAGGATTTGTGGGCCAATTATACCCGGTCCGTCAAGCTGTGAAGGAGAACACACGCATCGTTCATCTGGTGATGGTGACGCGGTACGATATGGAGGATCAGTCTGGACATTTTCTTCCCGTGACGGATTTTCAGAAATGTGCTCGCATGTGGTATCGGATCATGAGCCAAACACAAGTGAAACGTTTTGAAACATGCGAGTTATGTAGTTTACGATTCAATTTCTACGAGAAGGGTATAAAGTTTGGAAAGACAAAGGATATGGCGCACAAAGAACGTCATTGGAAGGGATATGACAGTCACCAGGTGATTGTACAAGGGTTTACCAAGTTGGATCACAAGTATAGGATCGAGCCCATTTATGTGTCAGGAGACAAGACGTTGGGAGTGACCATCTTTCTTCCCATGCCATCCAATACCCTATATAAACTCCGATTCATCAATTCATGTCAGTTTTTGAAAGACTCTCTAAACAATTTGTCAACGACCATCAGTGACTTTCCTCACTCAAATCACATATTGAACAACGTCTATCCGAATTGCGATCACACATCTATTCGGAAAGGATATTTTCCCTATACATATTTTGACTGCTGGGATCGTATCCACGAGACTCAATTGCCTCCGAAGGAAGCATTTTACAATGATTTGAGTGAGAAGGAGTTGGAAGAGGATGAGTATGCTGTGGCACAAAAGGCGTGGACAGAGACGGGATGCAGCACGTTTGAAGATTATATCCACTATTATTTGACAGTGGATGTAGCCTTGCTCGCAGACATCTCGAACACTTTCGAAGTGAAATACACGATGTGTCTGCATTGGACCCCATCCACTATTTCGGCACACCTGGCTTGACCTATTCATTTTTCTTTAAAAAGACACAGGTCAAGTTGGAGAAATTGCATGACGTGGATATGTACCGCGTGTTTGAAGCAGGGATTCGTGGAGGGATGACATTTGTGAATCAGCATCGCGCGCAAGCAGAAGAAGGTACTCACCTGTTTTATATAGATGCGAACAATTTATACGGTACGGCCATGATGGGACCTTTGCCGAAGGATTGCTTTGCCTGGGTACGACCGGAGGTCTTGGTGGACATCAACGACGAATGGGTGAGACGATACAATGTCAATGGCACCACGGGTCATGTACTGTGCGTCGATTTGGAGTATCCCCCACACGTCCAAGATGCCACGGAAGATTTACCATTGGCTCCTTACCGCGGGACGGCGAAATGGGAGGACATGTCTCCCTATATGCAAGAGCTATGGCAAGAGTTGAACGGGACCCGACCCTTTCACTCAGCGAACAAGTTAATGATGACGCACGAAAATCGCAAAGAGTATGTGGTACATATCGCTGCTCTCAAGTATTATGTGGAGAAGGGCTTACATATCACCAAGGTTCATTACGGGATCTCCTTCAACCAAGAACCGTATATTCGCCCCTATGTTTAATACCATACGCAAGAACTCGCCAAGGCAACAACGAAAATGCGCCGCAATCTCCACAAGTTTATGGTGAACGCACTGTACGGCAAGAGGATGGAGAATGTGCGGAAATATGGGAAACACTATTTTGTACGATCACCGAATGTGTTTAGCAAATGGACACGTCATCCCTATTGCCAATCTTTCTTCAACATCAGCGACAAAGCCGTGGAGGTGAATGTACGCAAGACCAAGGCAGACTTGAACAAGCCCATTTATATCGGGCAATGCATCCTGGACAACAGCAAGATTATTATGTACAAGCTGTTTGACCAGTGGAAAGCCAACAAGACGTGCACCTCAGTGGAACTCATTGGTGGGGACACAGACTCCTTCTTCCTCAAAGTCCGCAGGCCGGTATACACGCGAAGGAAGTACTGCGTTCGTTTGACAACATCCCAAATTTTATTGATACGGAGGCGAAAGGTGTTCTCGATACCTCAAATTATCCCGTGAGTCATCCAGAGAGACGTACCGAGAATGCGAATCGTTTGGGATGTTTCAAGGACGAGTGTGTGGGGGATAGGGTGAAGGAGTTTGTATGTTTGAGTGCCAAGATGTACTCTTACATTGTCCTCAAAGGCAATGAGGAAGAAATCCACGACTGTCGCATGAAGGGAGTGTGTCAAGCAAAGAAGCGACAAGTGAAACATCAGAATTATGTGGACGCATTTGAAAAACATTCCATTACCACAGTGTCACAAACCCTCCTCCAATCCCAACACCACGAGATGAGAACGGTGACGCAAGTGAAGAAGGCCTTAAGTATTTGGGAGGACAAGCGGTGTTGGTATTTACCCAATCAGAGTCTTCCATACGGTAACCATCGCCTATATGAAGAAGGGTATCTACACCCCGCTCTCAAAAATGTCAAGGATCTGCAACCGCATGGTGGAGCTCAGAGCATCCTCCGCAATACCACTGCAGACATTGTTACCGCAACTCCCTCTGGCCACCTAACGATCATCAAGCCCTTGTCGAGTCTATTGGAAATGGAACTCTTCGGTCGCTGTACAGATTTTTCCACGGGGGTGTATCCAAATTTTGGGCAACCACTCTCTGGAAACCTACGATCGTATTTGTAAAGAGATGCGCCAATTACTCGCCCCTACGGATTGGACGTGAGCGACCCAATCACAAAATCCTGCACAGTTCAATGTCAATGGAACTATACAAAAGACCGCATGCAAACCATTCAACAGTTGCCATCGTCATCAGTGATTTCCAACGAGCGCGAGCTGTTTCCCGGAACGTTAATACGCAAAGGTAAATTACACTGTTCCTTCTTTTCCAACGGAAGTGCGATTGTGACGGGTGTTTTATCGATTGCAGAAGCGGAATCGTTGGTGGAAGACATTCTCAAATCCCTATTCGAAGGAGATTCCCTCAATGAATCGGACAGCAACTAGTATCCCAACGTCGTGGGTTGTCGCAAGAGACCTTGGATATTCATTCAAAGCGATAGAAACTGTAACACATCTCAATGAAAAGATCACTGCTGGTGAATTAGTGGATCGACTCATGGATCTCGATGAGCACGCTATGAATCACCATTTGGAGCGTAGGTGGATAGAGGATGACTCCCTGCCACACTGCAATACAATGACATTGGCGCGATCTGGAGTGAAAAAAGTGAGATTTGCAACGGATGTGTCAGATAACTCTTCCCATAAAAGTGACTTTAGAAAGAAATTAGAAGAAGAGACATTTCAATTATTATGTGAACGCAACTGTGTTACATGTTTTAAACAGGAACGGTCCCTTCTCTTTTTACCATGTTCTCATAATGTTATGTGCTCTACATGTTATAATCCCTTGGAAACGTTATCTTGTCCCCTTTGTGATCAAGACATTGCTTCAACAGTCACTGTCTATCGTGCATGATGTATGGAAAAGCTCTGTGTATAGTGTATAGTGTATAGTGTGCTATCACGAGTGACTGAACCTTGTACAAAACCTTGTAGTATTATCCTCTGTCTGAAATAAAAATACAATCATTGACATGATTCATTTCTTTATTGACTTCAAAACATGGGATAATGTAGAATACAAATAGGAATAGACAATTTTATCATTGAAGGACAAGTAGGTTTGAATGAGTTCTTGATCTTTCTCGTAAGCATCCAATGTTCGAAAGAAGGTCAGTGTTTTTTCCATAGACGTGTTAAAAGGGCGTTGGTTTAAAAAGTAAATACAGTAAGCACCACAATAGGCTTTAGGTCCTTGTATACGCAGAGGGCGACGATAGTTTAGAGGATAAGGTGTTGTCGATAACCATTCGGTAACATGTGGATAGTGAGATGGAGTGAGTCCATAAGAGTCAAAGAATTCGCATACGCGTTGATCCGCATTTTGATAAAAGGCCAACCAATGCTTGCCAGGTTGATGAGAGCGATCACTATTGACAATAAGTGTCTTTGATTCCGGGGAATGAGCAGGAAGTAGATCAGCAGGAAACACACCTTGGAAGGGAACGTAAGAAGATTGGAGGAGGCGATGAGCAAACGTTTGACAACTACACTGAATAGCACAGAGAAAATCATCTTCGCACATGCAGGCATTGAGTAAATGTTTCTCTTGTAATTGATTCATACCCTGCATGATTCCTTCGATTTCCGTGTTGCTTAACCAGTCTCCCATTCAGCCAACACTGAGCTTTAATGAGACGATGTTGATAAAGAGATGTCCAAGCGATAGGAGGAACGTGATACTCGGGCTCCTTCACCATGTCTTATGAGAATGTCCATGCGCGCCAACACTTAAATAGCGGGTGGGATATACGCACTGGAGATGACAGCATTCTCCGGTGTGACGGAGAATTGTTCGTCATGAATGACAAACATTAATAAATCCATATTTTGCGTGGTCGTATTCTCAAATTGCAATTCCAGTCCATATTGACGTGTATTGGTGGGTTGAACACTATCGATTTGTTTATCCAAGGTACAGTCAAAGGCGATAAAGTAACAGTATTTGGTAAAACTCTCCAAATCAATACCACATGATTCATTCGTGTTATAGACTTGAATCGCACGATTGAATTGACTGTAGGCAATCACGTCATCTTTGCAATTGATGGTGCCTCCTGTCATGATGGCTCCATTGGTGGTCATGGTGACTTGAGAGAGTCCATGCCTTTCAAAATAGAGTTTACGACTTCCTGGATCAAACCAAGAGTTACTGGGAACAACCGCGAAAAAGATGAGTTTAGGACTCAATAGAGCGGCCACATTGGAAAACGTCTTCTTTTGTATTCCACGTTCAATCGTTTGTCGTTGGACGGTCATGCCATTGTAGCGATAATAAATGGCTTCTGTCTTGCGTCGATTCGCAGTTTTCAATTGCAGTTCTGCATTCGGTGTGAGCATGGGCATATACAATTGGAAAGAGGTGATTTTGAACCTGTACTTTGTAGAGGTCGTCCCTGCAGCATGTGCCATATCATAAATGGCATATTCCGGTTTATTCAAGGTGAAAATGAGATCCAGTTGCATGCCTGGGGGCAGAGCAATCACTTGTTGGAACAAATTACATTTCAGGGGAAAGTCAAAGGTACGTTTAAATTTGTGGTCTGACCATTGTTTGAGAATGGCTTGATTGAGTGCATTCTCTTTATCTGTAAACTCTACCGCCTTAGTCTTTATTGTCTTCGTCGCTGCATCATACTCCGTGTCATACATCACTTGAGGAACAGTAAATCCTTGTGTGACCATGTGTGTATTCTTCACATCATTGGTATATTGTAAAAGATTGCTAAGGTAAGCTCTCAAATAATACAAGTCATTGCCTCCTTCAATGGTGCGTTCATTCAAGCGGATAGTAATGTCGGAAAAGAGGGAGTGGGCCGTATTGTTGATAATAATTGCCTTGTCTGACGACTCACATGGCACGTCTGCTCCTTTAGCCGAATCATGTTTCATGAGTTGTACTTCCACGCGAAAATAGGCATTGCATACATCCATCCAATGAATGGCTAGTCGAGGGACCGTGAATTGAATGGTACCGGGATTTTCCAATCCATTGACTGGCGTCAGAACGCTCGTATGCTGAGAAGTACTCGAGACATCGACTTTATCACTTTGGAATACATCGTAACGCGCATCCAATAAGGCAGGGGTTTCCGCCATGCTTGATGGGACGGATGTTCTAAGATTGCTTAGTTCTTAAAAGAGCATGCGTTGTTTAGCACCTCCGCGATAACGCCCCATCAAACTTCCTTTTCCCCATTTCGTATGATGGGCAATGGCCACATGACCACGACGACGTTTAGGAGCAGGTGCTTCCACCCGATCTCCTTCTTCATCCGTGAAGACGCGTTTCCGACTCACTTTATTTTGAATAGCTTCTACAACACGTTCGGGAGCAGTCTGTAAAGTGCGTTTGGCGAGTGCTTTCACACCCTTTTTGAGACGATCAACTCCTTCTTGTGCGGTAGAGCTGACAGCATCCGTGACAGCTTGTTTCGCAGAATTGAGAAACTCCGTCGAACGTAACGATTTTCCCAATGTTTTCTGTACCGTATGTACAAGTCCCTTTTGCGAAGGTTTTCGCGATGCTTTTCGAGAGGGTTTTCGATTTGTTTTTCGAGATGGTTTTCTGGGAACACTCTTTTTGAGTGATTTGGGCAGACGGATGGATGGTTTCTTGACACCAGTGACACGGGTCTAATCATGCGTGTTTTCTGTCCAATCACTTTATTCCATCCACCGCGTTGCATAAATGAACCTCTTCCAAACAATCGTCCAGAGGAATGTGTTCGGTTACGGATTAAAAAGAGATTCGTCATCGTGTCTTGATGTGCTTGGGAAAAGACAATTACTTAATTGCGCGACGTCGAAGATGCATTTTTACATAGGACCGTCCGTCTGTCATAGGGATGGGATGACCGTCATCCGACATGAGTTTGATTTCAATATCTTGCACATGTTGACTTTTCACAGGGAGATAGGTGACATTCTGGAATTCATGATGAATACTATCTCCATAATCTTTCCCCGTGTAGGGAATCACACACATACAGTTTGTTTTCATACCTCCTACATAATGATAGCCTACAATATTACAATACAGGAGAATATTGTAGGTGAAGGCATTCAAATTCAAAGGGGCAGTCGCTTGCTGTGAGGAAGTGAGTAAGTCTGTTTTAAACCCAAGAATGTCTTTGAGCAAAGGATGGAGTTTCATACTGTAGTGTGGGGGTACGACCACTGAGACAACATGGACATGAGGCGCCAATGTAGTGATAGAAAAGTGGAAATTGTGACCATGCTGTCGATTTTGATTCAAACACTGCATCAACGTCTTCTCCGAATAAATACCGCGTGGAATGTTGAAGCGTGTAAACATGCCTTGTTCTCCCTGTTTGCCTTGATTGCCTTGCTTGTCTTGTTTATCTTGTTTGCCTTGTTCACCCTGTTTGCCTTGTTTGCCTTGCTCTCCTCGCGGTGAATCCGTTTTGACAGGAAGGATAGAAGATGTAAAGACGGTCGAAATCGTCTCAGGATGATCCTTCAATGTCCCCACACTAAAGCTGACATCCACGGGTATTGTCTGAAGGGTATTGATGAAATTGACAACGGAGATACCGGCTTCCCATTGATCCCCATGGACCATGGGGATGGAAGGAACCAAGCGATTTTTGAAATGATTGGCTCTATTTTCAGGAAACAAATTGGGCTGAGCATTACTCAACAAGTGAATCGTTTCCTCATGCATGGTTGAGTGTCACTCTGTCCATAATTACCTAGTCTCCTTACGGCGGAGATGGAGTTTGAAATAGGATCGTCCTTCATGAATCGGAATAAATTCGCCATCATCACCACGCAACTGAATTTCAATCTCATCAATAGCGGATGTAAAAATGGGGTAATAATCAATATTGGACACTTCATACGACACCATTTCCCCCAAACGTTGTTTCTCTTCAATGGGGTGAATTTTCAAGATTTGTTCACGTTGTCCTCCCACAATACTTTCCGCCACAATATTACAATAGACGATAATGTTGAAGGAATTGGGAGTCATGCTGAGGGGAGAGAGTGTTGTCATCTGTGTATTGGGTCCATAATAGGATTGGGGTAGACCTATACGATAACTCAACGCTTCTCCAAAATCAATAAAGGCATGTTCCGCGGTTTTCACCGTCAAATAATGATCTTTCGAGAGAGAGAGGGATACATCCGTCCACGCCTGTAAATTCACTTGGAGTTTGGAAAAGAGTCCTTCCAAGGTATAACTCCCTTTGGGAATGCGGACACGATGAAACGAGGTAGAAATGTCCAGGGTGGGGTTGATGTAACCTTGCCGAATCATGTGGTCATAGATGTGCAACGGTTTCATGGTCTTGCTATAGAGATGAAGAAAAGGGCGAGGTGTGGGATGTGTATTCACCATCACCGATTGAATATCTTGTTTTCCCACATCCACTCCCAACACCATACCATCCACTAGATAAAACATGTTTTCTTGCCAGCGTTCCATCATGGTCGTCATGAGCTTTTGCATATCCTCACTGAACCATCCAATAAAGGAAGTCAATCTATCTTTGCAGACTTTCAGGGTGGATCCTTCTTGATACGCGACAGCGGGTGAATACAATGTCTTATCAGAGAGTCTATCTCCAAACAAGTAGGATTGTAAACACGTATTGGCCAACAGCTCTTTCGATTCGTAAGCATAAGGGAAATAGGATTTCTGAAACAAGCGATCCAATTCCTTCCCTTTCCATGGGAAGAGGGTGTCGAGGGTGTGGTTCCATCCTTTGGCATAATCAAAGGTATATTCCGGTAAACCATAGATGTGTAATGTCATCCCATGGGTGACATGTTTTGGACGTTGTTGATACCGACGGTAACTTGCAGAACAATGTTCCGGCGTTTCCGAGTGTATACAGGTTTGTTCATGATAGGTGAACATACCATATTCATGACTATGATTCAACATGTGTTGCCAGAGTTGTGGGGGATTGATTTTCAACCAATACCCTTCCGCGATTTTAAAGTGAAGCACGTGAAAGACGCCCACTGTTGTATACGTCACCCACACCATATCAGGCAGGGGGATGGCTTGATTGAAAGCTTGCACAAAGGATTGGAGGGTATAATATTTCGTGGGTAAATTGAATCGTAATGGACTAGGGAGATGAGATAGGGTATGAAAAATCTCAAAATAGTCACCATGTTTGATGTTGAGAATATTGGGATGCTTCTTATCCTCGGTCTTATACTGTTGTGTCGGTTTTCCGTTTCGAAGCAAGACATGGGTCCCACTCAATGCATAGGGGACACTCTTCTTTTCAAAGAGAGTGTCCAATTCCATGGTTTGTTTCTGAAGGATAAAGGAGGGAACATGAATCGTGCTGAGAGGGAATTCCAAGATCCATTCGTCCCACACGTAGGTAGCCACTTGTTCTGCTTTGAAAATCTCATAGGCTTTAGATTGTCGGTCCATCTTGATTTCCATATCGTCCATGCAATCGATGGTCAGTTCATAATGATAGGACATGGATGTAATGGTCCATGTCATGGGGGTGGGGAAGATGGTATTCAAATAGGTTTCCAACGAATAATAACCTGTGGGGACGATAGATCTCCATGTCTTATCACTCTCTAAATTCTTGTAATAAAACGATTCAGGTCTAGACACATAAAATAACAGTTTGTTCTCCTTGATTAATTGACAAAGATCCGATGTCAACACAGTCACTTCTGCATTCACCCTATCTCGTTCACGAACGATCTCGTCAAGATTGTCAGTTCCTGCAGTGGGTTTGAATTCTTTCACCCTCCTTCTTAACGTTGCCAACCGTTCCTGTTTCACTTCAAAATCATGGAGAATATTCCCATACAACTCCATCAAATCCACCAAACTATGATAGGCAAATACATTATACGTGTTGTAGATATGATACTTTTCCGTAGGTGTGAAGGGAAGTGCATGTTGCCCCGTTTCATGCTGCATATCCGCACCACTGGCCAATACATTTTCTTTCCCATCTTTAGGATGGGAATGAACTAAATGATGAATGATGGGCCGTTTTGTACCTTGTTCCTTTTGAATCGATTTTCGAAAATTTTTCAATAAGACAGTATCAAACAATCGCTTCTTGGCTCCGAATCGTTTAGAGACTAAAACACCTTCCATCTTGTGTTGACGTAGGTTTCGCATCATGTTGCGGTACTTTGCATTCAGTGTGTTGATATAGGTAGGCAAGAAACGGGTGGTGACTAAATCAGGAGCATCGGCTATATGGAGGGTAGGATCGATTTTGTGTAACTGTGTATCAATCTTGTCATACAATTGATCAATACGGTTTCTGAACCATGACACATGTTTTTTCTTGGGATGTGGATACTTCTTTTCACGTTCTTTTGGGGTGAGTGGATTGAGGAACTCCACTGGGAAAATCATTTGATTTTTCGTGGTGCGTGTTGGTAAAGCAATCCATTTTTTAGAGGCCAAATGTTGCAATCGGAAAAAGGTGTGTTGGTACATTCTCACGGCTTTCATCAACGCTCTCAGTTTAGGAAGAAGGGTGCGAAGATTATGAAACAGGCCTATATGCCCTCTGGGAATAGGAGGTGCCTTTGCATTGCGTTTGAGAGAACTCACAAAGGTATCCGTCCACATCCACATAGCACGTGTCGTATCATCACTCAGGGGTTGTATATCCTTATAGGTCACTGGGGGTGCCATGGTAACAGTGGCTATTTTCTGCAATTCGGAGAGGATTCCATAATCCATCGCAGACAATGTATAATTGGAAGCATGATTTACATGAAAGGACAAACTGCTGGACGAATGAAACACTAATTTCCCCACACCAAACCATTCTAATTGTTTGAATAAATTGAGCACTGAGATTTCATTTCCCATCAACCTTTCAATCCCATGTTTGGCAAAATGGCAGCGGTGTAAGGGAATCACACTGAACCAATAGTCATGGGCGGGATATTTCTTTACGTCACATTCCTTTCGATGAATGGAGAGACGTGTATGGATCCGAACGACATCCTTCAACGATAAATGATAGACACATTTGTCCAATAAGAGTGAGGCCGCCAAATGAGGGGAAAACACAAGGACGTAATGAAAGGCGGAGAATTCCTTGATTTGAAATAGGGAAAATGGGACAATGTCAATCACATAGACATCTGCTTCCTCTATGCCATTGCATCCATAATACAAGTAGGATGGATGTGTCGTGACAGTCATCATGCTGGAAATGGTACGGCGTGTATATAATTCCAACGCTGTGATCATGGGGACTCGTTTCACTTCCTCATCGGATTCAAAAATGGTGTGACGACGGACCACATTGGTCCCTTCCATCGTATAATAAGGCAAATAGGTCTTCAAATCTTTCGTATCCACCATTTTCCCCACGGTAATATAACAATCTTCGGGAATCGTATCCACATTATTCACATACCCAAACTCTTTCAAGCCTACTTCCCATGTTTCTCCTTTAGGAATAAAAAGTGGATTTTCCAGTCGTGTAAAGAAATGATTGGCTTTATTGTCATACAAATGGGGTTGAGTATTGCTCAACAAGTACACATGTTGTTCCTCATGCAGTTCCTGCATGATTACAAATCAATAGCGGCGTACATTACCTAGAGGTTCTAAGTCTGTCACCCATGAGTTCATCGAGGCCGGATATCCTTGCCAGTGCACAAAATATTCTGGTCGTCCATTCCGACGTCGGGTCTTGAGCACTTTGTCCACTTGATAGACTTCTTCCTCCCGATGAATCACTTGTAATTCCTGAGCATAAAAGGATCCTTTGATCTCTTCTCCACTCAAGTCTTTGATCTTGTACATTTTGGTACCATGGGGGTTCTTGAGAATGTTGGAGACAATGAACTCTTCCGTCGACCAATTCGCTTCATACCCCCGTCCAAACGTTCCTTTATCACGTGAAATACGTACCCGTGCTCCCACAGGGATAGTCTTCCCCGGGACTGCATCCTTTTTATAGTTTTGTCGGAGACGTTTCGCATTGTTTCGTTTCACTTCCTCGGTATTGGAGGCATTCACATCCATCGGGGCGAAACCTGTGGATGAATGGGTGCTGTGATTGTATGCATACATGACATCTGCGATATAATCCACCCAATTCTTGTCATTGGTGGCTGTAAAGATACGTTCCAATTTATTCTTGACAGTACGGTTCAATCGTTCGACATGAGCACATTTATAGGGACTGTAGATGGAAAACAATTCAATAGCGTGCTTGTCCAAGACGTCTTTCACCGGTCGGTTATAAAATTCACGGCCTTGATCCGTTTGTAGTCGTTGCGGGGTGGGAATGGTTGCGAAAATGGCTTCTAAAACCCCCGACACTTCTTTGGCACTCTTGGTCTTGAGAGGGAATGCCCAGGCTTTGCGTGTAAAGATGTCCATGACCATGAGAATATACTTGTAGCCACGATTATGCTGTGCATACTTTTGATAATCGACAATATCCGCTTGAAATTGAATTTGCGGACCGCGTACACGATACGGGTGCAAGGGTTTAATACGATGCAATCGAGATTTGTGAAGGGTGTAGGTCGGTTGACGCATTAACCATTGTTTGACTTTTGTTTTTGAATAATGTGAAGCAGCAGCAAGTGCATTGACGCTTCCGTAGCCAGCGGGATGTTTGGGATTGTAATAAATCTTGTGCAACACGTCCTCCATCGACACAATCTGCTTGGCATTGACGTGGGGGTTGAAGATAGGCGGTATTCCCGTTGGAACAACAATTAAAGCTCGCCGTGATGGTGTACTGTGTCTCTGCGCTGTCGTCTGCGTTGCCTTGGCCGCAACAACGTCCAAAGATACGCGATAAGAATGAGGAGGCAATTGGCGCGGCTGCCGTTGCCATTACCTGAATGGTGAGCCATAGGATCCCAATTCAAGAACTCCTTTTTTACTTAAACGAGTATTGATGGATGATTTCAAGGGAGAACGCTTCGTCTTGGGAGAGGTGACAACAGAAGGTTTGACGACTTTCCCTTTCGATCTCTTGAGGACGGGTGGATCTGCGACGTGAGTGAGCGGAGGTTTTGCGGCGTGCGTGAGCGGAGGTTTTGCGGTGTGCGTGAGCAGAGGTTTTTCCATTCGCTTCCCATGATCATTGTCCAAATTGAAAAATTGGCGACGAACTTTATCGAACAAATACAACCGGGCGTTCCATGCAGCGATATCATTGGCGGTAGGATGGTGACGCACAATCTCTCGTGCAATACGGTCAAGATGGGCTTGTTGAGGAGTCATCATCATGGTTCTCACCCTCTGATCTTCCGCTTGACGTTGCAACATGGTCGACATCAGTTGGGTACTGTCACCACCTCCGCCCATTTGCTGTCCGCCACCGGTGTGTTCATTCATGTCAGATTTGGGAACCACCACTAATTCACTAAAGTCCATTTTCGTTTTATTGGGTCTTTTGCTTAACTTAAACACAATCATAGGTGGATTAAATAAGTTGGTGCGAAATCGGTACTCAAACGGACAATTTGTAGTGAAATCAATAAAGAGGTAGGCATAATTCCCATACTTTTGAACCAATGTCGTTAATATATCATGCACAACGCTCATATTGCCTTTTGGGAGCATTTTCCCCATGAATTGAGCCAATTGTTGTTGATTTCTCGGATTATTGAACGCGACCAAATAATGGACATTGCCATTACGAATACGTTGTTCTTTATCACCATACAAATACTGTGTGATTTGCACTGCGAAAAACCGTTTATGATGAGATCCTCTTAAAAATAATCCCGTCACAGTTTCATTGTTTTGAGATTCCTGTTGTAAATCATCGAGAATAATTAAATCATTTTCTTGCAATTGATCAAAATCATCTTGGGTAGGGACACCCATTTTCAAGATCACCTCTTGTAACTCTTTATGAAATGGACTTTCTATCCCATAATACCACCAGACTTTACGAATGGGCTTTTTAAATAAAGTATGACGGTTCTTGATCATATTCACCACAAACGTGGTCTTTCCCGATTTACTAGGACCCGAGACAATCATGGATGAGTCATTCTCTAAACGGAAATCCATCTTGTCAAATCATAAAAGTCAGACATATATTCCATGCATCATGTATTAAACATAACTTAAAATAGTTTCCAAAACATAGAATCATTTCCAGAATAAAGAAGAGGTGGAATAAAACGTCCACGTGTACATGTCTTAAAGAGCGAGTTTTCAAGAGCAGTCTCCATTTCACTCATCAATGTCCTTTCCATGTCATTGGTAAGAGGATTCATATTGTATCGTGCAAATGCTTCCTTCAACATGTTGGGAAAGGCGCGACGATGGATTTCGTAGGCACTACGCACAATGAAATAATGTTCAATATAGTTCAACACAGACCACTTCTCATTGACACACTGTCCTGCTTTGTACCATGAGGATGACACATACCACTGACTCTCCTGTTTGTGTTCCACCATATCCTTGAACATTTCGAGGAATCGATTGATCCATTTCTCGGCTTGTATTTGATCACCGTCAAAGATATGCAGCGCGTGTGACTCTTCCCGGATGCGATTGTACACACCGAGTGCTTGCGCCTTGGTATAATCCGTCCGCATCCTCCTCCAATCCTCCTCCTCCGTAGGTTGAGCACTCCACCTTTGAGAAAGCATGTTTGTCATCTCATCCTCCTTTTGTTTCATAAGTGCAGTGCTATCCTCTGATTGGGATAACTGATCGAGATCCTCTATAAAGTGTTTGAGTTCCTCCCAATCAATGTCCTGTTTAGGTTGCACCATGTGTATCAGATTAAATAAACCACTGGAGGGAATGTGTGCCTTCTTTATATCGAGTGTCAGCTTTGTCTTCTTCTTCTTCTTCTTTTCCTCCACCGCTGTGTTCTGACCTTCCTCCGCCTGTTTGATACGGACTTGGATTTGATCCACAGTAAAACACAGTTTCAGAGTCTTTGTCTGTGGATTACAGTATATGCCTGTGACGCGGAAGATGGTATTTGCTTGAAGGAAGGTATTCGCCTTGAGATTGGAAAGAAGATGTCCAATATTGGCCAAACTAACCTTCTTGTTCTTTCCATTCTCCTTCATCAGGAAGATGGGTGTGTCCTGCTTCAGCTTCATAAAGACACTGTCGTAGGCCGATTTCTTGTGTACATAACCGAGACAGGAGGTGAAGTTGTAGGCAGATTCGGGTTGGACTTGTTTGTAGAGGGATTGTATCGCATCTTCCAACGTCTCCAGATCGTGTGAGACGGCTCGAGAAATGGTGAAGAGGGAGGAGAGTTGATCGGAACCGTACCCAGTGTTATTGTACGTTTGTGCACGCCATCCATAAAATCCCGTGGCAAACACGAGTTTTGAGATGTCTCGTCGTGATTGCCAATCCATCGCATCCATCGTCGCATTCTCTCCGCGAATGGGATAATATCCAGTGTTATTCCATTTCTTGCCCAATACCAGACGTGTGATGGGCAGAGGCTCCAACTGTGGTTGTGCCTTGGTAAGGTAGTTCTTCTCGGCTTTCCCATTCGTATGGAAATAGGGTTCCGTCGCTTCAACAAAGACTGGCTTCGATGTCGGTGTATCTGACGAATACGTGACTTTCACCTTCTTCGCGAGAGGAGCTTCCAACGTGTTCGTACGTTTACCCATGACTGAATGAAAATGACTGAAATGGCTCAGTTTATATAGAGTTGAGCGTGGGAAAATTTCTTCTCATTGGTTGACACCCACGCCTACAAGTGCTCTGATTGGTGCTCCGTGAAATTCACGATGAATCATTCATTTTTGGTGGTGTACGGGGCTTGTCCCTTTTTGTAGGTCAAATTCACGAGATAACGCTTGATTTCATGGGAATTTGCTGAGTCATTTTACGATAACATCGGTCGATTTGGTGTGGAAAAGTACCTCAGAATTCTCGATAAATCACCTGATTTTACGAGGATTTGTAACAGAGTGTGTTCTTCAAAGTCACAGTGAATCGATTGATATCATGGGAAAATAACACATCAAATCCGTAGTATTTTTAACGATGTCATGGGAAAATCAACCTTTAAATCTTCGGTACATCGTTTGATTTCATAGGAATTTTACTGTGTGAACGTGACTTATTCACACTCTTCGGTAAATCGTTCGATTTCATGGGAATTTCATTGTGCGGTTTGGTGGGGTTGAGTATAGGCGTTTTGGATATATCATAGTTGACGACTTCCATATCGAGTAAGGGTTTTCTACTATCTTTACGTTTTTTGATATCTTTCATCATTTTTCGACCAGATAAGAGGGTAACCAAAATGAATATGACGAGTGTAAAGAATTGTGATAGGGTTTCTTTGAATGAACCAATGAGTGAACATTTTAAATCTCCTCCGTTGGCTGTTGAAAGTGTGTTCACTATGGATTGAACAGTGTCCATGATGATATTGTTGATGACGTGGGTATGGTTTACTTAGTGTTTGGAGCCGATCGATGCATGTAAGGCTTGTTTGAAAGCTGCTGGATTATCGTGATATGCCATGGCATAGGCTTGTGCGAAGGGGATTTGTTTCTTGTTAAATTTCCGTTTTTGACCCAAGTATTTGCGAGTTTGAGGGGGTGGTTTCACAAATTTGCGGAGAATTCCTTTGTAAGATTGAATAAACTCGTGCTGTAAAGGTGTTAATTTCCCTGGATTCTCTCGCATTCTGCTCATGAGTGCTTGCATATCCTTGACATATTCCTCAGGCAATTGATCGAGATGACGGTTAATTTTCTTTTTCGAGCATCCTATCCCTGAACTTAGGGATTTCAGTACATTGGTAAAGTCCTGTCGTCGACTTGAACATGATTCACACTGACACGTCATTCTTGTCTATCATCCTCTATCCCACATAACTTAGTTTACATGGCGTTCACCAAATTCATGTAGCGTGCGTGGACGTCTGCATTTTGGTTGGTTAAGTGGGCAATAAACTCTTCCTTTTGAGTCAGCAAGTCACGCATGCTTTCCAATGTCTCATCCAAATAGTCTCCATTGCCATCTGTACGATTGGGTTCATGAATGTGTTGATTAAATGCATCTTCCAACACGTGCAAGATGCGTTTGCGAGCATTTAAATGACGTTCATGGAGACGAATAGAATCGTTCAACAGTTGAACAATGGCGCTGTTTTTCAAATTGTTCAGTTGAATAATGTACTCGTGGGAGTTGTCAATGACAGGTGAATTGACTGGGTAAAACATTCTTTCCTCCACGGGGTGTGTGTCCATGGGTTGTTGAGAGGTTCCTACCCCCACTGAGTGTTGTTGTTGAGGGGTTCCTACCCCCACCGAGTGTTGATGTTGAGGGGTTCCTACCCCCACCGAGTGTTGTTGGCGAGGTTCTCTTGATTCTTGTTGATCAACCTTTGGATTTCCCACTGTGTTCGACATGGCTTGGACATAACTGTTGTGATCATTGACAGGACCTGGGTAGTTATCAAATGTCACATGACTTAGTGTAGGTTGAATATTCTCTAACGATAGAGGACTCATATCAATCTCATTCGCAGCCATGGCTAAAACATCGGGCGGCAATCGATTCAATTCTTCTTGTATTTGATGGACCGTATGGGTGGGATCCGGGGGAGCATCCACTCTGGCTCGATCGTCAACCATACTTTTCACGACAGCTTGCAGCATAGCGTGAGACGGATCAGGTGTTGCTAAGGCGCGATGATCCGCTGGAGAAGGTCGAATGAGTGCTTCTAGACTATCGTCTGCATCCAAATCTGTATTCATAGGTTGAGGGGGTCGCAAGGGGGTTGCACGACGTGCGGTGGGTGATAATTGACGATCTTGTCCTGTCAACGTAGAGGACACCTTCAAAGAGGATCTCGGAACATGCTGTTGAATAATATAGTTGAGTTTGCTCACATTTTCTCCCTCCATTCGCTCGTTTAAAATATGGGTATGTTGACGCGCAAATTGTTGAGCTGTCTTCCTATCCACCGTTCCATCGAGTGTTTCCCCGCATAGACATGCATAGATGAACTCTTCACTTGCTTTTATCTCTTCTTTTGTTTTATATATTAGATGGTGTGAATTATAAATATGCCTTCTCAGACGATCTTTTTGATAAGGCAATTTACAGATAGGACATCGGGTTATTCTCAATTTTCGCAACGTCAGGGTCTCTTCACTTTCACGCGCTCCTCCCTTCATGGTTGATTTTTGTTGTGTGATCCTGTGCATGCTTAAATACATTCGTTGGCCATTGAAACAAAACACTGAAATGAGCACAGATACGATTCAATGTCTCTTTGATATAAATAAGACTTGCTGCTGAAATCACACGTTTATGATACAGCTCTTGTAAATAGTTCAAATGTTTCTCATTCATAAAGCTCCATAGTGTTTCCTCATACAAAACATCATCCTCAAAAATAGCCATGAGTAAATACACACGTCCCACGATGGAATAGCGGTCATTCAGTACCAATTGATTCAAATAGACGGTGGACGTGTCGGTAAACTCTTCTAATGTGGGGATATCATTGCCTCGGATGCGTTCATCGAACCAAAAATCAATAAGGATCTTCATCCGCGCTTGGTGCGAAGGAGTGGTCGAACTGTCTGTGGGCGTGATGTCCATCTTCCACGTGGTCGTCTTTTTCGAGGGTGTCTTGTCCGAATAGGGCGATGTCGTCTTTTTCGATAATAGGGCAGGAGTAACATGATCTTATTTGAGAGAGTGTGAGGATCCATAACTTAAATAGTCACTCATCGCGGTGAGTATGCGTACAATCTCTCTCAGAAGAAAAAGGAGTACAAGTAGCATGTTTTTCCAAATCTATCCACCCCAATAGCAGAATGCTTATAATATGGAAAAGCAACATGATTCATACAACGACATTCTTTATTCATACTTAGTCTGCGTCGCTTACATATTCTTCTTCTTCTGATGTCCATCCAACAGAGATATATTCAAAATTAAACGTTATACAATAGACACCAAGAATCTCTTTGTTATCACTGTCCATAAATTCATAGTCCCATACGTTCTTCAGTGAGGCTAAATAGTCATCCATTTCTTCGACGTCACTTTCATAATAACGTTCACTGGCACCCATCAATGGTGGAGAACCATTTCTTTTGTATTTATAAATCGTGAATGTATCCATGGAGAGTTCACATTCAGGCTTCACTTTGATCTTCTCCTTCACATAGGGAATCACTTTCTCCAACATCGCGTGCGGTTGACATGTCGTTTTCGGGTAAATAATGAGCTGATTTGGATAGGTGTACACGTGAAAGTCTTCCATCATGTATGTGTCTTGAACGTTTCTCTATTTTACCTAGTTTTCCAATCGATAGGTGCTCCGATATGACATGCTCCGTTCTGTGCTCTGATATGGAATGGGGCACACACAATGCTCTGTTCTGTGCTCTGAGCATGGAATGGGGCACACCTAATGCTCGGAGCAGGGGATGGGACATTTGCAAAACTATAAAGCCAAGTCGAAAATGTTCACCTTCATAACACTCGTGAACATACAAGAGGATGGTCGATCTCAGCGGAATAAGGGTTCGGAACGCATTGGAAGAAGAGGCGATTGTGATCCCAGACACTCCACCACCGACCCCAGGAAGTCCAAGTCCGCTACCTTCCTCACCAGCCAGCCCACTACCTTCATTAGCAGCTGATTCAGAAGACGATTTCCCAACGGATCTCCCATCCCACTGGGGTTCCATTCCTGATCCCGATGGACCATATTCCCTCCCTCCGACACCACCCGCCTTCGATGGACCTTACGTGTTGCCACCGTCACCTACCTTGTCAACAGATCCCGAACCACCAAGTATGTTCATTATATATCGGGCACTTGACTCAATTAAGGAGAATATCCCACCGACTGCAGCTGGCTATCCCGAACTGGACCTTTTTCATCAACCTTTCCGTAAGCCTTCCCGTACACCTTTTACCGACTTAAGCAGTAGATCCAATCATCGCACTGAATTGGAGAACATTGATGAAGCGATTGCATTTTCGGATCATGTAGACTTTGTTGACGATTGGGTGTTTTAACTTGTGTATCTTTCTTCTTCTACTTCATATTTTTGATACATGTACTCAATAAACATACATGGTAAGCTATGACTATTTTATTCAAGGGTGAAATGGGTTATAGGACATATCATGATAGAAGTTAAAATGAATGTTAAAGATTGAATTTAAGATTGGAAATCGATCATAAAATGTACACGTTAGAATTATTTTTAATGATTAGAGATAGGAATCATAACTTGTACAAGTTAGCATTATTTTTAATGTTGAAAACTGGTTCATAAAATTGACAAGTGCTATCATTCCCAAGTCAATGATTATCAAAAATAACAGGTCATTGGAATAACATTTTATTATAGAGATGCACTTTCTTGAGTTATTTCACAACGTGCATTATTCTTGCACAAGGTACGATGTTCGGCATAGTCACTGAAGTTACAATAATGAACAATGTAAGACTTGTGGAGTTGTCCATTGTCCACCGTGGTTGATTCATGCATCACAGTGATGTGATCAATCTTGGTCCAGGCCCATGCAGCTTCACAGGAATCATAATTTAAATACAGCGTATGCACATAAAGTCGATAGTGTAGTTCAAAGCAATAATGAAGAAGAATCTCGACCACATCTGACAGCGCACAGTGGTACCCATACTGTACCTTGGCAGCTTGCGTTTCTGTGAGTGCTTTCCCTCGGCGTAAATGTAACAGGGCTCGACGGTACGCTTCTTTCCCTTCATACTGGGAATGATTCATCCAGTGACATCCGCGACGCATATGTTCCTTATAGCCAAGTCTATACAGTTCACTATCCCGCATACATGAGGCGAATATATTCCAATGAGAGTCAATGCGTTGAGACCATTCGGGGAGAGAAATACTATCCATGGTCACTTTTTCCAAGAGTTTTATGCTTTTCAACCAAGCTCTTTCCATCTCCGATAATCCATTCCCTACAATCAGTTCCGCGTCTCCATACTCGCGTGTCATTTCATGGACCCAGCAATTAAAACGGTGAATAATCACACTCTCTTCTGCACCACATTTCCCAATCACACGTGGGTTGAGACCATGAATAAATTGAGTCGCAAAAACATCACACCCCGATGTTTCATGTTTGATAAAGTCATGGAAGCGCGATGTAATGGTCACATATCCGGTCGGTTTATCGTCTCTGGGCGTATAATGACACCAAATGGCAGCGACTTCCTGCATGGGATCTCCTTCCGTATCAAATACGATGAAATTGCGCACCGGCTTCTTCTGCTCCACCCACCATTGTTGTACTTTAGGATGATCAAATGTAATGGTATAAGAACCTTGCATGAGCTCGCCCAAATGCTGAATCCGACGCATCGTGAAATGAATCTCACCTTGTGTGTCTCGACTTATATACCCGTCCCTAGGGTGGTGTACAACATGATTGGTTTAGCGATGATGATGTCTCCTTCGACGTTTTCCTCCTCCTGATATTTTATTCGCTAAAGCACTTACGCCTGCGGCACCGGCTGCACCCGCTGCTCCCAACGCTGCAGCTTTCCCTGCGGCAATAAGTGCAGGGACGAGGGGGAGTAAAAATGGGAGGATACCTCCTCTTTGTTTACGACTCCCGCGGTAGATTCCACCCTTTTGTCTTCGACTCCCACGGTAAATTCCCCCTTTTTGACGACGGCTTCCGCGATAAATACCTCCACGTTGCATGATTACCGTGATAGGCTAGATGTCCTTACTTAGTTCTGACACTTCCCATAGTCACAAAAATAGGAGATTGATCACTACATTTATTCATCATCCAAATCTACATTATACGTGAACCAATTCAATTGGTTCTTAAAAACAATGGGTTTCAGAGGTCTCCCTCGTTTCTTACTAAAGTCAAATGAATATTTGCGTGGGTCCCGATTTCTATTCTCTGGTCGAAGCGAGGCTTGGGGGACACTATTCACTTCCTTGGGTGGATTCGGTTGACTCTCATATATCCGTTTCAACTTTTCGCGCTGATTTTTCCATATTTTCTTGGCCATATGCTCCTTATGCAGCGAGACAAATTGACGGACCTTCTCTTCCTCCACGTCACGGTGCAGCATCTCACCACAGACACACATATAGACAAAGTTGTCGCATGCCTCATTCGTCTTGCTCCACGTCAGATTGCTTCCACGCACCTCCTTATGTTTTTTGCAAACATGTTCCCATAAGAAGAATGCTTGGTACATGTTATGACACCAGGGACAGCGTGCCAACTTCACTTTTGACAAGTCGTACGGATATGAATTCGTACTCTCCGACTCCACTGGGCGATTCGGGTCCAAGGGTTCGGTGGGCATATACATGCTCAAATAGGGACATAAATGTTCATTCCATTCATTCTCCTCCTCCTGAATCTTCTCATCACAGTACCTGCACCGACCCACACATGGATGTTTATGGTAAGCTTCCATATTATAGTCTTGTTTGCAAAGCAGGCAGGTGAACTCACTCTCCTTGTCGCCCCAATAACCCCTATCCAGAGAGCAGCAATGATCGGTAGTCCACCATTTCCCACAACGATCGCAATACTCCTTCCCTATCTCCTTGCGTCCATGACGGATGCATTGTGAAAACAGTCGGAAGCGTTTATTGCAAAACTCGCACTCATAATAGGGTTGAGGGCGGGGGCGGACTGTGGTTCGCCTCTTCTTTGTTGGTGGCTCCATTATATCGTGGTTCAGATAATGTATCTTACGTAAACAATGAACCAAACCCAATGTCAATCTGCATACACAAGATTCCTCCAAAATAACGACACTCCAGTTGAGAACGTAACTTCTTCTGCAACGAATCAATCAGTTCTTCCACGTCCCAATCGTCACCAATGTTCAAATAGCGATAGGACACGTCCAGTGCACCTTTGGGGAACTTTGCAGATGTTCGAATATCAAACAAGAAGCGTGGTCCATACAGTATTACATTCAGCAACTGAATACGAAGCTCTGCAATAATCTTCTCTAACGACACACTCTTCTCCTTTGTCGGAATAATATACAGTGTATTACAGTCTCGTTCCACAATAAAGTCTTTCGATGAATAAGGTGTATAGGATATCTCCTCCTTGGGATGACGTGTCTCAGCCAGAGGGCGTAATCTACTCGTTAATGTTGTCGACATATGATGAGAATGATTTTCTCTGGCAGCGCCTTCCTTATATACCTTGCTGTGACTCATCACACGTGCTCGGCGCCGCGTGCTCCGATTGGTGCTCCGTGCTCTTACCCCAAGTGCGCCGATGTGTGCTCCGTGCTCTGATGCGTGGGCGTGTGCTCCGATGCCCGGGGCAAGGTCATGTACTTAAGTGTAAATGCGGCTCATGGGGGCTAGACTGTCCTACTAATGCTGCTAGACAAGTACCAACGACGACAATCTCGTGAAGCATAAAATTCACAATACATCCAATCTAGTAAATATCAGACTATCAATCAAAAAATATTCACGACTAGTATTGCTGAAAAAAGTTATTGGACAGTAGTAAGTAATACATGTATTTTTTGCTATGTGACTTAATGCTCTTCATACCAGAGGCATGAAAATGAGGATGAATTTGCATCGGGTCTCGTATATAAAACATGCCAACAACTCGTATTTCAGTGTAAAACAGCCAATCACACATAGAATAGTTTGTATCGCTCCATACCAATCACATACGAAAGTAAGTGAGATGTCGTATGAAAAACATACCAGATCTCTGAAAGCATACGAGAATCTCGTATCAGATGCTAGTTTCAAATTGTATGTGATTTTGGCATATGTTTGTGCATAATTTTCGTATCCAGCGATTTACAGTGCAATATGATGTGTGTGTATTGCATACCATTTATGCATCATGCAATCCTGATCGCAATGATTCTATCATCGTATTACAATGCCTCTGTGAGCATGTTTGAATTTGGGCAGCAATGACCCAGCCTCGTCTCTATATCATTGCTGTCCTCTCAACCTTGCTCGTAGTTATGCATTGTGTTGAGGTCTCTACTCTCTATATCTCCCCATGTTTAATTATTGAACCGAACTTTACCTATTCCGGACATTGCGGTTCGACTTCATAGAAATATGAGTAGCCCGCAATATCAGACATAGACATTGATCGGTCCAATACTTCGAAAAAGTAGCAATGAAGATCCAGGATTGCCGTCATGTAAAATATGTGAATCTTTGTCAAAAGACTGGAACGCCGCACGTGCACGATTCCCTAAGTCTGATGTTGACCACACTTTTTTGAAAAATATTCTCTAGTGCATTCATTGTTTCCGGAGCTGATCATAAAAAGCGGACCACTTTCAATTTTCACATTTTGAGCACTGCTCAGCAAATACAACAACGGATGCAAGTCTATCATAGCTCATTTTAAAGCTGAGAATGCAAGCTCTAGAATGATGTATGGTACGTCGCTGTGCGACACGATTGGAAGGCATGAGAATTGAGGTGAGGAGTTGGTGGTCCGTTTTTTATTATCAGCTCTACAAAAGGCAAATCTTCTATTGTTGATTCAGGGGGGGGGGTTCTATTTTTAGGGATGCTTCATCATTGACCTTTGTCATGGGAAGCATCATAGGATGAGCTCAACAGCAAGTACAATCAAATATTGTACTTGCACTGAAGCCTAGCCACTGACTACTCCTTTCATTATTTTTCTTAAGTCTTGCAAGTCACACCAAGTCATCATACATTATAGTGAAATTTCAAACTGCATTTATCCTAAATGTTAGTAAATACAATTTTTTAACTGCAATGAGAGGCATATTGCAGTTCAAGAAAAATAGATATACGAATAGCGCAGATGAGCGTCTGTACGCCTCAACACAATCATCTGGCCATTCAAGATATTGAATCGCAAAATGCCATGGCTTCGAGCCCGAATATCTTGAACGGTAATTTTACATGGTTGCTGGGTCTGAGACGGTATCAATGAAATAACACCGATAGCATTCAATGCAATAACCCCTAAATGCTTCCTCATTTAGAATTGTCTTAGGGAAAATGTTTTCCCTAGACTGCAATAGTGCTTTCAACCAATTCTCATTTGCTTATTCAGCGACAGTTCATTTACCACTTCCTTAACTAAATGCTAACAAAAGAAAATATCAAATATAAATATAATACATGCATTCTAACTGAGGGAGAGCCAATGGAGTGAACAGTATACAATACGCAAACTGTAAGAATAATCAGTTCGGTGACATTGATGATTGAACCACTGGATATATATACCCGGTATCCATAATTGTTCCCACGCGCACAGAGGCATGCGCCTTTGAAGTCACGTTCCTGTACTCGTGATTGCAGCAGCTGTCAATATGCCCATTCCGTTGTTGTCACGCGTTCATGTCATGCTGTGACATGATGGCCTTCACACGCCTCCCAACTGGCCATAATCCACTTCTTGTGCAAATGTACTCACAGCTTCAAATAACATGCACAAAATAAAATTTAATTCCAAAAATGAGAAGTCAATTAGTTAAAAGTTCTTTCCTGTCACAATAGGATACTAGCAGTCATACAGCAGCAGTCATGAAAAAATTATTTCAGTGAGATGTGATATAATGTTAAGAGCATTGTATTTTAGGGATAATTTATTGATGACATGGCAATTTCATCTGAGTACACAATTTTAAAGTTATGGATTTAAAAGCAGGCATGAGTTTTCATACTTCGAATTACAAATTCGTGTATTTTCGAATATGAACTTAACGAATATACTGTTCATTCTATTCATCAAAAATTGCATTTGCAAGTGAGTTACTTGGTGGCTATATGAGCTTGGGAATCCGTAAAATCCTTAGTTCTGAACATAAAAAAAATCTTGAGTGAATCTTCAAATATGATGATCTGTTAATAAAACATCTTTTACAACAATTCATTCAAATGGGTTGTGGGTCGGGCCTATAAATCGCTCGTCTCCCACTCTGCAACATAAAATCAATGAAGGTTTTTCACTTTATGAAATATCTGATGAAAATCAGATGCAACGGTAGTTTAAATCATTACTAAATACAGGTGTGAATGTAGGAATCTGCCTATTTTGTTGAAAAAGTCTATCAAATATTTAGGATTAACCCATGACAGCAAAGGTCTGTCGCAGCACATTGAAAATCTAAAGAGAATGACAACTATTAAGTCAATACCAGACACCAACACCCTTGATTCCCCGACCGCACTCGCCCGCCTTTGGAATCAAACCGACGTCCACAGTGAAGACGAGCTCGCACCTTCTTCACTATGCCTGGCTGACGGTTCAACTGTCAGCCATAATGAATCAACAGTAATGAGTCGAATAGACGAAGTCAGATCAAGCTGTTGACATCGCTATATTTCAAGATATCAACTCTAATGCAAAAAGTACTTGTCCGATCAGCATAATTTTTTGAATCTGGCTAGAAAATGTTCTTAAGTACGCCTACCTGAAGTTTGGTGACGATCGATTTAGTTTTACAGATCTTGATTAGTAGAACACTATTCCACCCACAGAATTAGATTCATCTGCGCGAAGCAGATAAACAAAATATTTAATTTTGTGATTCCACCGGTTGGAACACTGTACAAACTCATTTTTCGTGTAGCACCAATTGATTTGTTCATAAATGAGCAGTATTCTTGTAGTTATTGTATAATAACCGATATTCACCGGTCGTAGCAGTGCTGGAGTGTCGGAGAGGTGTGTGTACTGTGTTCAAACTCAGACTTGATTAGTAGAACACTGTTCCACCGGTTGGAGCACTGTACAAACTCATTTTCCATGTATCATCAAGTTCTTTTTGAAAATCTCATGATTGTTTCGAAAATATCGGTTAATGGCGGCTTTGCCGGTTGTTCGTGTAGGGAAAGTGCTGGAAGTTGCTGTACAAACTCAGTTTTTAGTGGTTGTATCTAAATTTTTCCATTGGAATACTACACAAACTCGGTAACTAGGTGGCACCAATACTTGCACAAATTTTTCGAATTTTGATTTGAATTTTGAAGCTGAAGGAGTTCGAATTTTGAAAGAATTCTGGTCTGTACAAGCTTTGCGTCATTAGTATAGTACCTGTACATGTGGTTTCCTATTCTGTACAAACTCTCTTCAAAAAGTTGGTGTTGAAGTTGGTGCTAACTTCAACGACATCAGATTTTATACAAATGTGAAAACCTGAGGTGAACCATAAGTACCGATATTTCCCACATAGTTGGTAAACGTTGACGCAAAAATCAATAAAGTTTATTTACTGAATTGAAATCATTGAAGAAAAAAGTGAAAAATAAATCTGATTGTGAAAAAGATGTGGTAGAACATGTTCCTAGAACATATTAGGGAGTGTGATGTAGAACACTAATATCGCTTCAACTAACACCACAAATTTTCTGTGAGTACATTCAATGACAAACAAAAATGCTACTAAAAAGGAAGTGTCAATTTTCGTATCACTAGATGACATTGATTTCTGTCCATTCATTCCTATTTAAGAGGCGATTATAGCTTTTGAAGAGGTTGCAAATCATAATTTGAAAAAAGCCTAAATAAAAGCCTCTGACAAGGCGTCCATGTTTGTCTGTTCTCTAGGTCTTAGCCCTGAGATAATCCAGTCCGTTCGACGTATCGGTAGGATACATTCTAGTAAACCAAGACTGCTATTGGTTACTTGTAAGACTACAGAGCAGAAGTTCACGATCTTGAAAATGGTGAAGAGTTTGAGGAATATTGATGGTTACAAGAAAGTGTTTATCAATCCGGATCTAACTCGAGTGCAACGTGAATGCAATAAGCTGGTAAGGGAAGAATTGAAAAGACGCCGGAGTAATAAGGAGGACGTGGTGATTTCACGTGTAGAAGTTGCACTACGTTCAGGCATTCAAAATTTCAGATAGAGCTTTTACACATCAACTCGACGCATCGCAAATCTATCAAGTTTCCGTTACTATTGGTCTGTTGTTTCCAAAATGGATGAGGTCAGTGACACATTAATTTCAAAGTACATTGACATATTTGTGTATGCAGAGTCCTGGTTTCATGTGAATAAGCATGGTGAGGACGCCGTATACATACGAGCACGTACATGTACCTGATTATGTCTGCCTTCGTCAGGACCGACAGCATCGAATAGGTGGCGGAGTGGCAGTTTGGATGAGAGATTCAATCACGTTTTCCCGTTGGATGTTTGGTGACTGTCCGAATGGATTTGAGTGTCAGATCATTCCACTTCTTACATTCAACATTATTTTATTTTGTACATACATTTCTCCGGATTATGCTTTGTCATGCCATAATATAATAACAAATATTATAATACGTTGTATAGATGATGTACGTGTATTGTTTGATTTTCCACGTTTAGAAATTATTGGTTGTGGAGATTTTAACCATTTTGACATTGGTGACATTTGATTGTTTCTGAGCTTGAATAGCATGCACAATCTGCGAACGTATGGTATCTCCCAACTTGATTACGTTTTGGTGTTGGATGAACTCTCCAATCAATACACTGTTTGCGACTCAGTTCCTTTTGACCGCTCTGTTGTGCCTCATGCCTCCTTGTTGGCTACTCCTGATTGCAAGTATTCCGTCTATGCGGCCTGCGGCACATAAATCTATCCTCATATGCGGGCGCATGAAAAGTGCGACGTACATGCGCATAAAAATTCCAGTCAAGAAACGAAGCTCAAAGCCTCCCACGCTAAGTTTTTGGCATAAGGAGGGTCATGCGTTTTGGTGCGATCCAAAATGTCTCAGATTATAGTCTACTTACAGATATCTTCTGGCAACGACCACTACTTCAGATGTAAATTAATAGTCCGGCAGCCAGAGTGAGTTTCCACAGGGAACGACGCCGAAAGTGAGACTTTCACAGAATAATGCACACCCTGTGCCTGCTACGAATCCACACGTCTGCCGAGTTCTAGCTAGTTCCTATTCTTGTCAAACAGGATCAAAGAAAAACAAGTGTTTATCCAATGGGACGCAGATTACAGTTTTTGGCAACAATGACATTTCCTATATTTTCTCTTATTACCTGGAAAGCACTAAGACTAGAGCAACGATTTCTGATATGAAGCATCATCAGGTCATTTCCTATCATGTTCATGAACATTTATCTACGAAGCCACACACATTCAGGATTGGCAGACCTACTGTCGGCAAAAACAAAAACGTGCTGGCCCACTTTATCCACATTGAACCACATTCTGGCGCACATCGCCGATCAGAGCCATGATAATATCATATACAAATGATAGGAAATGACCTGATGATGCTTGATGTCAAAAATAATGTCTCTGGGATTAGTACTTTGCAGCTGATAAGAGAAAACATAGAAAATTTCAAATTCAACACATCTACGGAAATCAGGGTGGAATTCAGAAAGCATGAGTCAGACTTGAATGTTGAAAATTTCATATTCCCCCGATCTTTTGTCAAAACCTCCGATCATTAAGGTGATAAGTTCTCTTTTGACTGACAAAGTGAAATCCACAACACCTCTGCTAACAGAAAGTGGTCAATATTTGAAAACATGACAAAGTCCAACATTATTGAACTCTTCGCAAAGATGTAACTTAAAACACGATGCAAATGCTGAACATGAAAACTGCATTCTAGCAGCTGCGGGAGTAAGTCTAAAATGTGTCAAACGTTTACATAACCTCAAGAACCTAAAGTTTCGTCTCTGTCGTTATACATCATCCCAATATTTGCCGCAAATGTGAGTCAGAATTTCAATAAAAAGCAAATTTGGTTATACACGTGCGTTATAAAGGTCAAATGAATTATGTAATCGAAATTGCACAGTACGTTGCATGTTGGCTATATGAGTGATATCCTGATCATGCCTGGAGCAAATTATGATTTTACAGGATTAAATTTAACAAATACCGCATCAATGAGAAATTACCTCTAACAAACGTCGAACCTTTGATATCACGAAAATGAGGAAAAAATGACTACGTGCAGCACAAACATCGTCCACTGAGTTAAAAAAACAGGATGATAAAGTTCATTGGAATGCTTTCTGATGCTGCACTGTTTGTAGTCTATATTATGACAAAGTAAGTCACATCGCAAAAGCAGCACACTTCTGAAATTGAAATTTTGCAATCAATTACATCATCTGATGAGTAATGTGCTATTGCAATCAATTATATTTTCAGCCATGCAATTGAGAAGCAATTCCAATATACAGACAGCAATGTTGAGTATTCATTCAGCTCTCACTTAAAAATTACTTCACTCTCCTCGTCGAAAATGCGTTACCATACTCAGATGATTACCAGGTGTACGACTGCCGGTAATTGTTTCAAAGAATGTTTAAGGCGAAACTAGCAGATCGGAAAATGTTAATCAAAAACATAGAGTGAGTATATCCCTACTCTATGATCAGAAGGCTGCTTTTACTTAATTTTCTCCTCGGAAAAAGAGAAGCAAATAAATGATTTTAGAAGTCATTCTTTAAAACTTATTAGAGATGAAAGTGCAAACTTGATATAGCATCCTACATGTAGAATCCACAAGCCTCGATATATCAGTATTGCATCTTCAGTTTGAATTTTAAGGCTGGTTTACATTATCCGAAGTTAAACGCATGGGTTGGAAATATTTTGCAGTCAAGGTCATTCAACCGACGCGCGCTGAGACGCAGCGTTGATGAAAGGAAGTCAAAGTCAAATGATATCGGCAGGTTGTCCAAATACTTGACGTTGCGTTCAACGCTGCGGCTTTGAAATCATTTCTACTTTTGCGGCGATCATGAGCATGGATTTGTCTGAAAAATTATGGTGCTCTGATTTGAAGTGCGTCAGTGATGTCAATGTGAACAGAACAACGCTGACGCAAGTGATTAGTCATCCGTTAACTTTTCCAAAACGCCAGCGATTGACGCTGCGTCTAACGTCAAAGCAACGCGTCAACGTCGAACTTCAGTGATTTTCAATGTGAACCAGCCTTTAGCAGAGATGCGAGACGAAAACACTTGGTGGAAGAAGAAAAAGACGGTAATTTGATGTCAGCGCTACAAACGTGGTCTGTTTTCCATGGAGGAAATATCCTTGGAATCACAGAATTAGATTCATCTGCGCGCGCTTCCGAAGCAGATAAACAAATTTAATTCTGTGCTTGGAATAGCCCGGAAAAATGATAGGAAAATGTATAGTGCAACAACGGCAATTACCAAAGTAATTACAAAGTAATTGAAATGCAATTCAGGAAAGGCGAACTAAATTGTAATTGCAATCAATTACATTTCATGAGACAACTCTGCATCTCCTCTAATTATATATCGCCGTCGACATCATATTCTGAATTAGATTCAGATCCGTTGACTTATAAAGCTCCCTGCAACGTCAAGCACTGATTCATTTCATGATTCATCACGTGCAAGACCATGGGAATGAAATAGCAAAATAAAGTACTGTACAAGCAATTCCAAAGAAATTAGTCCTACAGATTTCAATTTGCGTCGAGGCCATCACGCCTTGTCAGCAATAAATAAGTCAACAAATCGGTAATGCATTAAGAAGAATGCCACATGAGCTTTCATTGAATAACATTTTAATAAATGTCGTAATAACTAATTTGACATTTCAATAAACGACGGCCTCTATTAAGCTCCGCTTTCCAATAAACTCCGCATCTAAAAGTAGGCGATTGTAAATAAACGTCGCGGTGTTTTTAGAGGAAACACGGTAGACATGTTTCTTTTAACGATAGCACAAGCACTTTTGATAATGCAAAAAATTGTGACGGTGAAATTTGTAGTGTATTTTCAAGCGCTGCACTTAAGTCGTTGGATTTGGGTACCTTGGATGTCTGATATGTGATCCATTTTGAAAAGTATCTTTCATTGAAAGTCTGAATTTTGACACTTTTGCAAACATTTAATGTGACAATTTTCAACGAAAACAACTGATTTTCAAGATAACAGCTAAATTATATTAACAAAAGTCTATGAGTAGCATCATGATTATCTATTCTGTCATGGACATCGAATACAGTATTGAAAATTCAGATGTTATGTAGATACTACTTATTGAATTTTTAGTAATTTAGCACAAAGCAATCATTTTGTATGGATTTCCCTAATCATTTGAATTCCTTGTGCATCATGTGTGAAGTCACTTAGAGCTTTAGAGTACCACTTTATACAGATACATAGAAGTGGCTACTTTCGAACGTAATTGTTCCACATTCGCATGTTTGAATTGTAGGCCTGTTCCATTCCGATGAGATTTAAAGCCATTATTCGGTAAAATTTCAAAAATTTCAAAAGTCGGTTAAGATTGGTGATTTTGGAATTTGAATTGCTATTTATAACACGAAGATTAGCTGTCTACCACCGTCAGAAAGTTCACACATATGTTGAAATAATGTATGCTGCACCATGACTTCGCGTGATTAAGAAGTGAGGGAGAGTACGCCACAAATGCCATCCCTAGGGACACTGATGCGGTTCAGTTTGGAGCCCAGTGGGGATAGGGCTATTGGAACTTAATTTACGTAGGTGTCTGTGTCCCTTATAAGGACCACTCTCAAGAAAACATTCTTATCGATATTCTACAGAACTTCTTTATCGATGTTTAAAGAGGGCATATTGATTCAAGGTTATTCACAAAAGCTCATGGAAAAGAATTGTGTTTTGTCCAAAGTTTGGAAAATACTTGGATGGGTTTGACCTCCAAGTTTTTACACAAACTTAGGTTCCACAAACCCATGACCCGAGACATAGGATGAAAGAACCAAGGTTTTGAAGCCCAAGTTTTTAAGATATGCACCTTATTAAGCTGTCAGGTCTTTCGTTATAGGTTTTATTGGTCTTCTTCATATGCGGTATAATACCAATCATTGCACCTAATTATATTATGCAGGTTATGACATGCGTGAATTAAACTAATCATTAGAATGGCATGGATGCATCCTCTATAATAGAGGGCTTTGGATTTACCTTCGCATATGGCCTCTATCATCAATGAGGGTTAGGTAGTTGAAACACAGTGCTTAATTCTTGTTCCTCTATTTTTCGACATGATGATGCGTTGACAGTGCATGATTTTATCCACGCATAGGCCGACTTTTTTAGCAGGCTCAAGGCAGAAGCGATTAAACTTTTTGTGAATGCAGACAGTAACTTATCCAGGAGCTGACTGCGGTACTAACCACAATTTGTTGGCTGCAAAGGTTCGATGCAAACTTAAGAGTATGCCCAAGCAAAAGTTCAAACCAAAGTATGATTTGGAACAAATCCCAAAAAGCAAATTCTCTATCGAATTAGAGAACAAATTTCAATGCTTGGATCGTGCCTGTGAAGACTCTAATGAAGAATGGATTTTCATTAGATACACTGTTCTTTCGGCTGCAGAGCAATGTTTACCGAAAATCAATAACAAAAAGAAGAATCTGTTGTTATCAATAGAAGTACTCGGGATTGCTGAGCGATGAAGACAAGCAAAAGCTGAAGGTAATAGGGATGAATTCAAAAAGCTGGATGAGATTTTTCTACGACAAGCAAGAAAAGATAAAGTAACTGAGCTTAAAAGAACATATGAAAGGATTGAAGAGGACAGCAAAGTTGGCAGAACGAGAAATCTCTGCAAAGAGATCAAGGCCATCACCGGTACTTTCAGTCCGGTGATCTCACTGATCTCTTCATAAGTGATGACGGCTGCCAACTCGAGCTAGACATACTGGCGACCGAAGTAGAAGCTGCTATTAAGGATCTGGCCAACAGAAAATCGACAGGATGCGACAGTGTACCAGCAGAATTACTAAAGGCAGGATGATTGCAAATCATCAAAGTCTTGACGCATCCCTGCAATAATATGTGGAGGCAGAAAAGGTGGGCAAACGATTGGAAAACCTCCAATTTCATCCTATTGTACAAGATAGGTGACAAAAAAGAATGCGGCAATTATCGCACGACTGCTCTGATCCCGCACACGAGCGAAGTGTACGTTGCTGAAAATTATTCAGATACGTCTCGAACCCTACCTTCTTCCCCAACTTCCACAAGACCAAGCTGGCTTCAGGCGAGGCAGAGGCACACGAGACTACATCTCTAATTTACATGCGATTATCGAAGTAACACACGCGAAGCAACGAGTTATCATATTGGCATTTATTGATTACCAAAAGGCATTTGATTGTGTCGACCATCAGAGATTATGGTGCACGTTGCAGGAAATGAGCGTTCCTGTGAATCTTATCACAGTGATGCGAGAGCTATATGTAGACGAATCGGCCACTGTCAGGAAGGAAGTTGCAGAAATGGACGCTTTCCAGATCGTCAAAGGAGTTCGACAAGGTTGCATCTTTTCACCCATTTTATTCAACATCTACGCAGAAAAAGTCATAAGAGAAACGTTAGATTGCTGGAAAGGAGGGATCAAATTTGGCGGCAGGAAATTGTCAAACTTACGATATGCAGAACACACGACGATCTTGGCTTCCTCAAACGAAGGCCTGAAAGAAGGCCTCACCCGACTTAAGGCAGCAGGACTACTGTATTTCAATGTGGCAAAGAATAATATTATGACGACGGGTTCGATTACTAGCTTATTGTCTAGCTAGACAGCGAGAACGTGGAGGTAGAGGACAGTTTTGTGTTCCTCGGCGAAATATCAATGTGGATGGTCGCGTTGGAGAGGAATTGAAGAGGCGTACCGCATTGGGTAGATCGTCCATGATGGGAGTCTCAACGTCTGGATAGAGGTATCTCTCGATCGACCAAAATACGACTAGTGCATGCACTGGTGTTTCCGATATTCCTGTGCGGTGCATGCACTGGTGTTTCCGATATTCCTGTGCGGTGCCGAAACGTGGAATTCGTTGAAAGCACATTGGAAGCGTGTGGATGCCTTTGAACTCCGGTGCTGAAGAAGGTTACTTCGTTTAACCTGGACGACAAGAAAGACCAATGAGTGGGTTTTACGACAACTGCCAATGGTGAAGCCGCTTCAAATAAATATCACTACTGCAGCTCTACGCTATTTTGGACATGTCACGTGAGCTGATGGGTCCCTCGAGAAAAACATCATTTTCGGCACCACAGAAGGATCCAGACGATGAGGAAGACCAAGAACTGAGTGGATGGAAGGACTGAAGACCATTACAGGACAAAGGGTGGAACATCTCTTGACAAGGGAATCAAGAGATCGCTTTGCATGGAGAAGGATCCAACATGACATCGCCGAGAGTCGTACTGGAAGGCACCAGGTAACCAGGGAAGTGGTGGATATATTCAACGCGCTGTTGGACAGGAGAATGATCGGTTGTATGACGACGTAACGTCTTAGTAAAGATGTGTTTTCGAATTGGGAAGGAAGTTCGCTGAGAAGTGGACCTCCTTCTTTTGAACATCTGACTCGGAGAAACCCTCTTTCTTTAGAATTGCATATGTCGAATCCAGTTTCAAATGCTTTTGTTCAACAAGCTTTCTCGCAGTGATGATGAAAATAAACTTGGACTGGCGACTGAAATCGATTGTTGGCTAATTCTGCCGAGAGAGGGGTGTCTGTTTACTTCAATTTCGACATTCACTGTGATGAGTTTTACACGTTCTGAAAAGACCAAAGCTTTGACCGCTTTGAATAGCGGTAGCAAATACAAGGGGTTTCAAACACAAGACATTTGACAGGTCCCTATCAAATATGATGAAAGTGTTGTGAATTTCAAAAAAGCGTTTATTTAGTTTGCTTCCATAATGGAGTTTGTTCTTTTATGAAATCAATGTTACTGCGGAAAAGATCAATTCATTGATCCAAAATTCTGCTTTATTCAGGAGGCTGGTGCGTATTTTTATGAATCAAGTTGCTATAAATATGAAAAAAGGCATTACTCTGGATTTTTTCTTTTATGGAGGCACCTTGTATGTAAACGTTGGAATGTATATCCCCAGGGTGTCTCTCGACTTAATGGAATGAAATCGCAATATATTGTTCGTCCGGTGTTTTCATACCATGGAGGTAGCAACCGACTTAAAATGAATCATAATTCACATGCGCTACAGTCAGTTTTCACTTATCACATTGCTTCATTTTCATTTCATACATTCAGTCATACATACCACCATAAATTGAATATACATGTAATTCCACATTTTAAGTTTGAAAATTCATTGAAATTATGATAGCTTCAAATAAATAATTTGAATACAATGCTTTTCATGCTGTCTGCTGCAGAAATAGGAATCCATAATGGAGCAAAGCTGGGGGCACGCTACGCCTCTCATTGTACATGGCATTAGTATAAAGATCCTGATGAAAGCTGCAACTAACTTTCCTCGCCTGGCTTCTATCCTATATCGTCGTCTGAAAGTGTTGTTCAATTTCCTAAAGACAATGGTCATACACGCATACTTCATTTTGTCCTCCTTCATGATAAGAAACGATAAAGGTTGTAGTATTGTATTTTTCTTTTGACTGGTAGAGTGGGGCTAATATTTTGATTTCGAGAAAATACATCGATGGTGAAGGTTTGACGGAAAAGATCCTAAAATCCCACTTACCTGTACCTACTATAAGAAAGGTAATCGATTTTCATTGTTCTAACATTGACTTATTTTGAAAAAATTAACAATTGATTCTTGAGTGGATATTAATGCCTCAACGGTTTGATAAAGATTAAATTCTGAACAAGTTATTTGAAAAAAAAATCAAGAAAAAGCTGAAGAGTGAAAGGGGTCGATTGGTCCTCTGACCATTGAAACAATCCAAAGTAGGCCCTACATGAGATCTGGGAGAGTGCACAAGACTTTCGATCTAATCTTCATTCACTGTGGCATCTGTTGACGTGCTACCTTCGCGAAGACAATGATGATTGTCAACTTATTCATGATCTCAATGCCTCGTTCAAAGAAACGCTTCTGTACAATTCACAGACAATAACATTACATAATCCAGCAAGGTGTGCTGCATGAATGAGAGGTCCATTCAAATAACGCATCGAGCATTTTGAAAAGTAGAAATATGAAAGTAGTTGATTTGCGACAATCCATTGTTGAAAATGAAGTCAGAATGAGAGGCGAAGTGAACATTTTCGCTGTCTGATGATGAAATTAAAACACTTCTGTTTCTTTCTGCTCCTCTCGTCGAATTTCGCATTCTCATTTGGCTATATTCCTCGTCCATGTGCTGATAATATCACATCTCCTGCCGCCAACTGTTGCCCAATACCAAAAGGGTTTTCTCAGCCTTGTGGCTATCCATGGAGAGGAGCTTGCCGTCAGTCTCAACTTCACCAAAATCCATCGGCAGTGAGCAATTCGTCAACATACAAGCATGACATTCGCATTGACTGGCCAGCTCGCCTCTTCAACTCGACATGTCAATGCGCCCATCAGTTTTGGGGCTTTGACTGTGGATCGTGCTATTTCGGCTATGAAGGCAAGAACTGTCAACATCGAGTCATCCGTGTTCGTCGAGAATATCGATCACTAACGGCCAAACAGAGAAATGACTTTTTGTCAATAATTGAACTCAGTCGACGATTGAAATCCAACTATGTAAAACCTTACGGAATGAAAATGGGTCCTACCATGAAATATTACAGAGATATGAACATACACGAAACTGCAATCAATATCCATCTTATTGCTTCCACGTATCGTCCAAAGCCATGCAATGATAACTGCGGTCGACCTGTGAATTACAACCATAATGTATTTTCTTTCATACTGTGGCATCGATATCTATTACTATGGTGGGAAAGAGAACTCAATGCGATAGCTGAGGAATATTTTGGATGGAGGAACTTTTCGTTGCCATATTGGGATTATACTGACTCTAACACACTTGATCCAATCACTCGCGACTTTTTATGCAATCCAAAAAGCAATAGTTGTCGGCTATCTAAGTATATAGCATATTGTCGGGATGGCGGTGATGACAATTGTGAAGGTCCTCAAAATAAGTATCTAAAGAGAGGTTATAAGGTTTCTGTTATGATATGTTAATATATGTTATACATAACATATGATGTTTATGTTATGTTTCTGTTTAAGATGTTTCCATCTTCAAAAGAGATCCTTAATACTCTTAAATCACCTTATTTTGAGGCTAAAGAATGCGAAGGGAGTTTTGCGAAGTACATCGAAGATGGATGTCCAGATTGTCTTGGGGATTATTCTCAGATGCACAACTTCGTGCACAACATGTTTGACGGTGACATGGGAACAACAGACTCGTCTGGAGATGATCCATTATTTTTTCTACATCATTCACAATTAGATCGCTTGTTGCACCGCTGGATCATACAAGTCAAAGCAAACGCAAGCATGCTACCAACAACAACAAATAGGAAATTGGCACAAGTCTGCAAAAACTGCGCATTTCCAGGAATATTCCCGAAAGTAGTAGCTGCTGACATGCTAGTAGATTTGCGAAAACTGGGAATCGATTACGACAATTTGAATTTTGGTAAAATATCGGAAGATATGAAAGTGAAGGTGTCGAGTGATGGGGAAAGTTATCGACGATTTGTTTGCAGCATTCCAAGAAGAAATCACTGATGCTGAAAGGAAAAGAAATATCAAGATGAAGGGACTCTTTTGACGAATATAACTTATAATTTTAATCATCACTTCTTCGCCGAAGTAAGAAGTGCTATTTAAGCAAAATAGATCGACTTTTTTTCGAAAAGCAGATGCTATTCTGGTTCTATAATGTTTTTCAGGACTTCAGTTATCATTTACCATACTTAATTTAATCAAGTGAGTAGAATTATTAATGCTATATTGTTGCAGGAAAATTGCATTATTTTTTCATCATGGTTAAATTCTGACATAACACACATTTGGCATATGTTGATGCCAAGATGATAGAAGCCTTGATTTATTACTGTCTATTTGTCCATTTAGAGAAGAAATTAAAAAAACTTGCTGTCTTTGATTAGCCAAACGAAACTAACTAAGCTGGTATCAATTTGAACCTATGGGATTTGATTTGAACCATGAATACGTGGAATTTGAATTTTATAATACCCTGTAATTTTACAAAATCAGAATTGATATTTTAGTTGATGTAAAAACTTGGTATATTTGACTATCGATCCACTTTGTGTACTGAGTAATGCAGCAATTGAGTGATTTGCATCTGGCAAATTTGGAAATGTGTTTCTCAACGATACTATTTGCTTTCGCGTAGTTACTTCATTTTTCATCATAATATATGCCTATTTTCATGTATAGGCCTATCATGATTGTAGGTCTACATTAGTTTTGGTCAATGAGTATTTAAATTAAAAGATGCACAAATTTCATTCAAAACAAGTGATAGAATGGATTGTAAGTTTTAAGAAAACATTGCTCCCAGGAAAATGCAAGTAGCTGAGCCACTTAATTATCTGCGGAATTAACAATGCCATAGAATGATAAGCGCTTATAAAGATGTACATTAGCTTTCGGTCGTCACTTTCATCGACTTTTCATGTGAGAAAGTCGGATGCAGATCTCCGAATTGCAATTAGATTGTGGTTTAGCACACATAATGCATCTAAATAGATCATAAAATCATAAGACCCAAATGCAACTATCAGCAGCAAAGGAAATCGAATTTTCGAGAATGTTTTGAGTGGACGGAAAAAGGGAACCACTGTTGCTGGATTTTACTATACCCTAGAAGGCAACTCTCATCCTGAAATGCAATCATTACAATGGTAATAAAAATGTTTATTGGCTTCAAAATGATACATTATTTGTTAATTTCTGTTGTATTAAAAAGTCATGCTACTCGTACATTAAAATTTATAGTCACATTTTTATGACGCACCCTGTGTGATAGCTAGCCTATGTCGCAACGATCCCAATCATTGTACATGACTGAAGTGTGCTATTAAATATTCTCTTGTTGCTTATCATGTATGCATTGTTGAAAGTTGTACGACGAAAAAATTGAAATTTATGAAAAACCACGGAATTATATGCTCGCACCCACATTTGGACGTTATGGTATAGCCCATTTGCGACATAAACCACCATGAAGAGAACTTTGAAACGCTCCGTGCAATTTGTGGAGATGAACATCCAGATGTGAATGCGCTCATGATGCAAATTAATCCTAACAAATTTGCATTACGAAAAATAGCAAAACTGAAATACTATCACAAAACTTGTATATTGGCCTTTAGTTCGACTCAACTTTTCGAGTAATTGCATTCTTCATCGTTTGAATGAGAAATCATCCAATAATTAGAATTTTTATCTGTGAATTCTTGAGATGTTCTGACAACCAGAACACTGACCACCTTCAATTATGAATCTGCGAACCAATTTTTAACTCGCATTCCAGCATTGAAAAATTGGATATTTGCTGTCAATGGCTGCTACACATAGGCTATATTTCATATGAAACAATACTACCACCTCACTTTAAATTCTCTTCAAAAAGCCTGCAGTTTGCTGTCAGCAACTTCCACAATGACATGAAACTTGATAAATGGTTTGACTATAACACATTAGATAGAAATTGATCTGTAATATAAACCATAGATTTTCCCTTGTGCCATCCTTGTTCATTAACAAAATATCAAACTTCCATTTTACATGCACATGTAATCCACTATTATGTACTTTTATGCCATGATGGCTATTTGCCATGATAGGACACTCTTATTGTTGCGAGGGTTGTAGTATCTCAAAATCGTCAAAAATCGAGGTGTGCTCCTTGAAGAAAAGCAGACAATTAATTCACTTTTAGTAGATGTCTGCAAACAATATTTTCTGCACTAGTTAGCATGCATTCGCAAATTCTTTTCCACCAAATGGCAGTGCTGCGTCAGAAATGCGCTAACCCGAGCACTCGAATTGCTAGGGGAGAATGGCTACACCTTATATAGCATTCAAGTATAGCAGTCTGAATTTTGAAGTGGTGTAAACCCTAAATGTCAAATGATGCATCCATGACCCTACCCTCTACTTTGATACACATGTAAATTTCAAGATTCCATAATCAATCAAGCAAAAACTCGTGATTTATTACATTGAAAAAACCTGAATTTACAGCTTGTATAATGATTCCTACATATGGTATTCACATTACAATCATGACAAGGAGTAAGAAAACGATATCGACCAAAAAATTCTACTCAGCAACCTTTGGATCGGGTAAAATATACATCACTGCCAAACACTTCAGAAATGCACAACGCAGGATAATTTTACTAGAAAAATGGACGGTAAGCTCAATGTATTTTAATTGAGTTCTTCTAATGCAATATCTAACATCACACCACGCGACAATGTACATTTATTGATCAAGTCTACACTCAACACTACATTCATGAGCGCAGGTAACTTTTAGTTAAAAAATGAAGGTCAAGAGAGAAGATATCCACTATTTAGGGCGTGACATAAAGTTGAGTTTGATGATAGATCGTTAGATGAGTGTATTGGGTGTCCCTTATTAAGCTAATTCGTGAAGAAACTGATTAATATATAGGTTGAATTAAACTCAATGATAAAGAGATGAAATTTCTCTTCATAAGACATGGCTAATTGATGATCGACTCTGCAACGCTATCAAATGAAAAATCTTAGTATTTTATAAAATCCTTTCCATGATGATGCATTATAAACGATGTGTACTTCATTTGACCAAACGTTTTATTATCTCGATCAAATATGTATTGAAAACTTGTAGATTTTGCATTGATCTTAGAAAATATACTGCAAATTTCTTGATATGTGCATTATTGGTAAACATGCAGACACCGGACTTGTAATCAGAATCGCTGATTATTCGTATTTATTGATGCGATTTCTAACTACCGGGCAGTTAATAGTAACACTCATGAAGACGAATATGGCGGCTGCAATTTTAATCCTTTATAGATCAAAAAATAATCTGCTGTCAATTTTGATTGAGAAATGCATGTCTGCTTAAAATATATATCATTTTCTATTTAAGAGTTATTAGGCAAATCGATGAATTATTAGTCTCTAGAGGATTGTTTCTGCCTGATCAAAATTAGATGCTTCCATAAGTAGACTGAATATCATTCTATCCATATAAGCATTGAAATACCTTCGCATAAATGTTAATTTACACAAGCCAAGTTCTGTCATTGGCTTAAATGGTGAATTGTAGGTTTGCAGACAGTCACGAATGGAATATGTAATATAATTTCAAGTCAGTGCAATAGTGTAAGGATCCATTTAATTTTAAAACAAAGAATGTATTGCACTGTCATATGAGCATTTAGTCAGCTCCTTGAATGTATTTCTAATTATATGAAGTTCAACTTTTGGAGATTTCACTAAGGAAACAGAGAAAAAACACTATATAATTAAATATATCATGATGCTGATAGGCCTACTTTTAGTGCAGAGTGATGTCAGTATACTTTATGATATGCACTGTAAGTGTAGTCTTAAATGCATGATCTGAAACACATCAATGCAATCTATTCTTAGTGGTGCAAAAATGGAACTTGAGCCGTATTTACTATTAAGTTTCCTAACTATAAGTCAGTGGTTCCCAACCTTTTAATGTCTCAGTACCACTTGAGATGATGCATGTTCGCCCCGTAGCAATTAGTCTCAAAGAAATTCTTTTTGTGTTAGGAAAGACCAAAGGCATAATTCCTTTTTATTTCAAAGAAATCTATTTTTGCGTGAAACAAAGTGCAGTCATTCTACAATTTGAGGATGCTTCTTCCGAACAAATAAAACTAATTAATTTCATACCGATAACTTAACTTAAGTTGCATATGACTTAAGAAAGAAGCCTATATTATTTGTGAATACTTTTGGCCTGCCAAAGTTGAATGTAAACTTCTATGCTACAAGCATTTTCAAAATACGTGATTTTGGTTTGCTGAGCTTCAAGGATAATCTAAAATACATGGTTTTGTTCTGTCAATTTCGACCTATCGGTCGCTCAATAGATGTCATTGCATCACCTGTCGCATTGATACCCAAACAACCTATTACAAAGTTTGATGTGACAAGATGAAATCTATTCAAAATCTATGGACAAGTCAAATCGTTGTCTCTTGAGACTATGAAAAGTGATAAATTGCATAGAATTTTGTCTATCTAATTTTCTGAAGCTGACCAACACTTTTCCTAGTAGATGTGATGAAAAGATTAAAATATCACGATACATACAGCCTACATCGGACAGGTACTCGCGTATCATCTGATGAGCCCTCGCGTACCACTGGTTGGGAACCTCTGCTATAGGCAGAAACTTTACATCTGATATAAGATGCATCTAAGTATGCATAGAAAATTATATTTGCCAATTAGTCAATAATCGTAACCTATTTCTTTTATATCAGTAATGGCAACCTGCTTTTCATTTAGGTCATACTGATAAAATTCAGCCCTTCTTCATTTTGCCAAGAATACTTTCAGAATTAAATTTGAATTTCAAATTCAAATATTTGTAAAAACGAAATGTGATAAAAGCTGCATGATTACATTAATTTCACTTATAATCCATTTTGCTAAATTTGTTTGGCACTATTGTGTCGTGAGCACAATTATACGACGCATCGAATGCTAGAAGTGTGTGCTGTGGAGGCCTATGTATTGATACAAGTCAAAGTCGTCCTTTAGTTGATTGAGAGATGCGAGATAAACTAGTAAATCTTGCAGCCTGTAAAGAATTGTCCACAAACATCACACAAACATACATATGGGCACAAAATAATGCGAGTAAAACACTAAATGCAAATATGTTGTTGTACAGTTTGAACGGCCACACTCCAGTCAAGAAAAGTAAACTTCAACAATCTCATATTAGGTCGACTACCAGGTCGAAAAGGAACAAAAATCAGAAGCATCTTAAGTTCATTATTTACTCGAATCGCACATTGTCAATCATTACATTCTGATCCTAAATAAATTATTATGAACATAACTTAAAACGTAGTCTAAAGATAATAGTTTTGATTGCCATTTAAATAGACATCGGACAATATCAAAATTTAGTTGTTATTTGCAATAAAAGGTTTCTTGGAGCGGTTGAAGATAGAACATAAATTATATCAGTTTTAATAGAAAGAACATCTGACAATTAGTGATAAATAAGCATGGAGATTATTTGTTTCTCTTCTCAGTGGCTATGGAGTTGATCTTCACCCGCATCCTATTGAACTGAATGGGTTCCTTACAATTTAAATTTGAACAATGCATATTTCAGACACTATATTCAGTTTCTATGCCAAAGGGTTAAAACCGAATTATTTGAATTTGCAATAGGCCTTATGCTTATGTTATTTTGAAAGCATCACAAAGACTATTTCAGAACTTTTGCGTTACACTTTCAGCGAACCATTTTTTTAAACTCACAAGTATATTGTCCGATGTTCTAGATAATCAACATAATCAATAATTTCGGTAATTTATTAGTTTCAAAAAGTAAGGGCAAAAGTTTTCAAAAAATAAAGTTGCAACAATACAAAACTTACATTTTAACCTACTTATTCATTAGCACCGATCACATGACTTAATGATATTCTTTTTCATGCTATTTCCTACTACTCACTATGGTACTGCGTCTGTGGAAGTGGCACGTTACATTGAGAGAACTTAAAGGCAAGAAATGTAGGAAAAAAAGAGAAAGGAAATATCGAGGTAATGAATTTGTGGTTTGAAAATTTGGTTAAAGCTTTGAAGCTTTTTCAGCTTGAATAACTAAGCTGTGTGTAAACTGGTCACAGCTACACATCTTTTATATGTTCCCTACAGTTGGGTGAAAACATGCCCAACCAAAGAAAACAATTGGAAATGTGTTTGCGCAGTGCGAAACATATGGGATGCAGATGGACAACAAGTCGCACATTTCACACTATGCTTTGCTCAATTTTCTGTCTCAAATGGAAGCCCTTTTTCTTGCAGATTTTTGATACTCATTAATTAGACCAGAATCTTCAGACGGAGATATTTCTTCTTCTGTTGGATCGTCATGAGTTGTCATAGGTAAAAGATGAAGGATTTTGCCTGGAGACCTAGTCACAGTATAATGGACTTTATTAGTATGATGATCGCGGTGAGTTGGATAGATAGCCAGTCCAGGAAACAAAGGCGGTCGCTGTCGCTTTGCGGCTTTTGACTGCATGGTCGTGAAGCGTTCAAAACAAGTACAGGAGCACACTGACACTAAATCTCCTCCATCACCATTAAAACCGCTGACACCACCCCCAATACTTGAGCTTGCGTCACGAAAATCAGTCAGACGTGAATTGGTCACAGCAGGCACCAGTCCACCGTTCGCGGTTATCACATCGCCTTCAAGACACATAGCCTCTCTCGCGGCCACAGCGGCTTCAAATTCTTCCCTTCGCTTATCCACAGTGTTCATCGTTAAGAAACGAAGAACTAGGAGGTTCATTGCCGACGACACTACGGTGAGCCCAAAAAGAATAAAAATTAAACTGAAGGCCACGTAATCGGGCCTCCGAGAAAGCGAATCGTCTCGTTGCAAAGCAACGAAATCACCGAAACCGATAGTAGTGAGCGTGATGAAGCAATAATAAAAGGAATCGAGGTAGGGCCATTTTTCATAGTTTGCAAATGCAGATGCACCAGCCGTCAGAACGAATATTCCCATGTTGAAGGTGACGAGAATAAGGTTAGTCTGGGATACTTTCCGATCTCGAAACCTGAGAATCTTCTTGATCTGTTTCAGCAGGAATGTGATGAAGGCGTTGATCCGTTCGCCGATAGATTGGAACATGACGATACAAAGTGGAATGCCAGGTGCCGCGTAGATCATGCAGAAGACTTTCCCAGGAGTCGTTTTCGGCGTACTGTGACCATAACCTGTAAGACGAATATTCATATTAAAACTGATAGAAAATTTGCCGACATTATTCATTCATATTCCAGATATTAATGGAACAATCTAAGTCCGTAAAGTGCTACAAAAAAGTAGGTTGACAACAAAGGTCTGTCGCAGTGCATTGAATATCTAAGGTGAATGACAACTATTAAGTTAATAAGAAGGTACCAGCATCCTTCACTCCCCCATACAATCCCGACCTCACTGATATGCTGTCTCGCTACAACATGAATGCTGGTACCAATAAGTTGCCGTTATCAATTGTAAATGACTACTGCCTTCACTCGTATACCTCTAGCATTGTCAGCGTAGCCTAGTGAAGCAGGTTCAGGCTCGTCTCCACCACGGACTTCGGGTCGATTCCTGGCTCGAGCGAGTGCGGTCGTGGAATCAAGGATGTTGGTGTCTTTCATTGACTTAATAGTTGTAATTCTCTTTAGATACACAGCAAAATATTATCTAACGCTTGTCTTTATTCAACATGGCAATGAAAAGTATCACATAAGCCAATGCTACAATTATGAAGCAATATGACAGATGTCAAACGAGGCCTCCAGCTGAGGTAGCATCTCCTATAGCATAGACATGGTCCTGATATCCCATGAAACATTCTATGACGCATCCAAGAAATAGACTAATAGCAATGATCATTCCATGCCATGATTGGTATCGCAAGATATCATTTTACGCAAAAAATGACCGCAATGACATTTGAGTTTTTATTGTGATTAGCACTGTTTTGGTAATGGATAGACGATGGCTATGTGATTCTCTGGGAAACAGAGAGGGAATTTATTTGATGAATCCCGAGGGCCATCCTCTATCCGTTATAAAGTATGCCAGATTGCTAAAAATTAAGTTGGACCATATCCGCGATAGAATCCCTCTCTACTAAGATCTGGAATAAATTCTATCAAGTGTAGAAGGGATTCTAAATGCGATTCATGTGATAATCTAGCATACTTTGTTTTTAGATAGAAATGGATGCACAGAATGTGGGGATGTGTGTATGGTTCAATGGAAATAGAAATGTACCAAAAGTAAAATTGTCTCCGCTTTCGCTCGCTTCCAGTCTTAAACTGAAGAGCATGAAATAGCTTGGCTAAAAAAGGTTTTTGACTTTCGTAATTTTCCTAATACCGACTGATTTTGACTGCATAGAAATCTATACAAAGACTTCTATACTCATAGTATAGAATATACTTAAGATCAGCTGGTGTCAGCGGAAAACAAACGAATGGGTGCGAGACAAAGGGGAAGTGCCAGAAAACAATGGACTGCATGCTGGAGACTATCAAACGGAGGAAATAGGCAAAGTACGCGCATTGGAAGCGGAGACCCGACAGCCTGGTGTTGGCGACGATCGAAGGCGAAGTGGAAGGACGAGCGAAGAGAGGAAGACGGAGAAAGGCGTGGATTGACGATCTTCGAGGGACGCCCACGGGCCGGTGAACGGGTTACGGCATTGAACCTGAACCGGAACCTATACTCATAGTGAATGACAATATGTCTGGCGATTTATTCGCAATGCATTTTGTATTACCGGTACCGTACTTAATTATTTCCTTCAAACCTAAGAATAATCACCCACGTAGCTCCCTCCAAGTATAAGGCGGCATCTTTTTAATGCAATCTTTTAAACGGTTTATGGTACAATGTAAGGAGCTTCCGAGGGCTTTCATTTTGATGCAGTTGATTGCGGTGATTGCTTCAAACAAGGCCTTGGAGCATGTACCATATTTCAAAAAGTAGTTTTGCAATTAGATTTCCAAATCGATTGAGGCTTGCCATAAAATATCTGAAAAATAGGTTTTCCCCAGTTAGTTCAATTCTAACGAATGCTAGTTAAAGATAAGTCATGCAATTTCAAAGACCGCAGTAGTGGAACCAATTTCAGTCATGCGTCATCATGTGTCGTCTTTTTGAGGTGAAGCAGACTGTCTATCTTTGAAATTGCATGCCTTATTTTGAAGATGAATGACACAGAGATAAATTTGTCTGGGAAAATCCGTGTATGAAAAAGAAGTATCAAAAGCATGAAATATCTGAAATAGGCCTATATATATTTAACAAAAAACCTTCCAACTGTTCATGTGCAAGCAGTATGCACTCCATACACACATGTAACACATTTCTTAACTATCAAAAAGACAGGCTACGAAAGAAGCTAGCAAATATCGCATGTTAAAGCTATATCAACATAACAGCGCCTTGAAAAACAAATGATCGAAAAAATCTATTTTAGTCAAATTGTGGCCACGAAAAGTCAAAATGTTTTTTATCAATGGCCGGGGAGGCTTGGGCATCTTTCTCTCTGCTATTGATCAGTATATTCGCTCTCCTGCAATTGAACAAGCAGCAGGAGAGCGAATATGTGGGACACGACGGTGGGAAGCTAGGACCGACTCTCTGGTAAAAAAGTACTCTATGAATTTTGCAGCTTCTGCAGATCATTTTTCGTGGTACCCTATTCGTAGTATACCCTATACAGTGGGACAGTAAAAGTCGAATGACAAGAATGTAAATTCCTTCGGGATCAGCATAATGTCACCTATTCATGACCCTTTTAAATGTGTTTGACTGTTTAATATCCTCCAAATGCGCAAACGATTGCAAAATTTATGAATTTCATCACGAATTCCTGTGTGTGTTACCTTTATAAAAGTAACTTTGTTTACTGTATACAGGTATGTACCTCTTTTTACTGCAAACGTTTTGTTGGTGCATTCAGGCAACTTCAGGAACGTATACATGCATCACAAATAAAATCACGCTCTGAAGCATTCACAAGATTTGATTTTCCTCGGAATTTTCGGCGATTACTTAAAATGTTTCCGCAATCCCCTCCCTCCCTAATAATCGGTCAAGCATTCGTAGAATGATAGACGATTACGTAATTGTCGCACGGCAAAACTATGTCTGCATGCTCTTTTCCTTTGAATACACGCTCGTGTGGAGTAAACGTTGCGTAATCAAAACTTGTAGGTCCTCATGGCAGATTAAGATGCCTCACCTTCAAAAAGATATTCATTTCATCCCATAGAGTAGGGATATGTAGGTAGAGTGTCGACTCAAAAAAAGTATCTGTATACAGTGAAAATTTTTATATGAAAAGATTCAGTTTTTTTACGGAGATTACGTTCCCTTAGTTCAAAAAATTATTTGAGCAATTTTGAAAAAAGTCAAAATTTGCCAAATTATATACTACCGAGATGACTCTCCTATATAAGTACTATGCAAAAAGCTGGATATCAAAAGGAATGAATATTTGCTAACAAGCATCCTAACTAAGCGGAAATCAAGCTGATTATCAAGGGAATTTCATGCTTTATTAGCAAATATTGTGATATTCCGTTTTTATAATTGAAGTCTTCATGAAAAAGTTGACATCTTATTGTGCTTTCTTTGCAGTAATTTCATATTTCTAATTCATGAAAGCAATAGCAGGTCATCGAGTTGCCAAATTAACAAATATTACCTCACCAAGGCTGTCATGACACAGACAATCTGTAAAATAATATCATTTCCTTCTGATTGCTATCATGATCAGTCAATTCCGCTGTAGTTTCTTCAAAAGTCTCACACTTTGAAACAATTCCGACTGTATCTCCTCTGAGTTCATTTAATAAAATCGATAGTGTATACACATTGGGAATTTAATAAATGCGGAGCTACCACTCTACCTAACATACTCTATGTTTCATCCATTTAGTTAAGGAAAACAACAAACACAGATGACATTCTGATTATTGCGTCAGCAACCTCGACGAAGTTTGTATAGCAAGAATAAGATGTCTTCGAAAACTGAAGATATTGCATGATCCTCTTGCACTTCGCAATTCATTCTGGCATAACAAACACTTTGGCTGACTTTTTAGAAGTGTTGAGAAACCGTAGACCAAAGTGTAGACATCGTCATGTTCACACACTTTTATTCTCTATTGCGATAAGTTTTCACATAATCCACAGAAAGTTATTTTTCATGTTTAAATTATTTATCAAAATTTGAACATAAAATGTCAAAAATAATTTCATCATTATAATTTCCATGAAATCTTTCGGCCAGCTCTCATCATGACGGATAGACTGGAAAATGAACATGAATGATTGGTACAAACAATTGACTGCTGGTACGATTCAAAGAAGAAATTCGGCACACATGTTGAAAAGAGAGATCTACGTGAGTCGCTCGTTGTATCCTGATTGCAAGGCAAAAGCCGACAGCTAGACAATGCAAAATCAATGGAAATAATAAAAAAAATAAAAGAAAAAATCAAATGTATCAAAAAATACATAAAACAAAGTAATCAAATACCAAGTTACCTAGTCAACGTTGAATAAATTAATTCTTTTTGAACGCAAGTCAACATCTCAGAATATTTAATTAGAAGAGTCTTTATAATATGCAGTTTGATGGCAAAACGAGATCTGGGTAGACGTGAAGCGAGAGCCATAAGTACAGGGCACTTCCAGGGATATGAGTTAAGTGACTTATTTTGCGAAAAAATCCACTCAGGTCGCTTAGGGTTGTGTTCAGTGTCTCTCCGGTGACGTATCGAAATTTTAATTTATCACGCACTTTTTGTCTAACGACTTTACAATAAATTCCTTTTCGGTAAGGATGTGTGTGACTTTATCTATACAGTACATGTACGTCTCAGTATTGAGCTTTGCGGCTGATTTTATACAGTTTCTTTTTTTAATCACCTGACGTTGCAATGTTCTATAGTATTTCCATGTGCATAGAGGAAAGTGCACACGCACTGACAGATCATTTGAGTACGAGGGTCATTTCGAAATTTTCACCACTAATGTATAATAATATTCAAACAAAATTGAACTTTTGAATGAAGAAAAATCATGTAACTGGATTTGCAAAAGCCTTCAAACTGGTCCCCCACGAAGTCAGGGGTGCTCTGTCAGCGCTGAGGAAACTGTAGAATGGCACTTGTATCACTCGAATTACTTTCGTCGATGCTCGATAATCGCTTTCCACGCATTGGCATTTTGAATCACGGAAACAAGTCAAAATTGCAGGGGCAGACGTCAGCTGAATATGGTGGACGAACATTCCAACTAACATTTCTCAAGTAAGGCAGGCACATTTTGAGCATCATAGGTGTTGCGTTGTCGTCCTGGAGCAAAAACAACCTTTTGAAGGTGACTTGAAGATCATTGTCTTTTTTCCAGAACTGGGAGATCTCCTTGTAAAAAACTATATCGATCGTTGTTGACAGTTATTTTTGTAGGCACATGATCACCGAGATAAATTGTCCTGTCGGAGTGTTTTGGTCTATAGATGAAATTTCTCAATGCTGATGGCCAGAACTAGGCTTGAGGATCAAGTTTCCATTGAACGTGATGCAATTTCAAGCCTGAATTCTGACGAGCCAGAAGATTGACACCACATTAAACTCACACAATTCAGTAATTAGATCGTGAGGAGTCGGACGGTGTGAATAATATTTCCATTTGACGAACTTATCACGGAGAAAGATTGAATCACAGACTTTTCACTTGACAGACCTATCTGCAATCCATCCGCTGAGGTTCATGGCACAGAGTAGGGATATATAGGTATAGTGTCGATTCAAAGAAGCATCTGTATACAGTGAATATTTTTAAATGAAAAGATTCAGTTTTTTGCGGAGATTACGTTCCCGTGATCGAAAAAATTATTTGAGCAGTTTTAAAAAAGTCAAACTTTTGCAATTTATATACTACCGATATAGAATCCCCTTTATACGCAGTATGAAGCAAGTTGGATATCAAAAGGAATGAATATTTGCTAATAAGCATCCTAACTAAGCGGGAATTAAGCTAATTTGCAAGGGAATTTCATAAGCCGCACTATAATGGAATTCTTCATGAAAAAGTCGAGATCTTATTTTCCTTTCTTGGGTTGAATTTCAAGTTTTATGTAAATTTTCACCGGCATGATTTTATGATTCACTAACTTCATATTTCATTTCTTGAATCTGAATAGTGATGTGGACCCATTTACATATTTCAAAGTTAATTGAAATCATTTGTCTTTGATTATGTGATTTTGTTCTGGCAGTGGCAGGTTGCCTGTGATATAATCAGTCTTAAGAAAATACCCTTGAGGTTGAGCATGAAAGTGACAGCAACCTATCGAATTGCTAATTTAACAAACATTCTTTCTCGAAGTCTGTCATGGCACTGAAAATCTCTAAAATACCATCATTCCTTCTGCAATACTATCATGATCACTCAATTCCGTGGTAATTTCCTCAAAACTTTGCATATCTTACATTTGGTAACAATGCACAATTGTATTCACCTCGAGTTCATTTAATAAAATCGAAGGTGTATACAACACATTGGGGATTTAATAAATGCGGAGTTACCACTCTACCTAATATACTTGCTCTATGGTTCATGGGCTCTCTGATTCTAGCCATTTCTGCAATGAGCACGCTTGTCCAATCACACAAGCCAATGAGAGACGAATAGGTATGTCAATCTCTATCGTCTGTTACCATTACATACAATGGTTGAGATAGGATTATGTCCGCTCTGGACTAACCCACACACAAATGAATCTATCTCTGTGCACATTATGCATAGAAAGTTGTTGCGAGTTTTCCGAAGCTGCTACTCCACGGGTAAAATCGATCTTGATGAAAGAGTCATGATCAGTGAAATATGACATTTCAAATAGGAAATTTCAAAAAAATCGATCAAGAGAGGAAGAATTGAATTGTCTACCACAAAGTCATCGCATTACTTGTTGACTGAGCAATGCTCAGTCACCAGTTACGACTTGTGACACAATGTCATGTTGTCTGATGAGAAATAGATCGACGGAAGTATTTCGTATTCATGATACTTTCATAACAATAATAAGGACAGCCCTGAACGAATAATAATGATTCTAAAGTAATATAACCCGATGATTAGTAAAATAGCAACGAAGTAATTATTGTTGTTCATTTTCTTTCATGTTCATCGTGTTTTTTCTTTTCATTAACCCGGAAAGAATTTTTAAAATAAATATAAGTAGACATACATGCGAGATGTGGATAAATGAGAATTGTTGCTCAAAATGCCTGGGTTTGCCGACAATAAGAGACTTGCCAAATCTGAATGTGTTTAGATTCATAGACAGGGTTGCATGAGCATGGTAGGAAAAATGACCTGAAGACATTCCATATAAAACTTATGACTCTAGGCTTAGCACTTTTCGCCTATTCAGAGAAAACATATAAAATTTCATTTTTGCCAATAAGTGCAATCTGCGTCCCATTGGAATGACATGCGTTTTTCTTTGATCGTGTCTGACGAAGAAATGAACCAGGTAGAACTCGGCAGACGCGTAGATTTGTAGTAGACACAGGGTTCGCATCATTCTGCGAAAGTCTCATTTTCGGCCTCGTTCCGTGAGGAAGCTCACTCTGGCTGCTGAACTATACGCCTCTCCAGCATGATTGGAAAGCCAGACATTCTTCGTCGCTTAAATATTCGGATGGAATAATCCAGATTCTACTAAGACTGAATTCAGTCCATTTATTTTTAAGCCGGAAATCGGTTCGCTATGAATGTTTGCCAAATTCAACATCACGACTTTGAACGCTTACTCTGATGCACTCAATGAATAGTCAATATGAATCAGATTTTTATATTTGTTAAGTGAGAGTGTGCATTGTATAAATCTGCTTCCCCATTCTAATTTCGGAACTTTTGCATTGTGATTGGAAATAATAGATTGAAAAAAGGGAATTGAAATATCTCCAATCAATTAATTGCCAAGCATCACAAGTTGGTGAGAGTTCAAATTTATGATGATTGGAATAGTCAATTGGCTATGTACAAGTACTGCGAATGAAACTGAAATTAATAAATTAAAGTTAAGTACGTTTAAGAAACAAGAACTTCTGACGATCCTTTATGCTTGTGGTCCATTATTTAGATAATAATTTGAAAAGAAAAGTACTGTAAAAGAATTAGAAGAGGAAGGCAAAAAACTATTAAAAATACATATAAACAGAAAATGGAAATGCAAGACGATATCAATACAAAAGATTAAGAAGGAAAACATACAGTTAACATCACTGTGATGCCATAGCGGCAAAGAATACAGTCTTTCTGAACTTCTGTGAATAATGTATTTTTTTACAATATTATTCGGCTTACAATATTATTACGGCTTTATTCATTATGTGGCTGATGTATTTGTATTGAGTTATATTTTCTGTCAATTTAGGAGAGCGCAATTCATGAGCCAGTGCAACAAAGAAGATTGACATTTCTTCAGTCAATAGTTTACAGTCCTCATGGGTTTTAGGCTTTGATTTTTGGTGATAAGATTAAATCCGTTGATACGCATGTCTGCCTGAGTTTGTCGCCATTTCCAAAAAAAGTCTGCTCATTGCTAGTTGAAATATCGCTTTGTCAAAATACGTGTATTGTTACCAATAGTCCGGGAGCTAGCGCGAACTTGTGCAGGGAACGAGGTAGTACATAAAACTTTCACATTGCATAGTACACCTCTAACCTACTGCAAAACTTCGCGTCTGCCGGATCAGATCATTTGCCTTTCAGAAATAGAGATGATAGCAAAATCCTATGTATTTCCAATGGTAAAATTGTGACATCTGAGATGTTGACTCCATTTTTTCGAGTTTTTGCTCATAAAAAATGTATTTTGTTGAATTGGTTATTATAGAAATCATCTATAGATCATGATCTTTCAAATGAGCTATCATTCAGTGACAGAGGATGCGCGCTAGTGTGCAAAGTGTGCAAGCAGACACTTTTCGTTGGTGTAACTGCAAATTTCAACATAGAAACTTCAGGAAAATTGTAGATATGCCCTAACAAGTAGTGTCTGTTTGTACACTTTACTTCATCCTCTGTCACTGAATGATAGCTCATTTGAAAGATCATGATCTGTAGATGATTTCTATAATAACCAGTTCAACAAAATACCAACTTGTACATTTTTTATGAGCAAAAATTCGAAAAAATGGAGTCAACACCTCAGATGTCACAATTTTACCATTGGAAATATATAGGATTTTGTTATCATCTCTATTTCTGAAAAGCAAATGATCTGATCCGGCAGACGCGAAGTTTTGCAGTAGGTTAGAGATGTACTATGCAATGTGAAAGTTTTATGTACTACCTCGTTCCCTGTACAAGTTCGCGCTAGCTCCCGGACTACAACTCAGTTGTAGTCGACAAAATTGGGGGTCCCAACGGAAAAACTTGTCGATGAACCAGACCTCACATGTGAAGCTAAATTCATCATCTGAAGTATCGTAAGTGACAGAATTCTAAATTTCTTCAAGGAAATCATGAATTATTTTCATTTGTAACTTTCGATTCACTCACTAATTACTGCGCTTGATCAATTTTCTCAAGATTCAGTTTTGGATTGTAATGAGTATTTCAACAATCGCTGAAATTTTGTAATGGCTTGTTGAATGACATCGATTGAATAATAAGAAATCAATCATTCATTCAAAAGGTAATTTTCACGAATTCAATTTCCAATTATACGATAAGCTCATCTCTAAGGTTTGGAGGAAGGGCTGGTACATCTGAAGAACGTCCCTACCTCCGTTTGATGGAAGGTACTTTGGAAAACCTTCCCAGCGAGAAAGACATCTCGTACATGACTTTGAATTGTCTTCAAGAGTTGCAAATTTGTGCTTGAGGACCAATTTGACTTCGTGCGCGACATTTTGTTGAGTATTTAATGCTGAGATGATGTTCATTTCTGGTTGAAGTGCATGGCAAGAATCATAGGCCCAAAAGGAGATTTCTAGACGCATCCTGATAGCAAGAAGCCAAAAATAGCACACATCTTGAGACAGTTTATTTTGTTACAAAAGTTCTACATATCCATGCCATCCAAACTTATAAAGCAGAACTCCTTTCCCATCCAAATATTTACTCACTGAAAGTTGCTTAAAGCTTATAAGAGAGAATATTTATCCCTACTTTAGCTGTAAACTGTAAGATATTGGTACTTTTGTGTGACAAAGTGATTCCGACAAAGCTAATTTGACCAAGTGGAGAGGAGAAAAGATTCGTTGTGATTAAAAAAGTGGTAAAACTGGACCTCATAGTGATTGAACTCGACATGATAGATTGGGAACTATGGTCCATGTGCTGATTAAATGAATTTCTGAAGCTTCTATAAGTTGAGACATGTTTAAATACATCAATATAGTGAAATCATTTTGACAGATCCAGGGTATTCTTCGTGGATGTTATCTTAGAAATGACATCGATTGAATAATAAGAAATCAATCATTCATTCAAAAGATAATTTTCACGAATTCAATTTCCAATTATACGATAAGCTCATCTCTAAGGTTTGGAGGAAGGGCTGGTACATCTGAAGAACGTCCCTACCTCCGTTTGATGGAAGGTACTTTGGAAAACCTTCCCAGCAACCGCAACTTACTTGCGTTCCAGTTCGCAACCTGCAACACTTTTATCCCCTTTTTTATTCTTTCCAAATTTCATTCACAAAACATTCTTTTAGGGGTAGGCGTGAGTACATTGGCTAACTCTCAGAGAGGAATATCCTTGTGAAAATAGAGGTTTTATTTACATTTGCAGTTGGTTGACAGTGCATTGAGGCAAAGCCAAAATAAACTCTGGAGACGAGTTCTCGTATTTCATGTTCATATTATTGATGTGATGAATTCGTTGTTCATTTAAACGATGTTTACGTTGGAAAGTAATCCGACAGCCAATTTTTGACTTAGTACAATATTTTAACATCTTACCTAACAAAGTGGTCTATGAAACTAGATACTATGGACAGAAGTTTAGAAATTAATGCAACTTCCATTTTTTAACAAATCAAAAAATTACTTGCTGAAAACACTCGAAATTAACTGATCATCAATTTCACTAGTACTAAGCTATGATGGCGCCTAGTGATGACATTGCTTCCGTTACTGAGTAAATATTTGTCATCTATGAATGAGTTGAATCGATCACATTCCGCAAATGAAAACGAATCTTGCTGGTTGAACGACATACAAACTTCAAAACTTTCGTTATTCGATTGACAAACGATTTTAGCCTTGAAAAGTTTGTAATTTCCTCTTCTTTCGATATATTCCTCATGGCGAACTAATTATCACTATACTTACTTGCTCGCTTGAGGGTGCGACATTTGAACCGCGTCGATTCTCGTTCGCATGAGTGCGCCTCCTCCATACTGCCCAGTCTTGCCTAAGTCGAGGATTAAGATGTAGGAGCCCCATATACTTCCTGACATTGTGCATCCACTTCTTCCTTTGACCTCCTTTGATGTTCGGACCCGGTATCTCAAGATCGATTGCTCCTCTCGGCCACTTGCAGTTGAACATTCTTTGGAGATGACCGTGCCACTAAAGCGATTTTGGCCAACTAGGCATCCAAATTTTTCAGGGCAAGCATCCTCCGTAGGTCGCACATTGACCGTCGTTCATAAAGCTTAACCTCATACATCAATCGTATCATAGAGTTCTCGTTCTTGGCGTAATATCAAAAAGATAGAGCTTTCTCATAACTTGATAAGAGCAGCCACTTCTTAAGTATTCGTAGCATTTATCTTCGACTACATACAAATCCGTTGGTCCAGAATCGGACGCGACGCGACATGGTTAGTGAATAGAATTAGGGTTTTCTTCAAAGCACTCCTTCCATGTTCCCTTCAACTTTTAATTTATTCCACTGAAGCTGTTTTTTTGCTCACTGCTAAGCAAGAATGCGGAGTGTGTCAATCTTGTCAGGGCTGAACTCAGGTCTCTCCGGATGCCTGGCTTGCTGATTGGATAGAATTTCCAATCTAATTCCAACAGATAGCGAGCGCAGATAGATATCCAAGATTCCCACGGACAAAGTTGCTTGAAAACAGTAGCTTTAAAGCAAAGGAGACATTCGAATTCAATTCTATGCCAATAATCAAAACTTTGGTTATTGAAAATATTATTGTGACAATCATATTGAAATGTGAAGATATCTGTCGTACTCATGCGTTAATTTGTGGTGATTTTACCTTCGTCCTTCTTCTCACTGAAAACGGAATTCTGTCTGTCATTCTGTTAAAATCCCGAAGAATCCTTATCTCGACATCGGTACTAAGGAATCTTGGATATTCCTTTTTGTAAAGATTTGGCTGAAATAACTATGTATTCAAATGAGAAGAATTCTTCCTGAATATCTTAATCTCGGATTAGCTTTATTCTCCCTCGATTAGATACAAGGTGTTACTAAAAATTATTGAAATCAATAATTATTAGTCACACCCTGTATTTCACTATATTCTAATAAAGTCAATATTTATCCTTCAATCGGTCATGCTTGGAAATAGTAGCCTTTACAAATGGCAAGCTTGAATTCAATTCTCTGCAGTTGATCAAAAAAGCTTTATCAGTCAGTTATTGAAAATGCAGTGTTGGCGTCTATCTTGGACTGTGAAGCACATACTCGTATTTGACTCTAAATTTGCACCAGAATTTGATTTATCCGTTAAACCTGAGTTCCTCTCATTTGTTATCAATCACTTGTACAACATCAGTAAATTTTAACATAATTCAGATGTCATATACGATAATTCTCATGTTTCAGTCAGCTAAGTTGAATAATATTTGCGATATCAGCATCTTCTGCGGAAATTCGAAAATTTCGAACAGCAACTGTCGAATATCTGTTTGTTCTCAAAAAGCTTCGATTAACGGACTATGGCAACGTTGTTGCAACATTTAGTGCTCGAATCCCAATAACAAAGGTTGATAGGATATTTCTGAATCTACGGTATTTTGTTTTCAATGAAAGATAGTGTTTTCCTTATGATCGACATCAAATGATATTCTCGTTTTTTGTAAATGGTGTGCACTTACTACTGTACAGTATATGCATAAGATCCACCTAAAAGTCTACATGCACCTCTAATTGACAACTGCATATTTTGTTGAGGACAGTGGTACATCGCGTTCTTATGAAAATCCAAAAAAAAGCTTTCACTCCCGGGTTATATTTTTGACGCAGGAAAATAGGAATAATGTAAGCAAATATATCACAAAATTACCATGCATACTCAAGCTATTTAGGGACTTTTTAGTGATCCTGTGATTATTGCTTTTATAAAATTTTATTTTCCTACTTTAAAACAGGCAGGAGTGAGCAGCATTTTGAATTTTCAAGAGAATGCGGTGTTTTACTTTTAGTTAGGCTCCTCTACCATGGCACTAGATTAGACACATTTGATTTTTGGTTCTTTATGATCACCTGCATTTTTTTCCTGGTTTTGGATTATCAATTACCTTGCATGTGTGCCACACTGACTATGAAATGTAGAGGCTAACATATGCGTCTGTACTGCATATTGGTCGACCGGCCGGTTGGGTCGGGTCAGAAAGCTCCCCACCAGTTCCACCTTTGGTGTGAAGAGCACACATCTGTTGTGTATGAATTTATGGTGGCTTATCTTAATAAATTTCCTTTATTTTAGAGAAAATTCTGCTATTTTGCTAAAATCTCAATTCCGGTGGGTTGGAATCCCTTGGAGTAATGCTAGTATGAAGATTAACAATTCAAAGATCTCCTCTTCTTTCTGTAAGCACCCATCCTTCAACGTTTAGTCATAAGATAAGTTTGAATTTCAAAGGCAAACCCTTTTATTGTCAAAGAGCGATGTTCCATCATTTGAGTGAACAATCGAGTGAACTCCTAAAGGGAAGAAAAATTCCAAATCATCGAATTAACAGCTTACCACAAAACGTTCTTGTGAGAACGAGTTGATTCAATTTAAACAAAGGTAATTAATTCAATTTTGAATGAATTGAAACTTTGAAATGTAGGTTTCGGAAATGGGAATGTCATTTTCGATGAAAGAATAATTGCCCTCGTTGAACCATGCTGACTAAAAGATGAATCATAATTGTAACTGGAATTAATAAACTCTGACATTCCATCTCGTTCAGTGAATACACTAAGGAAATTATTTCCAATCAAGTGGGTTGATAACTAAGCACGTGAGGTGAAGAAGACGCTGCTTTTTGCAACCGTCACTTCATTGAAAATTTCTAGCAATCTCTCTTCTGACACATGTTTCACAAATATTTGCTTGATGAATTCTGAAGACCTCCAAAAATTATGGATGTTTCCATTAAGTTCATACACTGAAACGCGTGAAATTGGAAATATTCAGAAAGCTTCAAAAGCACGTTTGCGTATGGATAAACAGTTAAGTGTCATTTCAGTGCATGTGATTGTGAATTAGAAGATCTACAGATATTGCGAAAACTCCACATAAATGTTTAAGAAACTGGTAGAGTAAATACGTCAACAAATGCTCGTCAACCTACGAATAAATGCAAATGATGATATATAGAATCGTTCGTGATTCAACCAGCTCTTGAATCATGACGTTTCCATTATTGTTTCACTGTCTGAAAATGTGATATGATTTATTCATAGTTTCATGATTGATCCCACCGCACTCTTATTAGCAAGCTCAAGGTAGGGTAGTCCTCATACATTAGCAAATCTGATAAAGTGAAGACTAGCAACAATGTGAGAGCAGTCGCAAACCAATGGAGCTATCGAAACATTTATGCCTGCTTGAAATTTTGTAGAGGAAAGGCGTTCAGAATACTTTCGAAGTCATATGTAATGAAGTGAACAAGAAATAGTAGCTTGCAGTGTCAGCATAGAGTGAAAAATTTTATATGAGATGATTCAGGCTTTTGCGGAGATACGTTCCTGAGGTCTAAAAAATGCGTGATGAATTTTTAAAAATGATTCCTGTTTAGCGATATGGAACCTCAGACTTCAATATCTAAGTAGCATGAAACTTTTAGGATATGAAGAATAAATAAAAAAATTTACAAGCATCTTAGTTAAGTGGAGATTAAGCTGATTTTGAAGGAAATTTCATGAACCGCATTATAGCGCAATTGCTTATACAAAAGTTGAGATTTTATTCTGGTTCTTGGGTCAAATTTCAAGTTTGCTAACTTAGCAGATCTAATTCATACAGCTCTCTTCCAGCGGGCTAAATGGAATTGTCGAGTTAAGCATCTTGTCCAAATTATAAACCGCATAGAATTCAGTTATAAATGGTTAATTATAATACTCTATGCAGTTAGAATTCCACTATATTTTATTGTGAATTGCTAGAATTTTTATAGTTGTGTAATTTTATGATTCACCAAATTAAGCTTCATTTCTTATACGAATCTGAATAGTATTGTGGAACCATTCACATACTTTAAGTTAATTATGATCATTGTCTTTGTTTGTGATATTTTGCTCGTTCTTCAGTGCCAGCAGCTTACGTCACATGATCAAGCTCATACTCCTATTAATGAGGCTGAGCATTAAAGTACGGTACTTCATCGAAGCTAATTTAATAAACATTGTCTCTCCAAGGTTGTCATATAACACGGAGGATATACTATCCTTTCTTCTGCACTGCTGTTATGATCAGTCAATTCAAAATTCTATTGATATTCAAAATACATGTGGGCACTATGCGCTTCGCGAGATGTTGATAGAAGTAACATAAAAGACTTCTTTTCGTATTGATTAACTGCATGCCTAAGGGATTGCGGCCCGCGAGGAAGTCAAACCTGATTCAGTCGCTCCCTGTTGAGATATCTGCATGTCTGACCCCTCCCACACCATACGGGGTGCGTTAGGAAATAGGGAGTAGCTTATGTAATCAAAAGAAAACCGGAGAACAGGTTTTAGTGAATAGGATCATAAAAAAGTCTCAAAATCTTCAAGTTGCTTTCTTGGAAAATTCAATCTTCAAAATTTAGAAGATGCTCAATTTAAAGCGAAATGAATTTTGCAGTTGACATGCAATTGCTTCACCAATTTGCGAAGATCTCAATTTTCATGAAACCATCATGGGGTGGGTGTTCTGTGAACCGAATGTCAAATGTGCATTTCTGCTTTTGATCCAAGATGAATAATTTATTCTGAATCTTATATCCTAATTAATAACCAGATCTTCAAATTCTCTTCGATTTTTCCATGCTCAACGGCGTTGTTTATTTACTTTGCTTTATCAAGCGATCCCAATCGCACAATTCAATTTTATAAGTGCATTCGTATTTTTCGTTATCACAAAGAGTTTGCGCCGACTTTATCCAAACTTAACCTCAGTCGCCAAAACATCTTCACAATATTTCCGATTCCCTCTTCATTTCACATCGAGAGACAGAAACAAATGTGATTAATTGAGTTATCAGACCAATAATTCGTGTTACTTTGCAAGCAAAGATACTCATCCAGACTATATTCAATACCAGTGTCCCCCAGGCCCAAGACAATCCGTGTGAGTGGTGGAGGCTCCATTGACTTAAAGAAATCAATTTTCTTTACGTTCTGATTCATTTTCTTTTAATGTTATTAATGTAGCACACAAATATCAAATTTGTTTTATTATCTTGCTTGTGTGTAGCTTAAGCAATCAATGGGGTTCACGTACTTTTTCAGAGGTATGGTGACGGAAGATGGACGGACTAGAGAAGAAGAGTATGACCTAGAGAAGGGACAGAGGCATTGGAGCCAAAGTTGAGAGAACTTCCCTATTGTGAAAACGTTAACTACAAAAGGGCATCTTCAGTTCCGTTAAGACGAGACAATGATTTTCAAAATTACTAATAGTGAATACATACTCACAACGGGGGAAGTCGAATAAAATTTATCACATTCATATCGCAATAGATATGACAGACAGAGCGATAACTACTATCCTTGATTATCATGTCACACCAAGCGGAAAGAGTTTGGAGCATGAAGAGCTGGAATCGATGAATTTATGAAAGCGCATAAGGAGTGATCACACAGGTAGGCCTACGCATCAACAAGACTTTTCTCTATGAAGCAGGATGGACTATTCAATGTTTGAAGAAACATCAGCGTTCCATTAGGAATTCTCATCATAAGTAAATTAAAAACTTATCTCATTGAGTGGCAAGGTTAGTGAATAAAGTGGTTACCAGGGATATGAAGTCGGAGTCCTATCAAATGATAGGACTCCAGACTCCGGCCTGTAACTAAACCTGAGATATAACACAAACAAACTATTTATTCTCGTGCATATAGCTGTCACTGTCTTGATGTCAACTTTCTCCATCAAACAAAAGTACAGAGACACTACTGCATGCAAAGTTTGCAATAGTTGAGGGAATGAACCGTGATAGTCAGAAAAGGATTGTCTTCTCACTCGGTGTTTAGTAGAGAAGACAAGCCTTCCTAGCCCCGATAACATCTACGCACCAAAGGTCACATCAGAGACAAAAATGAAATACTAGTTTGTTTGAGAACATTACCTCTTACCCTCATGTTAATCGTGTGTGATGGCTCCTCTAAAGCGCATATTAAAATCGAAGGTGTACTCATATTTTTTGGAGAAGGATGGGGGATTTTCCTGCCTGGTAGAGACTGGAGAAAAAACGTGTGAAACACACATCAACAAGATGGGAAGAGACGAGTAGTGTGCATCCAACTTAAAGCGACATTTGATCAACTTTCATCGAAAATGATTGATATAATTGATGCAATGATCACTAAATATCGATTCAGGAAAGCCTATAATGATCTGTGATGTAGGCTACCAGTTAATGTTTCAAAATACTAAGCTTATATACTTGCCACCCGGAGTCGGAGTCGAAGTCCTATCAAAAGCCGGAGTCCTATCAACCCCCGGAGTTGGAGTCGAAGTCCTATCAAAATGATAGGACTCCGCATCCCTGGTGGTTACTAAGGAATCTTTCACAGATTAATTAAACGAACATCAAGCCGAAGTCAATTAGTCTCAGCATCAGCACCATGCAGGAAAAAGATAACTACAATCAAGAGAATGAAATATACTCATTTTCAGAAGTGTCTGTCTGTATTGATCTGTACATCGAACTTTTACAAAACTGATCTCTCAGTCTAACTTTAAGTGAGCTTGTCGTTGTTGTCTAAGTATAATCGGCACCTGACATGAGAGCTTCAAGATTTGCAGGAATCCAAGGTTTGCATGCTTACATGATCATGATAATTTCTGTAGAAATCTATGTAATCTCGTCTTTCCCACCAAATTGACAAAGCAAAAATTAGATTCGGCCACACTCTGTGGCATTTCTGTGATAATTCCGCAATGATACAAAACATCCAATTTCCTTGTCTTGAAAAAAAGACGCCGAAATTAGAACATGGAAGTATAGTACAACATAAGGCATTAAACAATTTCCTCAATAGAAGCAATTCACAACCGGCTTAATTGCAAACTGACAGCGATGATCGCCTTAAGTCTTCTATTTTCTAATTCTGAGAAATATTCAGTGACATTATGTCTTTCCTTTTCGTGGTGCAACATATTCATGAGACCACTTCAAAATACTTATCCTATACATAATCCTAATACAATAGTAAGATTTGTGCCTCTACAAATGGTAAACAAACCCATGATAATATGGAGAAAACTATTAAAAGTAACATAATATCTCACTTCTCAGATCCTTCAATACTCAACATCAAAGAGAAGGCATGAAAATACAGGCATGATTACATATTGCTATTTGACAGAATCGAAACATTGTCCTTGGTGGAAGCTTCCAAGATTGCAACCAATAAATTGTGAACCATTCAACATGCGACCGCTGACTATAGCATTATTGGGTTTTTCTGATGTTCTCACATCGACAACCTGCCTATGGGTGGAGGTTTCAGTTAATGTGTACATATAGCCATTATGATTTCCATGGTAATCAGTGTAATTCCCCATTTCACGCCGATTGGAATTGGCAATACAATTAATAGATTCTACGACTTTCTATGGTATAGCCTATTATGACAATTCCACAATTCAGAAAAAACATCTGATTTCTTTGCCTTGAAAAAGACGCCGAAATTAAAACATTGAAAACAGCGCAACAAAAGCTATTTAACGATTTCCAAAATACAAACACTTTATAATCGGCTTAATTACGAATTGACTGCGATGATCGCCTAATAAGTCTTCTATTCGTCTCTCCAAGACAATCTTGACATTGTTCATACATACAACGCGTTGTGATCGTCAGACTGTTTTAGTTTGCATCGAAATAATCTCTTATTCATTCATCACAACTCGTTTTCCTTTCAACTTCTCCCCAGCTCTCTCTCCCTTCATAGTGTCTGAAGGGAACTGCTACACGCCTTTGATTTTAATCCTTAATCGTTAGTTGTGTGGATGTTGGTGGACTAGATGACCCTTGATGCTTGACAAGTGTCCTGACAAACTGCCTGCATTGACAAGAATGACAGTAGATTAAGTTATCATCATTTTCTCCACTAGGACTTTTTCAACATGAATTGGACGAATTTCAAAGTATTAGAATAATAATTGATACAAATGAGAAATTAGTCGCAAATGCTCTGCAACAATTAATGGTTTGTGAGGAAGAATATTTCGGTTGATGGAATAATTAATTATTTCAACTCTAATCGCATTATCCTATCAACAGAGAATTGCGTATTACGGATGGAAGTATAAAACTTGAGCAAAAACCTCACAAATCAAAATGTTGTGCAAGTCGAAGAACGATGCTGGGAAATGCACTGAAGAAGGAACGACCATTAACTGTAAATACAATTTGTAAAAATTATCATTCTTTATAGTTCATGAAATAGTCATAGAAATCCGACTTTTCGCTGTAAGTTAGTCAGACTAGAATTGACAACATATGAATATTATTCAATTTTAGAGGACATAAATGCATAGATTTTTGCATTTATGTCAGAAGAAGTGGATGTTATTGGTATTCTGACTCATGGCTGACCCAATGATGATGAAATCTATTGCCATGTCTACAAACAATGATTTTTAAATGACAATGTATGCTGTAATGGATATCAGAATTTTTTTATTCGAAAAGTACTGCGAGTTCTGAGAAAACATGTGAGAAAAGCGTTGATCTTGATGTGATGATGGCGCGTAATTCTACCTCGGTGTGATTGGATGGCTACCATATCTTTTGTAATTTCTTTAAAAAGCAAGAGACGGATCGTTCGACGATACTTCAATATGCGTTTTAATGAAAATAAAGAGTGTCGACTTTTCAAGTCAGATGATCATTTTCATAACTTCAACCGGTTTCGATTGGAGGACAGTGAGATGGGCTACTGTCCACAATCTTCGTCAGGAAGTTGAAATTCATCTCACTGTCCTCCAATCGAAACCGGTTGAAGTTATCAAAATAATCATCTGATTTGAAAAGATGTTCTTTATTTTTATTAAAACACCAGATCTTTCGTGACATTGTTTGTTGCATCGTGAGAAGCGGATACAGTGAATCAGTCTGAAATATGAGTGTTGTGACTTAGAGACTGATGAGAGCGCTTTGGGACCGCCTTATCTTCGGGAATGAAGTCATGAATTGTAAATTATGCTAATTAATGCGAAAACGGAAACTTTTTTCCTAAATTCGATGTCATGACGAGTGGCAGAAGAAACAGATTTACGGGACAGCACCTCGTTATAAAGGTCCCATTCCAGTGTGCAGCAATACCTTTTTGTGACAGTCATCAAATTCAGTTCTTTGAAATAGACTGTGACTGTTTCAATAAATGTGGCTATAATAATAATTCAATTCATTTTATATTACTGCTATAATTCTGTTGACTTTATTATAATTTATAGATGTAAAAGAATCTTCTACACAGTCTAAAAACACTGGAAGATATTATGCAACTTACTGAGCAGCATTATTTATGTAATTTGGTAAACTACTGAATAAATGAATGAAGGTGCTTTGTTTCAATAATGCTTAAAGACCTTTTCGATTTATCAATAAATACATGTAGTAGAATATTAAAAATACGAAAGCGAAAAGTCGTGAAAAAATTAAGCGAAAAAGCGAAAGCCAAACGAACTCGAGAAACGAAAACGAAAGTCAAAAATTTAGGACGAAAGCAACTCAGCAAGGTTCCGATCCCCAACTATTGTGAACTACTAGAAGTCATCATCGTTTAGGTACCGCTGTCAAATGACATCGCATATCTATGAAGCAGCATTGCTTTCAATGTGCATGTCCGCTTTTGTCCTTCATTATTATAGAGCGTCAGATTTTTATGGGAATAGTTCAACCTTAAATTAAGAACATTATGTTTCTGAATACGAATAATCAAAAACGCAGGTCAAATATCTTTTTCTGTAACCTTTCCATTTCTAGAAAGTTACTATGTTATGCTATGATGGAATATTGATGGGTCTAGTATGTGTGCAAATGCACTTACTGTACACTTTGTATGAACAAAATCTATTAAGCAACCTACTTGCAAAATGGGGTTTCTCTTTAAAGCATATCGATAAATGCATAATACACATGTAATGATTTTAAAACAACCTTCTGCGATCTAGCTCGTGATTCCTTCCAACTTGAATAATGTATCGGGTACGCTGCAATGATGAATTGAGTAGGTATGTAATTGACGCTAATCCAGGAACTTCTCTTTAACTAAAATGGATTTCACCGATTTTCTTCTAATTTGGATACACAAGGGAACTCAAGTTTATGTCATCAACTGATTAAAATGCAGTAAGTTGTTGACATTCAGTTAGTGCTTTGTAGAGTATTCTAGTGAAATTCCTAAAACTCTTGTTCACTATTTTCGCAGACTTTTTAACTACTTGCTAATCACTGCTTTATTCGTGGCTGATATTTTAAAATCTTCTATTTTTCCATCTTTCACTTTTTGCATGCTGATTGAATATGGTTTTGCAATACTTTAGCTGATACAATAATATCATATATTGCATCATTCAAGCTAGAAAGGGATTGTTATTGTCTAAATTTTCGTGGATTCAAATGGTCTTTAAATTTATGTCTTTGGTTCTGCTGTTAAATTGAAGGTGTGGTCTTGAAACAATAGATCTGATCAATATCTGTCTCTTGGTACTGAAGCGTGCTTAGAATGAAGTTCAAAGTCAGCGATTATTTAATTTTTGGATGTCTGACTTTTCCTAAAAAAGTTGATTGATGAGTGTTGAAGTTGGTATCTTTGCGCTGATGATAATATCATGATACTTTATAATGTCTAAATACTTGATACGTTTAATTATTCAAATGGAGGTAAAAATAGTTTGGCCCTATCAAACTTGGCAATATCATGAGGAATCAACATGTGTTGGATTCAGAACTGGGGTTTGAAAATAACCATGTTTTTGAGAAGCTTCGAATCAAGAAAATTCATGATGTCGTTCGCTTTAATAGCTCTTTAGTTCCAGTATTTTACATCGTTATTTTTCACTTGATCAATCTATTACACATTAAATGAATCGGCCGCCTCAGAAGTTATTTTGCTGTTTGCAAAAGAGTACCTGATAGCCTCATGTTTTTTTAAACATGATCCCAGGGTAGAGCTTGGAATCCTGAAACCGGGATCAAGAAAAGTCGGGATCTAAATCTTTTCTTGGGTATTCACCAATCCTGAATCTCATGATCATCAAGAATGAAGTAAAATGGGGAATTTGCCACTGTTCCGCTACTCTCTGTCAAATAGGCCTATGCGCTACCTTTATCAATTGTGCTTAAAACACAATAGTCCGTATGTAGCCATCTTTAAGGCTTGTTAATCCCGATAGTCATCATACTGACGTTTGCTAATCCTGGTTCTCTGTATATCTCAATTGCACATTTTTTCAATTAGGTAATCTGTTGTAGTTGCTATTTCCTTTAACCTGTAGGGAACGCCACATGGGTCCTTTTGAGGGATCAAATTCAAATTCTTTTCACTTATCGTTATCTTCTACTTCATCTTCTCCTCAATCAAAGCATTAAATTTCATTCTGACGCAATTGACATATACAAGCATCTGGGCGACCAGACCTGCAGATTAAGTTTTGTCAATATAAGCAAATTCCGCAATTACTACACTGCCCAACACACAGTGTGGCAGACAGGCAGGAGTTCTGCAGTAAGTTATCAATTTTTCTCTTACTCCACTTATATTTACACAGTCATTTTTTCACATTACCTACCATTTGAATATCATCAACATTTACATTTCTGTTTAATTCTTATTTTTTCACATTGGTTTTACTTACTGAATAGTTCGATTTGTGATTTAATTCATTATTAATTGTGTTTCGCCTAAGGTTAGCCCTTGCTAATTTGATCACATCCCAGGATCGCCAAAAACCGGGATTTACTATTAACTTACTCATTTAATCAAACATATGCATGCCTCAAAATAGTTAATTTGAAATTCTGTTAAATACCGAGATCTCAGCATTTGTGTTGGAATTTTGAAATCAATAGCTACATTAATTCGACAGTATGCAAATGAGGCGTTTGTTACCATTAATGTTCTTTCCAGATATTATACTTGATTATTATTACTTGGTTGCAAGCCTCATTCAACATTGATACCAAGCGTTTTGTTAAAAATGCCATTTGAATACATGCCAATTGCATTACCTGTAGCTCCGCGTAGACAAACACTATGGCATCTGAGTTCAATAACTATAAGATTTTCAGACTACTTTGAAATTCAAAGTCAGAATCTTTGAATTCTTAATATCTTTTAAAAAATAGCTTATAGTTCTATCTAAAACTCTTTACTTTTCTGTTTCAGTAAAACTCTCCTCAAATGACCGATTGTGAGGAAATTCAAACATTCTTCTTTCGAATGTCAATAAAGAAACTTCCCCTAATAATCATTGCAAAGAGAAAAAATGATGACAGAAGAGCAAGTATTCAGACGTGTTTCCTAAAATCTAATTCGTCCCCAAGGCAGATAAGAATGAAATTATGAAAACTATCATCAACGTTCGAGAATTTCATGGCTTAAGTCATTCCGCAAATAAAGTCATCGACGTATGAAGGGATTTTTGAAATGTGAAAATTAAAGCATCATGGTGATTTTTACTCAAATATACAACCTAATTTGTATATTTTGGAAAAAATGGCTATGGATGGGATGGTCCAGCAGAGGTATGTTAAGATAATTGAAATGGGAAATTTAGAGTCGAATAATTCACAAATTTCACGAACAACATTAACAGCAACATTTTCTCTTTTACGACGGAAGTTTTGGCAATTTTTGTACATTTTCTTTTGCAGAAAGGAAACTATTTATCAGAATGTCATGAAATTTGAAACATGATTGAGTTCAGAACATAAACTTCGATATAAAAGTTGATGTGAGTCAATGATTCAGTAATTGATGTCTAAAGCCTCTACAAAATGAGTAAAATCGCCAAATTTAAGTCAAAACATGACATTTACTCATTTTGTAGAGGCTCTTAGACATCAATTACTGAATCATGTGACTCACTTCAACTTTCATATCGAAGTTTATGTTCTGAACTCAATCATGTTTCAAATTTCATGGCATTCTGATAAATAGTTTCTTTTCTGCAAAAGAAAATGTATGAAAATTGCCAAGTGCTTCCCAATCCACAGATATTTCTTGAATTTTACCATTGGATTCCAATGGGAATCATTTAACCTTACCTATAACCGAAAGCGACTGGCTGTGACATTTAATAATTTGATCTTTGTATTCAGCGTTTCAAGATCTATAAATCCATCTACTAAACCCTTTGTTCGCGAATTTAAGAAGAAAGTGTTAGTAGCTCCCGGACTATTTGTTTTTGAAATGTGTATTTTGTTTAATTGATTCCGTTTCTATTTCCTTATGAGTACACATGTGGTTTTTTTCGAAAATAACTCAAAAAAATATACCAGACTTGACACTTTAGATTTAGTATGCATCAGTCCTTTGTAGTTTCCCCTGAAAATAAATCCATATTCGGTCGAGTAGATTTTGAGAAAATCGCAAAAAACTCCTTTTTTCCATACTACTAATAAATGTGCATTGAATTCCGCATTACAAAAAAATATACCAAGTAAGTTTCAAGTGTCGTTTTTATTGCTATGCTTTGAATTGCAAATTTACGAAGTTTCATAAATTTTGGTCGAGTAGTTGCTCCACAAACTACTTATTTGTATAAAAATAACTCTTTTTAATATACTAGTAGTAAGGTACGCATTACAACAACTTAATTAAATATACCAAGGATGAAACGCTAGATTTATATTCAAGACATATCAAGCAATTAATACATGAATTTTCAACAATTTTTGTCGAGTCGTTATGCAAAAAAAGTATATTTTATGCGTTTATCAGTAGTATGAGTAGTGTATTACGTCAAGCTATCTAGGTGTCTTAGAAAAATATACCAAGGATGATAGTTTACAAATTTGTTAATTGAGTCTTTAAAAATAACATATCAAATTTGCAGGTAATTCTGTCGAGTAGTTTTTGAAATATTTGTAATTAAACAACGGAAGAATATGAAATACGTGAGGACAATGAATTTGTCATGGCCCAGCCTCGCGGGACCTGATTCTTCGAGCCCTAGACCCTAGAATGTAATAAAACATTCCTATTATATTTGTAGCATTATATTGATATAACATGATAAGGGAAATACAAAACTCTATAAAATCTTGCGTATAAAGAATGACAAGGCGTAACTATGAAAGTACACATAGCGCATATCGACTAGCATTTCAAAGCCTCTAATCTTAAATATTTCGAAAATCTGTATAATCACGAAATTGCATGATTGATGCACACATGGTCAATACACATGAAGATAAAAATTATAATTATCTCTGTCAACCAAACTACTCCGAAAATCCGGTAAGGAAGCGTACATAGTTAAAATCCTTCACAGCAAGAAGTAATGAATTCTTTGATTTCGTCGACTTCTTGAATCGTTCCCACGTTTTCTTAAAGTGTTGGTGAGATGCTTCAAGGCCCTGTTCTCCCATCCAAGCCAAACCAGGATTTAGGAATGGACAAATACTATCAAGAATGGAGACGTATTGACTCACATGTGTAACCATATGTACTTTCAAGAAAGTTCGCAGTCCGGTTTGTTCAAAAGCGACGAGAAAATCAATTACTGATTGTTTCCAGTCACTTTCACGTCGGATCCCACCACATTTCTCAAGAAAGCTCCCGAAGTATTTCAATGCATTGAAATAGGAAGTTCTTGAAATGCATGACGGGAATTTCTCCAAATTGTTGAGAATGGCTCTTACTCCCCTTCCTTCAAATGCATTTCCGTGGTAAGGAGTTCGATAAGCTCCAATTTCATTCAAAACATCATCCACTTCTTTCTTCTCATCATTGATAAGATGTTCCGTCATTTTGTCGAACAAATTGTGACCAATACCCAATGTTATGTGCAGAATTGGCAGTGCACATTTGTATAGAATCGGAACGTGATCTTCAAACAAAGAATCTGAGATACAGTTGTAACATTCTGAAGCGTATTTTGCCACTCCTGAGAATTCCGTTTGAAAACGAATAAGATTCTCTTGATGGAAATCTCCTGTACGCTGAATGAAGTTGTCATCGTCGTCATGCAGATTACCATGTTCCCAGATGCAAGGGAATTTGGCGTTGACGGTAGACATCCCTGAAATCAGTTGCAGGCATTTTATGTCAGCACTCAATACAACCGTGAAGATGGGATTTTCAAAAAGAGCGACGAAGCATGGTAGCATAAGAAGCTTCAGTAGATTACACCGGGATTCAGGAACATCCGTCAAGCATACAAGCAGAAGGTCGGAGACAGAGTTTGAAAACTCCGGATTGTTGACCACCTGCACACCGATCTTCAAGAAATTCTGGACGTGATCAATACCAAGTTTCACGATAACTCCGTCTTCTTCTTCCAAAATCCATGGACACCAGTTGGAAATCATCTGAGGTATATCATTGCAAATAATCACCGTCTTTGTCACAAGATCGCCAGCGGAATTTTCCAATTCCATATCGTGACTTTCAAAGAATCGACCGACCGTTGCATCTCTATCCGAGTACAATTTCCGTATGCATGGAAACTTAATTCCGGATAATTTGTATCCACCTGTATGGGAATTCAGTTGCTTCAACACGTTATTCGAAACTGAAGGCGAAACGGCTTTTAAGCCTACCGTGCTTTTCAAAGGAACTCTCTTTGTTTCATTTCTATTGATTTGCGGAGGAGAAGATATAATTATCTTCCTCGGAGGACCACCGCACCCACTAGTAGTGGGAAGGGAAATAACTCGTTCATCAGTTTCATCTGTGTCACTGTCATTTTGCGATTGGCGGGTAACAGTAGCACTGAGCAAGTCAAGATCAGAGACTTTTACCAAAGAAATCCAGATAATTTGAAGGTTACTATAAATGTAAAGTTATCCATTATATACTTACAAAAGTTGTGTAAATATTTCAAAAACTACTCGACAGAATTACCTGCAAATTTGATATGTTATTTTTAAAGACTCAATTAACAAATTTGTAAACTATCATCCTTGGTATATTTTTCTAAGTCACCTAGATAGCTTGACGTAATACACTACTCATACTACTGATAAACGCATAAAATATACTTTTTTTGCATAACGACTCGACAAAAATTGTTGAAAATTCATGTATTAATTGCTTGATATGTCTTGAATATAAATCTAGCGTTTCATCCTTGGTATATTTAATTAAGTTGTTGTAATGCGTACCTTACTACTAGTATATTAAAAAGAGTTATTTTTATACAAATAAGTAGTTTGTGGAGCAACTACTCGACCAAAATTTATGAAACTTCGTAAATTTGCAATTCAAAGCATAGCAATAAAAACGACACTTGAAACTTACTTGGTATATTTTTTTGTAATGCGGAATTCAATGCACATTTATTAGTAGTATGGAAAAAAGGAGTTTTTTGCGATTTTCTCAAAATCTACTCGACCGAATATGGATTTATTTTCAGGGGAAACTACAAAGGACTGATGCATACTAAATCTGAAGTGTCAAGTCTGGTATATTTTTTTGAGTTATTTTCGAAAAAAACCACATGTGAGTAATATTTCGCATTTTACTTTATATGGCAAGAGCTATCTGTGACATTTAGTGCCACTGAATCTAAAGCGTCTACGACCGAATGCAGTGACGCAGTTTATCATGCTTTTAATTTGCATGTATACTTCCATTTATTAATTTAATAATAAATAAAATAATTATATAAAAATCATATAAAATTTAATAAATTCCTTTAAATTATTTGATAAAACTTAATATTAAATGTGGCGTTCTGCAAGGCTGCCTAATTTTACACAAGTCGGTAAAAAGTTAATGTCATAGAGACTTGGATCTTTTCAAATCCTACCTTAAGCAAATTCTTGGAAACGGAACATAGATTCAGTCTACATGTAATCGTGCAATGACAGTCTATGACAATCGTGCGCTATAATGTGACTATTAAGATGGAATTGATTAATTAAAGCTCTTATAGAAACATTCCTTCGTTCAAATTACTCCTTGATATGAGGGTATTACAACATCTGTCAGTGCCATGCTGGTTTTCCTTACATGATATTGGCTTTCATTGTCCAGCATAAGTTTTGACTAACATGCCGAAGTCATCTAACATCAAATTGAGAAGTCTTGAATACGTGCACATTTGACTTATATACTGATTAATAATTAGCATTGATAAACGTTGAGTGCTAAGTTTCATAAGGGAACTCTCCATAATTGAGAGCATTGAAAGACGCTTTCATAGAGTCCTATGTTGAATCCGTTTACACTATTCATGGGGAATTCTTTCCTATATATCTCAAGTGGCATATGGAAACTCGTATAGGTATGAAAAATGTCAATACTACAGATTCTGGTTTTCTCATACTCTCTAACTATAATTTTTCTAGAATTTAAGCCGCAAATCGTCGTAAATTCTCGATGGAGATGTGAATCAGCCTAAGTGCTCTAATTTTTTAACAGCATACAAAATGAAGACAACAGAGAGCTTATTTTTTTCTTTATTTCGACTTGCCATTAAAATCACCATCCAAAAGTAAATTTCTGGCCCTAGAAATTCGCTTGTATGGTTAGATTCACTGTATTAATCATCAATCGACGTCTTCAAATACATGTACATGCATAACTGTCACAGGTGCATCGGAAATGCGTGAAATACAAATATATAAAATGATGTAAAATATCTATTTCTGAAAATGTGTGTAATAGATTGTAAAAGAATGATGAACACGCTAAAATATACTGGACCAATCATTCATAAAATCATTTAACCTAATGCTAAGAACAAAAGCAACCTCTGTAGGTAGAAGAAATTTTGATCCATGTATGATTAGAAACATTGGGAAATTCAGAGCTTCCTGTGTTCTCAGATAACGATAACAAACATATTTCATTGCTTTGTAATAAAATCAACTGATATGAAAGACAGATAGAAAGGAAACAACTGCATTTTTATCTTGCTACAATTTTGAGTATATGAGATAGCAGGAGAGATAAATAACATAATGAAGATGAATCTCATGAGCATATTTTCATTATTACATTTGCCAACAATGCCTTATATAATTGTGATACTAATTTCTAAAATCCTGCAGCCCGAGCTCTCTCAGCTCTCTTCCATCACTTATATCACCAGAGGTTTTATACAATAACTCAGCATTGTCTGGTGCGATATTTTGATTAATATGTTTCAAATCCCATATTTACGGATGGTCTTGCAACAAACAGAGAAGACTTGCCTAGTAGCATAGACTGCAATACCCACACGAATTCTTCCAAGATCAAAGATAACTCACGCAATAAAGTTGCATGTTAATACGTACATGCTATCAATAATCGTCTCTGCTCCCTTAGAGTATTGAAAATGCAACTGCTGAGATTTCGAAAGATACTTTTTCATCTAGCCTTTTTGCAGATGCTCCAGTGAAATGGACAAGTGGCCACCTCTTGAGACTTTGTCAAAATGAGCCGTGGTTTTCCAACCCGTTTTACATCATTAACATTTTATCACCATCTTTGCTCGAAAAGGATGCGGAAAACCATATCTTAAAAATGCCTGGGAATTTCTGACGTTTCTACAGTCATCGAGTATGGTTAGAGCACTATCTATTATTATTTCATTTCATTTTACAAATAAGATTGAGCGTTTCTCAATCTCAGACATAAAACGGAAAACATAACGGAAAAGTAAATGCGTTAGAAAAATAACAAATAATGCTTGTTTCATTTATTTTACAGGAAGATTAATCTATCTTACTCGAAACCTACTCGCGGAGAAAATCCTATTCCAGCCATTGTCAATGGTAGCAAGCGATTGGAATTGACAGAGATTCACCTGCTTTTGAATTGTGTGATTGGCCATGCGCCCAACGGTCAGATTACAGACAGGCATGTGAAGTGAAAAGTACTTATCTTTGACTTCATTTTCTTAGATGATAAATTCGTCAAATGGAAATATCGTTCACATCGTTCGACTCTTCACGATCTAAATTTACTAACTGTATACGGTTAATGTGGTGTCAACCTTCAGGTTCTTCAGAATTCAGACTCGAATTTGCATTGCGTTCAATGGAAAATTGATCTTCTTGCCCCTCGAGAGAAATCGCAGAAGAAAGAATGTGACGATATTTCATTTGCATGCGCACATGACGAAATTAACAGTGCCAGCAAATCGCTCACATGAACAGCTATCGCAATACTTCATGTTCGCGTAGAAATCGAGGGGCTCAGAGCGAGGCAGGTTGCATTGAAATTTGAAATGAATCACGATCACGATGCTATGCTCCATTCCCCTTGCATGCGCGCTTTTGACCGTGCCAGGGTGTAACAAAACAGTTGCTGCACTCGTACTGTCAATATCAGCCTGCAGCCTCGATTGACAATCGTGCAGCAACTTATAGTCCGGCAGCCAGAATGAGTTTCTGCAGGGAACGAGGCCGAAAGTGAGACTTTCACAGAATGATGCACACCCTATGCCTACTACGAATCTACGCGTCTGCCGAGTTCTAGTGAGTTCCTCTTCTTGTCAGACAGGATCAAAGAAAAACACATGTAAATCCAATGGGACGCAGATTGCAGCTTTTAGCTAAAATGAAATTTTGTATGTTTTCTCTGATTAAACGAAACATACTAAGCCCAGAGCCATAATTTTTGACATGGGATGGATTTACATGTGTTTTTCTTTGATCCTATCTGACAAGACGAAGAACTCACTAGAACTCGGCAGACGTGCCGATTCGTAGTAGGCATAGGGTGTGCATCATTCTGTGAAAGTCTCACTTTCGGCCTCGTTCCCTGCAGAAACCCGTTCTGGCTGCCGGACTATGACTAGAAAGCCAGGAAATTACATTTCAGAAAATTTTTGACAGAAGCTCCAACATTGAAAAATTCACTCGTCACTATTTGGTCATATTACATCTTTTAAAGCTAAGGCTTCAGGAATAATTGATGCCCTACTCCGACATATAAATGGAGACAAGAAGTAAATTCAAGTCATTATCGGAGCCTGAAACGATAACAAAAATTATACACGATATGGAACTACTAAAGAAGAAAAATGCTCCTAAAAAATGTCACAAATATTTCATGATGCTTTATTTCACATGTCGGACAACAAATTGCAAACTAGAAGACAAATTCACTTAATTTCCTATGGAAAATCTATGAATCTTATTCCCCTAATAAATCTATGGCTATTTGTGCTTGTGAAAAACGGAATCGTCTTTCATTTTGAGGATGTATACGAGATGATAAATAGAAAATTCAGTTTAGATGACGCTTTCTATGAGCTAATTCACTAAGTAAGCATGTTTACTAGCTCTTCGGAGGTGGAATAATTAATGCCTTCACTTCTTGCAGGGATCAATGAAGAAAGAAAAGGATTATTGGGAAAACATAAACACTCCATGGTGTTTTAGCAGACAAATAAACCACATGCTACCATTTTCTCAGTTTTTGTCATTGTTGAATTTACTGCTCAAACAAAGCAGACATGAGCTTATAACTCATTTTTTTACTTCTTGTGTAAAAGATCCTGCCTTTCAAGTTACATGTGCTGTAATATCGTGCGTTCTCATGCAGAAATGGACTTCTGCAACAGCATAGAATTGCGTGAACTCAGTTTTTATTAAATCATAAGGATAAATATTCCTAAAATAAGAAACATGAAAATGCATCAGGACGACTGTTTCTTGTTGTTTGTTTATGAGAAAGCCCAGTATTCCAGGATGAAAGTTTATTAAGTACAATAAATTATGACTCATTTCGGCATCTGCCGATCATCTTCAAGTAAATGAAACGACTGTTTTTATTACTGACTGACAAACATATCAACATACATTAAATGTACAAAATATTTATATTTTGGTAGTGCCTAAGTGTACAGTGTTCAAGTGTTTGGCCTTTTGATCTGTTGGTCGTGTGGTCGATCCCCAATTATGACATTTCAAGTTGGCAAGCCGATTTAGAAGCATCACAGCACTTGACCCTATCATAACCGGGCGATCTTCAGCGTCGTAGGACCGGGGGGGCACAAATTGCCACCTCAAATGTTCCATGTTCCGATGGATAAAACATTCCAAAACCACGGTTAAAATATTTCGAGTCTCTTTTTTCGAATGGTAGTGCCTATTTTCCTTGATTCGAAGATCTTCATACCAGAAATTCAATTTTAAAATTTGTGTTCTCATTTTTCATGAATCTATGTATTTTTTGACTCTTCAAAAATTGTTCACTACAACTAAAGTATTTATGCACACCTTTACTCAAGTATGCCTATATGGTGTTATAATATTCTACGTTAATTTTAGCACTATAAATAGCAATTTGAAATTTGAACGTAAATAATGTGTTTTCATGTATTATTGCATTTTTCTATCTTTACAAATGTCTCGTTCTAATGACTTATTCACAATAACGACAAGGTTATGATACATTTCGAATGCAACCTTTCGAATGGTGATATGTATTTTGCATTATCCTGTGGGTTTCATATCTGAAAAATTCACAGCAAAACTTCATATTTTCACATTTTGCATTTGCATGTACATGTACTCATTTTGGGAGATAAGAAAAATGTGTATGTTAGCAATCTTGAATTGCGCATGTAAATAATGTACATGTGATACAGAAACATTATATCAATAATCAATGCTACTCTAAATGAACACCATCAATTTTCTAAAGAGTACTTTTAAAAATGACATTAAAAACTGACCTTACAGTACATCAATTTTGCCCAAATTTTTACTGAAAGTTCAACATACATGCAAACTAAAAGTCATAAAAATTGAACTTTTATCTGACTTATTTTAGGAGATATAAAAAGAAGTTGATAGGGGGTGACCTTGTGCCCCTCGGTCATGATAGGGTTAAAGAAAGTCTGGCTACCTCAGCATCGACGAAACACTCCGTACGGACGCAGTGATGATTAAGCTTCATTTGCTCAACCTGGTCGATAAAAGGATGAGTAAATGAATGACAACTTTCATTTCAGAAAAACGATATATCAAAAACAGAAACAATGATTATATATTGCAATTATTATATTATCTCATTGTATAAACATAAATTAAATTCAAAGATTAAACTAAATTATTTGAATTAAATATGCACATTTAGCATATAAAAACATAATTTAGAACTTCATATTAATATGAGCTAGAACTTCTATCTGAGTGTATCACCAGTTCGATTTCTTCGCTTTGTACTTCAAAAGTGACGAAATATTATACATGGAGATTTTTTATCCACGATGCATTTACGTTACAGAGAATATTTGCTTCTAAATTGACAATCACAGAACTAATTTGTCATTTGCATGACCCAGAAAACTCCAACTAAAAGTATATCACGTGTGCAACACGTTAAAAACTGCACTTATCATGGTTTAGCCAGGATGAATTGATTATTTCTATGTAATCCACTGTACAGATGTTGTCATTTGGCTTACTCATTCGATGGCAGTTGCATGAAAGCTATTTAAGAATAAGTTTATATCATTATATCAAACAGGGTAATTCTAAATACATTACCAAACAATTGATACCAATAGACCTATACAATTAATCAACTATAAATCTCTAAACACTACTTTAAAGCATTTTCTTTTATCGGTAAAGGCTAAAGCACCAATTTACTTTTAATCTTCAATTTGTCCAGTCAGATTTAAAAAGCTGTATTCATTTATAGCAGTCTCAGGAAATATGGAAAATTAAAAACAAATCCATTGAGAAGTGAGATCCCAGAACTCAGAGAATGCTATAGAGCTAGTTCACAACAATCACTAATACTCCTCAATATTCGCATACACCTTTGATGGTAGAGCATGCCGGTATATACTGTATACAGTAGATGCTTGCGGTTGTCAAAAAAAATTGACGACTCGACTGAAAAATCCAAGCAAAACTCGAACCCGACTCGATGGTTGTCTGCCAATCCGGACCGAACCCGACATTTTTCGAGAGCAATTTTTACTCGACCCGACCGCGAAATTAAGTATATTAATTGAAGTTCATTGCTTTATTTATCTAATTAATCTCTGGGGAAATGCTAACATATCTGCATTTATCTCATGAATTAAACTCACTTAATGCTGAATAATCACATTGCGCAGTAGAAGCTGTTCTAATATAATCAGTTTGAAATATAGCTAGAATTTCAATGTGTAGAGTTTGTCTACGTTTGCACCTGTTAACGGATAATTGAATCCATAAATCACGAAAGCTTCGAAGTTGTTTCAAATTTCATGTAGCAATTGTGAATGAGCTATAACATAGATGATATAGTCTAAGAAGCATGATATTCTACATGATAAGAGACTACAAAGTTTCGCATTAAATGCTGCATTAATGAATGACAAGCTGTAATAGGCTGACGAATGACATGGTGATCACATAAATCTGGTATCTAGATTAATAGCTAAATAAAGAGCTTGAAGCTTGCGGTCTGCAAAAGTCTATTAGTTCATGTGTGAGTGAATGACAAAAAGCATCATTGCCCTTATTCCGTTAAATCCATAATTTAACTGGCTATACCTACCTACATGTAACACAAACAATCAAAATATCCTGATGTTTTCAGCATTGTGGTATGCAGTAGAGTCATGCAGTCGTTAGAAATTTTCTTTCAACAAGACACGAAGTTCGACAATGTTCAACACGACATGAAACACTATCGTGTTCGCCAGGGACCAGATTTACTTCGACCACTCTAACAATTCAATTTTGAATTGAGTAGTCGTACATTATCAGCGGTCCCCCATCACCTCGGGGTTATGACTGAGTTCGATTTTGTCGCTGATTCGTTATGACTGAGTTCTTTGTGCGATACGATATCCTGGTTGAATCCTACTGCACACTATAGAGTACGTATATGTTGGTAGAGTGTCGACTGAGAAAAGTATCTGTATACAGTGAAAATTTTCATATCAAAAGATTCAGTTTTTTGCGAAGATTACGTTCCCCCGTGGTCCAAAAAATTATTCGAGCAGTTTTTAAAAAGCTAAAATTTTGCAAATTTATATGTTACCGAGATGAAGCCCCTTTATAAGTAGCATGAAACAAGTTGGTTATCAAAAGGAATAAATATTTGCTAATAAGCATCTTAATTAAGCGGAAATTAAGCTGATGATCGATGAAATTTCATAAACCCATAAGTCATAGTCCCTGCAAGTCTTCAAGGAAAAGTTGTTATCTTATTGAGAGCTTCTTGGGTAATTTGTCATATTTTTAATTCAATTTTTAAACAGTATGATTTAATGATTCACAAGGCGTCATTTCTTGAATCTGAATATTAATATGGATCCATTTGCATCTTTTAACATTAATTGTGATCAGTTTCTTTGATGACAATGTTTTGCTCTTTCAGTGGCAGTTTGTGATGTCATCACGGTTAAGAAAATAATTTTATTATGATAAAGTTGAGCTTTTAGTAATGGTAACCCGTCGAATTGCTAATTTTACCTCTCCCACTTGTCATGACATGGAGGATTTGTGGAATAGTATTCCTTATTCTGTATTGCTATCATCATCAGTCAGATTCGTGTTAATTTCTCCAAACGTATAAAATGCATATCTCACAGGTGGTACTGGGTCTCGACCTGGCATCGACTCATGTTCATTTAGTGAAATCGAAACTGTATGCACATTGGGGATTAATAAATGCTGAGTTGCCACTCTACCTAATATACTTACTCTATGCTGCATGCTGTAAAATTTAAATTTGTAAGATTTTAAATAATATAAAAATTGTTTTAGAAAGAGATGGTGGACACATTAAAACCACTAAGACATGATAATGCGTTGTAGCTTGTTTTCAACGAGCATTGTAACAAGAGATAGGCAACCCTAACTTGACTATTTTAGGAATATTTTGGCGTAAGTCACACGGTCAGGTGGTTAATGTTGACATAAGATGCCGGTCTTGTTAGAATCTGGTCTATTCGGTTCTTGTTATTCACTCATTTTGTCTTATTAGCTGAGAGATGAATGTTATTGTTTTGACTCCATTGCTTTCATGAACGGGTGCTTCGATGATCTTTAAGACATTTCTTATTTTCCTACCGGTAATTGATGTTCAAAAAGGGGAATGCGCTGCCTTTGCATCTGACAGCATTATGAGTATTGAATGTCAAGTAAATATTCAGTTAAATGCATTACAGTACAAAGTCATGATTACATACTATAATACATATTCATTTAATATGGACCATTAGCTATGAAAGTGCAACCACTTATCAGAGAAATGTCATCGCCTGAATTAGGTGATCCTATCACTGATTGAAGGATCAAAGTCACATTTGAAAAACGAATGATAGTTTATTTTTATTAGACTTGTTGTCGAGCGCATTCATTAAGTAAGTCCTAATAAACAATTGATATGAAATGAAATAAGAGGTAGATCAAATTGCCATACAAAAGATGTACGGCCGACAGGATTCGAACCTACGACCCAGGGACTGGGTATGCAGACTGGCAAAGGAAGTGTCAATGGTTTCAATAATGAATTGATAGATTATTCATATTTAGTCACCTTACATTTGAATTTAGATAACAATTATATAATGTTTTCAAACTTTTGGTTAATAAAAAGAATAAGCATATTGCTGCTCAGGATGATGCCCATCGAACATCTTGCTTTGTTTCCGCAAGTCTACCACCGGAGAGCTATCAGAAAGGATAGGGACGATCGGATTCAAGTGTTAGGATGGCTCAGTTGGTTGAGTGGGAGCCGCGCTTTGGTGCAAAAGGTTTATGGCCTATGGTTTAAGCCTGTCCACCTGAGGCAACGGTCTCACTATAGTTTGCTAACTCTAACTTGGTGAGATTTGCCATGTGTGACGGCTGTTCTACCACTATCATATCAAAAAGAGGATTGAACCAATGAATGACTACGACAATCAAACTATGACAAAGACGCAAATAAATTCAAAAGCAAAAAACAATATGAAGGGAATCGGAAACGCTAGGGACTTCTCTAAGTTTGTCTGTCTCAGAACAAATAAAACCCATATTTCCTTTTATCTCTTCAATTCCACCCTATAATAATTTTTTTATATTTGTAACCTGTGGACAAGACAATTGTGTTTCAACTTCTAGAAAGAATTTTGTTCCTGAACAACATTCATATAAGAACAAAAATGCAGCATTGGTATGCAATTTGGTCGAGGCCTCACAATTCACTCTATTTACATTTCAATAGAAAACATAGTGCTTAACCCATCAGTGCCAAGTGGCAGATTTTTCTACCATATCGACCCGTTTTTTTGGGGATAGTTATCCTCAGGGCGTCCAAACAATTAGCCAAATTGAGGAGATCAATGCGGTTCTAATGGCACGATACCTAGAACGCCCGTAAATTGCATTTGAAAAAAATGATTTCATAAAAAACTGTAATTTTTTAATGATGTGCTCGTCATCGTTGGGTTAATTGAGTCGACTGAAACCGGAAGTGCCGCGGTTGGCTATACTTCACATCGGCTCACCTTATTATAAAATAAAGCCCAAAGACAGTGGAAGATGTACAAGAATAATACATGCCATGAATGTAGGAATATTACATTGTCTTTGATAAAGTCGACTGGTTTCGGCTAAGCTTTTTCGATCCGTGCTCATCCCTAGGCCGGACAACTAGAAATATAACAATTATTCTTCTTGAAATATTGCACCCGAAATAAGCCGCAATAAAGCATAGTAAGTAGGGCCGGCACTGTGGCCGTGGTAAAATCTTCTCTCTGCGTCCGGGAGATCTAGGTTCAAATCTTGATCGGATCAAACCTAAGAAAGACACAGCGCAATAGAATGCGTGGGAAAATAGATGCGATTTCGAGTCACAAAACTTTCACTGTTATTACATAGTTGGCATAGAAATCTAGACAGCTCACTGTCAATCGGCCATCCAACCTACTCTTTGCATCCAACATGACATGTTTCAATTGTTTCTAAAATATTTATCTCTTGGCAGATGTCTCTTCGGCTATATTGATTTCCGTAAGTTTTAATCTGATTAATTTTTCTCTGTAGAGTAACCGAGGAGCATTTTCTTGAGAAGAAACCACGCTTTCAACTTATTCCGTGTGTATCAAGAAGACAACTGCCGATTAACGGATCTCACTCAACGCAACTGTCAAACTTCCCCAAGCCTGAAGTAGAACGAACGTTAGTCTATTCGATTCAAATACTCCCATGATCTATCGTAACCATGGCTACTTATATAAGTTATTAGTTTTTCCCAATCTAACAGTGTTGATTGATCGAACTATCGTGTAAATAATTTTGAATTGACCTCTCTGGTATCAAAGTTCATTCTGTTGAATTGAAAGCATTCGTCATGCATAGAATGCGAAGCAAATGATAAATCATAAAGGTCACGACATGATTGATCGCATTGGTTCTCTCTTTGGATGAGAACATTCTCGCGAAATTCCTTCTCTGGCTATGATAAAGGTTCGCTAATAGCAAACAAAGGATCCTTTTCATGTAAATTTATGCTAATTTGTTGTCAATTTTTCTACTAATGAACCTCAGAATTACCGGAATTTTTGCGCTTATAGTAAACAAACCTTAAACTTTTTCGTGCGTAGGAAGGGGATTTCGAACAGATTACGAAGAAATTCGATATTTGCATGCACAATGTAGACGAAATTTTACTTTTCACACCGGCATTTCTCAACTTATTCTCAATGAACACTTCATGACCTAGTTTTCAAAAAAGAAATCAGGATTGTTATTATCGCTTTAATTCAAAGCATCCTTTTTATAACCGTTTTCAATATATTTCAAAGCGACGATAATTGATTGTCCTCTTTATTGACACGATGGCATCATGGCGAATATTTACAAACAAGTCACTCAGCTACAGGGCTACCGGTCAAGAAATTGGTCGGACACTGTATCACCAACTGCAACAAGGGCTGCACTAAAAGTGAATTGACCAGTAGCTGGTACGATTCAAATTTTGAAGATGTATATATCAAACGAATGAATATATGATGAACATAGACATATGGATATAGAAGAATGCGTAAAGTCTTTGCATAAAGTCTTGCTACAAAACATGATGCACTGCATCATCATATCTAAGTACAGAGTCTATCATTATTTTGATGCGATGCCAGAACAGCCCCCGCGATGAAGGCTCTACAGACTTCATACACCTCAAACATATATACACTACACAAAAATGGCATCACGATAGGAAAAAGCACATCAAGTAATATTTCTGATGATGACTACAACTCATCGAAACGAGTCATCGAACGATCAGTGTTCTTCGATGCCTTCCAAAAGGTTCCAAGCATGTTGTTAAACAAACGAAGTTTTTGCATTCTTTTAAATACGTTGTGTTTTTAAGACATACGTGAGATAAAAAAAAAGACAAAAGTGAGGTAAGATGTCCTCAAAAGATTTATTGGCTAAGAAATTTGAGTTAAACTCAGGGAAGGACCAAAACGGTAAAGCACCAGTAAAAGTTAGTACAGCGGGGCTCTCCTGTCATCATGACAGGAGCATTTAAAAACAATTGGCCGACTAGAAGACTAGAAATGAACTGCAAGCGCAAAAGGTCAGCACATTTTATGAATCAGTAATTCAACCCATTATGAAATGAACTGAATAAATTTTTTCGAGTCAATTTCAAGTCAAAATCCTAGTGGTTGAAACTGTAGCCTTCATGCGACAGATTTAGCCATGGATTTAGTCTACCATGTACGAAAATGAAAAGCATTCAATGCGGGCTCCACTCTTGAACATTGCACATTGCCAGTAAGGACATGTACGTCACAACTCACTGTCAATGAGGATAAAAGAAATTCCTCATCAGATTAATAACATGAGACTTTCCGCATACAAGATGAATATATCCGAAACCTGAATACCCTATTGTGAATGCGTTATGGGATACACTTATTAAGCAACTGGCTTAAAAACAGGGCGTAATTACGTGTTTCAGTGAATTGTGGAATGCGGAACTTAGGAGTTACACAACTATCATTAACCAAAATAAAATAATCAAAACAGTGTAATGCAGTTTGACATCGCTTTAAATTGTTAACTAGTGATGTGTAACCGTTTCCTGAACCCGAACGCAACCCTAACCGGGAGAACACGGGAACCCAGCAATCTCTGTCAATTTAAGTCTGTCACTCAGAATAATGGACAAGGCATGGAATCATAGAGAGAGGATTTTAAAGGAGACCTATTTTCATACTATTTAAAAAGGCCCCTTTTCAAATGAAGTGCAACACTCAGTGTCGATATTGCAGGGAAACTTAATCCTCGCAGGAAATTACAACAAATTATGACAGTTCTTGCGAGGACTGATCTAGCTTACCCTTGAATTCTTACAATCTTGCTGACCCTTACGGCGCTTACGCGGCCTCAAATGTCCTACATTATTGCCCTCAAAAATCCATGTTTATGTTGTATAGTCATTGGTTTCTTTCTATTGCTGTCACTATTTCTAAGCTGATATCTCCACACAACGGGCCGCAAGCAGAACCACCCGACCTTGCGTAACTATGCAAGAACTTGCATATTTCCATGCTGGACACGGTCTGGTCGTTCCGTTTGACCTTTTTGGTGATTATTATACTTTTGACATTGGTTGCACCATAATGTGCTTATGGCCACTCCTTCTCTTTTCTTATTCATTGCCTGACGACGGACTTAGAAAGTCTGAAAGTCAGTATTTCTTATGCAAAACTTTTATTGAGAATATACTTGTCGAAGTATTAAAAATACATTTTGAATGTGGCAATCATGTATTACTAGCCGATAATAGTGTGTAAAATGTATGAACATTATTTGCATGAATGGGCACTAGACCATCTAAACAGTAACTAAGGACATGAAAGATGGCAGCATGTAAATATTTATTAGATTGCAAATGTAAAAACTTATCGTATGCGAAAAGAACGAAAATGTACCATTGGAAATGAAAATGCTTAATAATGCTTTTTAGCTGTAAATTGCTTAAAAAATGCTGAAAAATATAATCAACCACTACTGTTTGCATTACTTTGTACTAATTATTAAGAGCATTGACCTATGAAGCTTCACTAATTTAACAATAAGGCCGTCTATCGAAAAGCTGATGGAGTTCAGACTCTCGGTGGGTTTAATTTAGCTGGAAATGTCAACGATTTCAATGCAAGTGGTCCGGTGTAACCCATAGGTGTCTGGGAAAGGAACCGCACGTCTTGCTGAGTTTTGTTGGGTTGTGGGCCCTTCTTGTAAGATATGGGAGAAATCTGCCCTAAACTTGCAATCAAAATCATAAAAATGATAAATTTCATTTTGAGTTATTCAATTAATCGTACACCATTGCGATATTAAGTGTTCCAAACTCGGGAACATTTGTAAATTCATAAACAAATGGAATTTCGCGCGCGATGTTTGACGCTCCGCAACTTGTCTGACGACTGGAACTAAAGCTTGAAAATTATCGCTTTACTGATGTTGGGTGACATTCTACAAATAAAAAGTAAAAAGAGGCTTGAGTGTGAATTTAGAAAAAATGTCAGTAGCTCTCTTCATCCATTGATCTAAACGGGGAAGTGACTGCTGAATGGTGAGAAAATAGCACTTATTGTGCGATGCATGACAAGAATGATAGTTAATAACACTTATTGTGCGCTCAATGTGTTTCTGTTATGCGACTGCTGCGAAAGCGGCTACGCAAGAAAAAGAGAACTTGCAATCTTTGTTAGATACTATCTGCCTGCTTTCATGTCGCAATTTTCTTTGTCGTGTTTGTTGGATCACTTCTTCATCATGAATAGCATACTTGAGACCGCACATATAGTACAAACTGTCACACGAGAGAGTTGTTATGCATAGACGACAAACAGCTCTTCTGTGTGCACCACACGAACTAACAGATATCCAGCAAATGTTAGAGATTTGCTAGTGACAAAAAACCCACAATGTGACACTGTTTCTTTGCGGTCGCCCCAGGACGTCTGATCTATCAATACTACATTGATGTTCGCATCATCAGTAGTTCGGCTATTCAAAAAGCTATTAAGAGTTGTCGCGCGTATATGTGTTGTGAACACAGAATCAGATCGTTAAGGCGCATCAGTTTACTAGAAATGCAAACTGATTCAAACGATGGCACACGCAGGAGCTTACTAAGTGGACAAAAAGGAATCCCTAATGCCTCACTGAGATATGAAAAATTGTCTTTCATCACTCGGCGACTCCATCAGGTTCGAAGAATTCAGCTGATAGTGCATAAGTTTTGTCGATGAAGTTAATCCTTCCGGTCAATATCTAAAAAGATAGCAGGCGATTTTGTTCAATAGCTATGGGATTGTATTAATAGATTGTGCTATACTGCGATGATTTCTTTTTATACAAACAGAAAAAGAGACGACCTGTCTAATTCCATGGTTGTGAGAGTATGATATCGTGTGGCACAAACATCCTGTCGGCTTTCACCGTGCACGCGATCTGTAGCTATGCGGCATCACAAGTGGCCTATGCAAGAAAGTTGTGCGTGGGTTACAAGCTAACATCCTTGCGTGCAAATTTAACGTTTACTTCTTTCACTGATATCAAAAGATGAAATATGCCCTAAATGTCGCTGCCCATGGTCATTGTACTTTCTGCTTGAAAGGTAATAGCGCGGGTTGTGAAATTCATTGATGAGCAAGTCGTTGAAGTGACAGTGCGTTGCAGTTGCTGTGAATTTCAGATTATATGACATTGAGTAATCAAAGATTTGATTATCTTCATTAGATCTGGATCAACATCATTGTTTAAACAATGGCTGGCACTATCATCTCATGCGAACATAATGAATAATCTAATCAGAAATTCGCTATCATGAACAGTTCAGATTCGTTTCATAGTCATATAATCTTCCATTAAGACACGCCTAATATTGCGACTCCACCCTTCAAAAAAAATCATGTCTCAATGCATTAACTGCCTCCACATCTCAGTGCTACATCGAACACTAAACCAGTTACTGAATGAAATCGGATTTATTCCGAAATAGAAATTTTCAATTAAGAAAAACTTCCAGCTACCTCTGTCATAAGATAAATATTTGAATTTTTGCATGATATTCATTCTTTAGCTTCAATTTTGAAAAGAAATACAAGCCTTTACCCTTGCTTGAGTAAAAGAACTATCCATAAAAATCCGAAAGCGATTGAAATAAATATCTTACTATTTGTGAACTACATGTAGGTGGTAGCTGGACAACATGGATGCTGGTAGCATTCTGTCAATAATAGTAGGACAATAAGCTGTCGATATCAGTAGGAGATGACTACTATCTTCACTCGCATTTCTTTCATGCCGTCAGCGTGGCCTAGTGAAGAAGGTGCGAGCTCGTCGGCACCGCGGACTTCGGTTCGGTTCCTGTGTCGGGCAAGTGCGGTCGGGGAATCAAGGGTGTTGATGTCTTTTATTGACTTTATAGTCATTCTCTTTTGATGTTTTAGGTGGTGGCTGGTAGGACATCTCTCAATTGTCCACGAGATGTGCATGTAGTTGACATGTTATACTGTTACTTTGGGACTCTTCAATTCTTTCCTTGTGCTCAACTCTCGATTTGAACATTCGGAACAGCATCAAATGTGGGTCAGCCATTTGTTCTTCCATTTCTTACTTTGCTGTTATTTACTTAAACATAAATTATTGAATTGATAATTATTAGGTAAATAATTAACTGCTCAATGGATTCGCTACTTTCGTGCAACGGGTTGGTTATTGCTAAAGTACAGCAGGCTAATTACTGCTTTTCAACGGTTGCTTACTGTTATAGGTCTGGTGGCAGCTGTTTAAGTAGAATGGGTTGGTTGCTGCCAAAATACAATGGGCTAATTACTGTTGTTCAATGATTTGTTGCAGTTTGCGGTCAGTGGTCACTTATGATTCAGAATTTGCATTAGAAATCAGCTACTAATGCATGGCAGAGTTTTTTTAGTAATGAGAGATTTCACGGCATTCGCATGCTTTAGGCCACGAAATTGTCTTGCGAATGAACGCTGTTTTCAGTGATCCCAATATTTCATGCATTTCGTTTTTTGAAGAACCAAAATCTCTTTCAGTAAATGAGATAATGTCATAAATTCAGTCGGGCTAAGAAAAAAATGAAGAGGTGTGTTCTGAAAGTAGTTTTAAGTGTTGCATAAAAGTCACAATAACAAAAATGGTTATCTGCTAAAAAGTGCAACGAGGCTGAAAGGGCCACATTATACCGAAGCTTCTTATCGAATTGTAAGGGATGCAATCACTGCAAGCCGTGAACTACCAAATGAACATCGAACTACGTCTCGCAATAGTCGAAGATGCATAATCTTCCCTATAAATTTTTGCTGCTGAAATAAACACTATAAAATGTGCACAGATTTATTGCTAAAAGACGTTAGGATAATACACATGTGCATGAGCCGGTTCGTATTATCAGGAATCGGCAGGAATTTTTTTATCGAGTCTTGATATTTAATTCTTAATTCAATTAATAAAAGAAACCTGTTGCATTCGACTTGTAATGAGCGTTTGAATGAAATTCGATGATCTAATAGGGAGCGGGAGGTATCAAAAATTAGTTGCAATTGGTCGCAATGAATTAATTGATAGTTTTTAAAATGACAGTGACGGATATTTCCTCCTCCAACCCTTTCAATTTAGATTGAAACCCAGACTTATGAAGAGGCCTACATTTTCAGGTCCGGCCTGGCCAAGGCAGGTTCAAAGAAGGCCCGGCCATGCTTGGACCCGCTTTATCGGAAATTTTCAGGACCAAACTCGACCCGACTCTTGGACTACCCAGCCCACTTATATGTCTATTGAAACCTGCTAACACTGCCACAAAACTTCAGGTGCACTTACATGTGGGTATATTTCCTAATCGCAAACCAAATTCTATATAATTTTGTGGAAGTAGGCCTGCCTTTGAAGTAGATTCGTTAGTACGTAGATCAGACGGCTGTCTTTCCATCGCGTTAGGCACGTCTGTACACAGGGTTCATATTTTGTATATCATGTCATCATCTGTGAATTGAAATGATTCCACTCCTTACTAAGAAGCTATGCGGTTGCTTCTGTGTTATATAGATCATTGTCATTTTAGGGATTGCAGTGAGCACGTTGGAGATGATAATCGTACCCGTCACTCATATCTGACCAGCAGAGAATGCTTGCACTTCACGTCATCGTCTCTAATTCTCAAAGTACTTATTCTATCAGCATGAACGATGTATGTAGACAAATGTGTGTAGACAGAAATACACTCAAATACAAGTATTTGAAGCTTCGTAACGATTGCTCAAGTTTTACAAGTTATAAGACATCGGTCGACATCATTATTTTCATAGGAATGGCATCACGGGAAATCAGCAATTCTACCGATATTTGACATTGATTGTATATCCTGGCTGATGATAATTCAACCAAACTACCGATTGACTGTCACCTGTGACAGCTCAGACTACAATCCGCTCATGTCATCTCTGGCAGAATAACTTTCATCTCCGTCAAAACTGATTAAGGAAATTCATCAAGCATTCAGTGTCCAGCGCCTTCAATGTTCGATCTGACCAAGAAGAAACCTCTAAGAAATTTAGGAAACTTGTTGAACTGATTTTCCTATGCGACGACTATACAAATGAACAGTGAATTGAGTACATGTGGTTTGTAATGCTCCGCAGGGTTCTGCTCTGATATTTCATTTCTCTTCTTGCTAGTTCCTAGGCACCAATGCAGCTACTCTGATTGTGAAATACATCGATGACATCGCACAAATTATTTCACATTACCATCTGGGCTCAATATCAGCAATTGATGGATAAGTTTATCAATATATTCTATCTTCAAGCAACGACCTTCTAACCAAGCCGAGCAAATCAACTATACCTTTTTTTAAAGAGAAGTCAGAAATGCCAACGTGCAACCTTAATTGAGACAATGTGGATTAGTCAAAGAAATGCGTGTTCTCTGACTTTATCTTAACCAAATGCCTCCATGGAGCACTCATATCGACGACAGTCAATGTTTCCATGGGTTGCGAATGCCCAGTTGCGTCATGCAACCTAAATGCTATGCTGTCGTGTACTTCTCTTTTATTATATCTCTGAGTGCGCATTTCCTGTTTTTGTTTACTTACCGACTGTTCCATTCATTTTGGTGAAAGCCTACCTACTGGAGAATCTCGTCTAGTCTCGATGAGCTGACATGTCAAAATATGTACATAATGTAGCCTACACTACACAGTACTTTATTCAAAACTGTAGCAGCAGTGACATCATATTAATATATACTTGACCACTGCATTAATAACATCTTCTCAAGTCCATGATGTTCCACTTCAAGCATCTTGTCTTGATTATGCAATAAGCTCCTTGCTTCAAAATACAGATTGTTTCATAAAAAAATGGATCACCCTTAAACATCGCCTTAACTTCAACTTTGTCTAACTCCGCCAAACTTGAACAAATTTCTCTGAAATTTGGAAGATATGTCAGTTGTGCTTACCAATATCATTGTTGGAAATTTCAAGCATGAATATTCAGTTGTTTTCCTGTTATGGATAAAAAAGTAGTAGATAATTTGATCTTCATTTAGCAATGCTACACAAAATCATACCTCACTCTTATAAAATTACATTTGTTTCCTTTGTTATGTAATATGTTGTTCTACAAGCCAAAAGCTATCAAGCAAAACAAAAATAAAGAAAATCGGTCAATCAGAGCCAGTATAGCACCATTATTCATCAACAATAATATAACTGCTACATGTGATTAACTGGACTTCATGTTCCATAGCTTCCTGACTTCGTTGCGGTGGTGTTGGCAGCACTCCTGATTGCTTTCAGCTAGAAATCTATCTCTTACCGGTTGAAAACAATACAAAGCACAAATGAACAATAACGAGATCGCATTCACAAAAGGCAAAGTGTCAGGGTTTTCTTTGCGAGCTACAAGCAAGCGACTAAATGTCTCTTACACAAATGTGCATCGATGGCATAATGATGATTTTCGACTCTGTCGTAAAGAGGGCTCTGGCCGTCCACGCAAAACATCCAAACGTAGAGACGGCCTAATTTTGAGATTTGTTAAAGTTGATCCAAGTCTCTCGTTAACTGAGATGGCTGCACTAGACTCGTCTATTTCTAAGTCCACTATTTGTAGAAGACTTCACATACAGCAAGGAACCATGAATTCTGAACGCCATGTGAATGTTTTACGAATGAACATTGGCCAAATGACAGATCAACTTGGTGATCCATCGACTTGGTTATTTATGGATGATAATGCTACGTGTCACAGGAGTAGTAGAGTCAACTTATGCAAGTCTCAATTAGGGCTTAGGACATTATCTTGGCCAGCTCGTTCTCCTGATCTGAATCCCATAGAAAATGTATGGAGTATTCTAAAACGTAACGTTCGTCGTTCACTGCTACCTGCAGATGGCGTATCACAACTTACGTCACTGTTAAAAAGAGAGTGGAGAAAGTTAGATCAGTCAAAAATCAACGATATCATCGAATCAATGCCTAGACGAATTGGCAATGTCATTGACAATAAGGGTAGGGCCACAAAATATTAGCTTCTTAAGAACCGTTGCTGTATCATAGCTTATCAGATTATATAAGGACATTTAAATATATTAGGGACATGAAATAACATGAAAAATGCTTTCTGTATCATACTTATGTTTTATTTAGTCAAATTTTAGGATGATCCACTTTTTATGAAACGGACTGTACATAATCTTGGGTTTTTGCCTGTCACAATAGCTGCATTGTGCAGGCTACCTGCTAGTATGATCGAGATAAGATAGAACAAGGCTTTCAGCTAATTGGATTTCTGGTAAAAGGTCTGACACCTCACCGACAGACCTCTGATCCACTATATCGACTATATCCACTATATGTTTTCAAATTCGTGCTCACAAGCATGCTTGCTCCCCTCCGAGAGATTCCGTGCAATGTGATGTATCCGAGAGATACTGTGCAAGTCTGGAAAGTTTCCATGCCTGAAATTACGATGTGAGCAGACTACAATTTCATCCTTTTCAACAGATTATTCGCAAATCATATTAGCACGTAACGGTGACATTCATGGAACTGTGGCCCCGAAATCTACTTTTCATCGGCGTTATCTCGAACTTACAGCATCCATGATGAGACATCGAATTGTAGATGCTCCCCTATTTGTGCATTGTCTACCAGAAATTGCCAATGTGAAAGTATCAATTGCCTCAGCATTTGACCTCCTTACATCTTTATTTTCTTTTTTGTCGTTCGATATTGAACTATGATGTCAACCTCAGGTTAATCGATTCATAGCTTAAATATGTTTGTAAATTCTGTTCAGTGCATCAGGGGCGTATTTGAGGAGGGACATTGTGGATCATCTCCTGTCCCATTTTAGCTTGTCTTTAAGAGTGATGGTGCAACTTATGCTGTCTAGATGTAGTCAAAACTTAGTTCTTGACTAATGCTATTTGACATCATTATGCATAATTTTTCAATTCAGCGTTTTCAATTGTCTCATTTTCTGAAAATTCTGAATGCGCCCGAGCTGCAGTGCATGATTTTCATTGAGTCAATAGATGCAACAACAACTACATTGTCATTTACTTGAAACACTTAATAAATCGACAACCTTACAAACATCTGGGTACTGCGTTTTTGAAATCTATTTAGCCTTTTTTTGTGATAGCACGGAAAACCAAGCAATCTATCGATTCCATGTCCTTTTTCTCTGCGACATTTCTAGTGAGAGACCTTCAGAAATGCAACAACTCATTAATGATTAGATTTAAAACGCAATCCTCGTACTGATGGAGAAAGTCTTGAGACACGAAAATAAAACCGTCATCACATAATTGAGAGAATTATGATGCTAGACTGATCATCTCTCTCATCTAAGGAACTCACCAATGGTTGTGATTACCGTCGTAGCGAAATAGAAAGCTCCAGCGAATTTCCACTGTGTTCCTGCCTTGTAAGATTTCATTTTGAGGATCAGAGCCGAAATATTATCAAAATCTGACTTGGAAATGTTATATCTTTCGCACAACTTGATCTCCTCCTGCCTTAGTCGTTTATGCTCCGATTGTTCGAACTCAGATTCTAAGGCATCGAAAATGGCAGCACCAACTAAAAGATAAGTGAATGTGCAGACAACGAGTGAAAGTGTCCGTACATTTTGTCGCTTCATTGTTTGGTCGGATTACCAACATTAAAAACGACGTATGAATTCCCACGTCGAAATAGCGTTAAGAAATTAGCACATGTTGATACTACTCCGGACGTGAATGCGTTGACTGATAGTCGTAGTAGTAAAAGCTTTTGATGAATTAACACCGTGATCCGCCCGCGCTAACGATGATGCACAAAATCACTGGATCGAATTAAGACGATAGGAATGGACGGTGAAGACCAATCTGATTACCTACTTAATTCAGAGCTCCAGGAAGCTGCTGCGAACGTTCGCAACAGAAACGATTGGGTCGATAAAGTGATCCCGCAAAATTCAGTCGACATTAGCCGGGGCAGATGTGCACTAGAATTTCCTTCAATGAAGAGCACAGAGACGATATTCCACAACTGATGAGCACAAGGAGATTTGCAGAGGAGAATTACAGACGTTATGATCGTTGATGACTGACCACTTAATTTCACGTTCCTCAAAACAATCGAGGGAAGTATAATAATTAGAAGAAACGCAGAGTTTAATAATCTTAATGATTCCTACTGTCTTCCACGCTGTGAAATCTATACCTCGACCGAAGTAAATTCAATCGAAGACTGCGGACGCACGCGCCTCCGCAGCAGCAAACCAGGATTTCAATTGCTCTCTCCCTCGTCTGCCTTTCTCCCCTCAAATATTACCATCTTCAACACTCTTCCCTATAACCAATGGCATTGACTCACAGGCTCAACATATCCGCTGTAACACGGAAACTTACATGGAACATTGCCTGCATCGTAGTTTAGGGAATTCACAACGGGAATTGCAGGAGAGAAGTAATGAGAATTGGCTTGAAAATTCAAATTTGCACCCTTCTCAAACTTCTCAACTAGATTATGAATTAAAATTGTTGTTGTCTATTTGTTGTCAGCTAGTTTTTGTTGATTAATTCACTTCTGTGACCTCTTAGCAACTTATAAAACATTGAATAAAAATAAGAAGTGAATAAAAAGCAAGCTTTAATTATTAGCAGCAGGCTGTGGTGCATTCAAGGGGGCCACTGGAGACTTTCCCCAAACAATTTAAGCACTGGCAGTGCTAAAATGTGGATTGCGTCACATGCAGCACAATGCCCAGTCCCTAAATTCATTTGCATGCAAATTACTCATTCAACTTACATAATTCTCTCTCAAACTACAGGATAAAGGGCCTATCTACGAAGTAATGAAGCATGGTTGAAAGAAAACGCTTCCACAAACCGCATGGTGGAAAGCAAAAAATGATTATGTCATTACCTAGAGACAAATAAAATAGTTTTTGCCTAGAAAAATATGATGCAAGCTCTTAAAATATAATTTTAATATCGATTTTAATTTAATTAATTTTAATTCATAATTTAATTGATTTAAATTTTTTACGTCAAGAAAATTGTTGCAAAAATGGTAAATAAATCATCGAATGCTTACTGTACAGAAATATTTTGACCACAATTTTAAATCGATAGATAGCAGAGACAACAGAGAGAAACCGGGAAATCATCTAGGAGAGGGACAAATTCTTCCTTATTATGCAAGCTACATAACATGTTCACACTTCAGACCAGTGGTGGGCAACGCGTGGTCCGCCATCGCTTCTCATATCAAAGGTGGCCCGCGGACATTATTTGAATCGATTATATGAAAATGACTCCGCCTTTAACCTTTGGGAGGTGCATCTAAGGTTGAGGGATCCACTTTAGAATTTGTAAAACTATTAACTGACAACTAAATGAGCAATATGATGGCATAGAAAAACAGAAATTCACAATCTATATACCCAACCATGCTCCTTTCGTAATGAATGTCTTCTTGTATAAGCGCAAAATGAGTTTATGCCAGGTCACAAATGCCCTGCTGAGCATGTGTCTCTACGTAATAAACCACGCCTCAGTGAACCTAGAAAGAGTCAATATTAATTAGACCTTGACTACGAATGGAGGAATCCAACCGCAGGATTTTGACAGGCCAACATTTTTTTCAAATATTCTTGCTGAATTTCATTTGTATGCTAGGCCTACTACACTGATATGTATTTCGCATACTCGATTGGCATTGGCACACGGCTACCACTTGTGGAGCACAAGCACGGCTTTTGAAAGGCGCACATGTTCGGGTGACATATGTGCCCGGATGTACAAGCAGCATGATCAATAATTTTTCATCTTGTGCGGCTTTCAGGCGGATAGTTGACTCCACCTACATAACCTTGCTTTTTGATGAAATAAAGTAATATCGGTCAAATTACCTTTTAATTACACAAGAGAAAAGCTTCCATGATTTGTTGTAGGCCTATTCGCTTTTCAATACTCACATGAATTGTAGAAAGTAAATTATCATTCCTTAAGATTGAGCAACTAAGTTGCTTACAATACTGCTGTATGTATTTAGCGTACATGTAAAATTTTGTTATTTATTACGACCACTATATATGCACGTACGGTACAACAGCCCATATGTGCACTTAAAAGTGCGGAATAAAAGAATATTTAGCCTATACTGCTGCCTTTTAAAGTTGGTGGCCCGCGAGCCTTTTCGCGGGTCACTCCTTGTGACCCGCTAACCTAATTCGGTTGCCCACCACTGCTTCAAACTATACATTTTTCACTACAGAGTAAATTACTTAATGAAGGATCATCGAGTAGTTTCGGCTATTGAATTACCATAAAAGTAGTGTTCTGCTAATATTGTAACAACTTACATCGATATATGAAAAGCAATGAATATGGATATATATTTGATAATAATATAATAATAATTAATATAATGATATGAATCTATGTGCATCTTCTGTATATTTTAGTCGAATCATTTTGTTATGAGGGTTTGTCAAAATCTATATTTGTTACCTAGCATCTTACAGTATATTGAATTAAATGTCATTATTTGTAAACATCAATATGAACAAATTGTTGTTAATTGAAGACCAGTAACATGTTATTTTAAACAATGGTTATGAAACATGGTTAAAAATCAAAACAATGCTTTTTAATCCTATATTGATACTCTTCTCTTAATGGATCCGGACGTGAATAAGCGCGCTTTATCAGAGCAGCACACTATTTCTTTGACGAAGACTGTATTGCTAGAGAATTATTTCAAATAGTCTGACATGTCAGATTGAAAGAAAAATAATGCTGAAATGATGCAGTTTATGAATTCGTTAATACTCTCACTAAAAATCAATCAAAAAAGTATCGAAGAAGGAAGGACTTGTCATAGCATGGCTGCAGTGCGTTTATGCAATTATCACTACCAGCTTCGATTCGGAGGGGAACATGTCCTCCTTGTACCTCCTCTAGTATACGCCACTTAACCATAATAATTAATTTTCGTTCAGGATCTCAATCTAATAAATTGTATATTTTCGGCTGTTCGCTTGGTAATTATTCAGGATATTTTCACTTCAAGCGGTTTGACTTTTGATCAATACGTAATGACTTTTCTACATCCTTATTTCTTGCAATGAATACTGTGATGCATTATAGTGTACAGACTCGGCCCTAAAATACTGTTTACATCTGGTTAATTTGCTTTCTTAATCATGATAGGAAATAAAACTTATATGATAGGGAACCTGCACGTCCGATAAGTTGAAGCGACGTTCATGCGGCGAAGAATCATTGCATTTGCGATCACCGAGCATTTTGAGAACTTTCAGAAATTAATAAAAGCGCAGTGAAAAATGTTGGCCCAAGCTCGTCAGTCCTTTTTCACTGACAGTTTATTACAGTTGGAATAATACGAAGATAATGAAGACTTCACAATTAGCCCTGCTGTAACGGATGTTGCAAAATTTCATAGATAGATTAGTCGCTATATCAGATCGTTGAAATTTCCATGCAGTTTACTCGTATGTTAAACTGGAAGCTTCTCAACGGCAATTTCGCGATATTCGTTAGCGCTGATGCTCAGCAGAACGCGGGTGCTATCAGGGACATTAATTGAAGACAAGGAAACGGAAATTGCGAAACAGATTGCACCATTGTCTGTCTCTGACCAAACATGAATTCGAACATGTAGGAGTTGAGCGATTTTCTATCTATTTCTCTTTTTAGCCATCGCCAAAGTCAATGCTCTCTTCCTCATCACGCCAACGCGTTACTCGTCCAATAATTGCAGTGAACTGAAGCAAGGACGTGGAAAAAGCTGCTCAGAATAAATATTAGATGGAACTAAAGTCCGATATTTCCAGCGGACGGAATAATCGAAGTTAGTGCTCCTTCAACATTTTACTGAAATTTCAGTTCTGAAGTAATAATATTGATCATTCAATATTTAGAATAGAATAGTGTCTATATTTCTTCAAATGACAATCATATTTATGACACATGAATAAAAATAAAGTATGATTCATTAAATCGTGCACAAAAACTTCATTTTGCGACGATATTTTCAATTTCTATTGAGACCAATGTCTTAAATTATTTGCAGTTGAACGATTCTGTCATACATAAAAATAATAAATGTCTTTAATTTCATAGTTTTATTATGAAAGTGTGAAACAATAATGGAAATAATTGGAATATTCATTTGAAAGAGAATAGTTAAGTTATTTTTTAACTTAACTAAGTAAACTTAGTAAGCATACTCTCAAGCAATATTGCCGTTACATAGATTATAGAACATCTTATTCATTTCATTAGAATGTATTTTCATACTCCATCTGGTTTCATTTGCTTATTGAGCACTTTTCTCTTGATCGCCCTACTATTAGAAGTATTTTGCTTTTGGGATATGAACAGCAAATTGTCCAATTAATGTAACTATATTTTTTGCTTTGCGCAGTGGTCATTGATAGCGCACCAGTTATCATTGCTTGTTTGAGAAGCATATTATATCAATTTAATTCATAGGAACGACCTCTCAATCAACCACAAATGTTAAACCAAATTCTTGCAAATAATGGAATAACATTTCTACAATTCCGTGGCAGTTCTTGCTCTGTATGCCTTCCTCCAATATTTTGCCACTATTGTGTTTGCAGGTCAAAGATTGTTTCATTCGTGGTTCCTATAAATTCGAGGACTTTTTCAGTAATCTTTTTCATTGTAATTTTTCCTGTTCTGAGCCTTCGATATTCCACATTTTGAAATAAGGACTACAAAGTTTGAATAGGTGTTAAGGCATCATTCAAAGATATTTAATTGTTTAAAAGGGCTAGATGAGAAATAGATGCCTAGATTTGAACCCATTTTAGTACGGTCCTTATCGTGGCAAAAAAAGCATTACGGCAATGGGGCGAAATTGCTTTTTTGTCAGCTGTGCGGTGTGCAATGCGACAAAGAGCCTTGGAAATGGCACATGATGTAAAGCATAATTCACCGATATTGTATGATAAGTTTCAAGAATATCCGTTCAGTAGTTTCTCTAAAAAAATTAGTAAAGATGAGAGCTGTAATACAGCAATTTAATGCAGTACTATCAATTTGGAAAAAAAAATATTCAGATGAAGACTGATGCGGTATAACTTGATAAACACTCAACTCCCTTTGTAGAATTCATGACCATTAACAAATTCAGTGAGAATCCGAATATTATACTGAGGAATTGGCTGTTGATAAGGCTCAGCCATGTCAACAACACTTTTCGAGTTATTCACCAGGCAGAACGACAATATGGATCCATGTGTATTGCAAATAATTAACAGATGGCATTTTAGGGCCAACATCGATCTTCGCATATCTTTCAATGTCAAAGATGTTGTCAATGTGCATTGCATAACATACGTAGTATATGTTGTTTGTTTATATTTGCTTAAGCCAATTTTATATCAAATTTTCTGATAGTTCATGTTTATTTTTTCTGTTGTATCATGTAACATCATACCACAAAATTACATGTACACGTTATTGCCAAACTTGGCAATCGCGTTTAGCGTGGCGGGCAGCGGCGGGCACAGCAACGATATACATGTACAACCATATGGCCAGGCTTCGTACTTATTACAAAGAAACAATGTGCATGATCAAAAGTAAAAGTAATGGGCAAAAGACCGTTCCAGGACACCATAAAATTCAAAAAAATAGTATCTTTAAAAACGACATAAATTCATGAATTTGAACCCTTTTTCAGGTTATTAAGACCTAAATACATGAATTTAGTCCATTCAAAAAGTACCATTTTTTCAAAAAATGGCATTTTTAAAAACGACATAAATTCATGAATTTGAACCCTTTTTCAGGTTATGAAGACCTAAATTCCTAAATTTGGGCGTTTTTAAAAATACCCAATTTTTCAAATTTTTCAAAATCTCAAATTTGAGAATTACAATTTTCACCCTTAAAATCATGACCGTTCCAGGACACCGAAAAAATCATAAAAGTTAAGAATCTCAAATTTGTGAATTACAATTTTTACCTTGAAAATCATGACCGTTCCAGGACACCGAAAATCATAAAAGTTGAGAATTTCAAATTCATGAATTTTATCCATCTTTCAGGTTTTTAAAATATATCATGTGACTAAAAATATTTCTTTAAAAATGGAAGAAACAAAAGTGGATGAAACCACAAGACTATATCCTTCGTTATCTCAATTAAAAACAAGTGAAATGGATCTCAATTATTATTCAGATTAGAGTATTATGATAAATTAAGAAGACGCAATTATTACTTAGACATTCTCAACATTATTTAAAGTACTAATTGTGTGAACTAGAAGATCATTGTAACTCATAAACTCAATTATTCAATGAACCCGTACACTGGCTGATAATTGAAGAGAGAGAGAGATTTATTGTTTTAGCAACGGAAACATCTAGCAGCTTTCCCCTAAAATTATCGTGGAAACTCTTGTCATTTCAATTTACCCATCGGTAAACTTTTGACATTTCAACTTACGCGTGCGTAAAAGTTTTGACATTTCAATTTACCCCTACGTAAATTATTTTCAAAATCTGTTTTCAAAATCTGTTTTCACAATCCATTTGCAAAGTCTGTTTTCAAATTCAGTTTTAGAAATCGATTTGCAAAATTCATTTAGCGTTTCCTGTTTCCACATGAATAGGTTAAAACACATACGGGCAGCAATAAAAAGCAATTCTTCTTGTGAATTGAGAACACATGCGGGTGTGGTGATAATAAAAAAGCAATTTTTATTGTGAATTTAGAACTCATTAGGGCAACGCCGATATGCAAGATAGTTGTTATAGCAATTTTAAACAATCACTTAAACAATGAAACACATTAACGAATGAAGTTCTTCTCTCAAGGAGTATTAGATAGTTAGTTTATTTTAATTCATCTCATTCATTTCTATCATTCATGATGAGTAAACATTTGGGTGATCGTATTGAAACGACAAAAGGACAAATCGCAAAAAAAGTGTGCCTGATCAACGAATTTGTAAAGAAGAATCATTTCATAAATACTGTGTATCTACAAAAAAGTTTGGAAAACTTTAGTGATATTGATTTTGATGATTTCTTGACGTCGTGTGAAATATCACAGCGAATTTTAAACGAAGTTAAAGGCGCTGCTGCATTAGAACGTAAGCGAAGAACTTTACAAAATCAATATATTGTGAAACGTGAAACGGCGAGAATGAAGCGTTCTTTTGATGAACAACTTGAGACGGATTATTATAATAAGACAATGAAAACAAGTCAAATAGTTTTAAATCTACAACCGGGAACATCATCAACTCAAGATGAAGAGACATCACAATTGCAAGCCATTCAAGACAAATGATTTTGTGGACAACTACATCTGAAAAGCAAGCAAGCAAGCAGTGATTCAAGAACCATCTAAAACTCATTTTTTTCTAATTCATTTTGAGAAGTTCATGAAGAAAATGGAAATATGTAAAATAACATAGATTAGAATAATTATAATATAATCATTTCAAAATCGAATAAGTAGTAAGGAAAGTCATCATTAGAGAACAGTTTTAAATCAATACCCCCTCCCTTCTGACTTCTAGGGGTCCCTATAAGAAATTTTTTTAATTATAAAATGAGCAACATAAATGAGTTTTTTAAATTATATGGAACACAAACAACAACGAATTTCGATTTAAAGAAAATCGCAAATCAATTGGGAATAAAGAATTTTCATGTTCTAATGAGAGTCGAATTACAATTCCTAAAAAATAAGCCAACAGGAACCTTCACTTCCCGGAACAAAGTTATAACTATAAATTTCATAACAAATCTTCATACGTCAGATGAAAAAGGAATACATTGGTCTGCAGGTATCTTTAATAAAAATCGAGATAATTACTATTTCGACTGCCCGGAGGCTGAGAACTATTGGTTCGACTCTTATGGATTGCCTCCAACAAACGAAGTCAAAAAATTACTTGGCAATGGAATTTATAATACACTTCAAATTCAAAAACCAGGAACTACTTATTGTGGTCAATTATGTCTTTACGTTTTATTTAAATTACAAAAAGGAGTACCATTTCTTGATATTATGTTAGAATTGAACGAAATGTAGGTTCTATGGCTACGCCTAACAAGGAAATTTCATTCCCAAAACGTTGGTTTTAATAATAATGATAATGATAATTAAAAATCAGTTCGTTGTAATTCATTTTGATAAAATCGGCCTCTCATATTTTCATCATCTGAATCTTTGATTTCGTAAGTAATCGGATAAGTTTGGTTTATTTTACAAACTTCAAATATCTCTTTCGTCCAGTATCCGACGAAGCCTTTTTCAAATTTATTCTTATATTTAAATATTCTAACTCTATCTCCAATTTTAAATTTCGGCTTAAGTTTCTTCCAATTCGGATTACTCTCATTCAAATTATTATTTTCCTTCGAATAATTATTCTCGAATATTTTTTTTCTTATCAAATCAGGGTCGTCAGAAGCATTCTTTAGACTTTCTTCAATACCAGAATGAACTTTATTATTGTACTCTTCTACAACTCCTGGTAATATCTTCAACCATTTCTGATTTCTTTGCTCAGTAAATTTCTTGAATAATTTATTTTTTAACGTCCGATTGAATCTTTCTATCACTACGGCCTTCCCTGCATTTTCAGTTGAATAAACAGTTTCAAATAGTGGCTGAACATTTCTGTTATAAAATTCCGATCCTTTATCAACAAACAATTTCCTTGGCTTTCTCTTACTTTCTTTAAAGATTTCTTCAAACGCATATTTAACTGATAGACCACTTTTGTTTTTTAAAGGTTTTACCCAAGCGTATCGTGTATATAAATCTATAACGGTCAATGCGTATTTGTAGTCCCTTTCCTTCGGCATATGAATAACATCAGCACTCCAAAAATCATCTTTATTAAATATTTTTACTTTCAATAAATATTTAGGCCTTCTATATTCCTTGTGAATTTCAGACGCGTAGGTTCGAGCGTTGCTCTCAGACAGCTTTGCTGTCGTTTCATTTGCTGACGGATCAATACCCTGACCGAATAATATTTTAGCTTGTAAAGCTTTCTTAACAAACATTCTTTCAATTCTTTCTCTAAAGGAAGGATTCTGAATACTATCTAATTCTTGAATCATCTTCTTATCAGCTGCATGTCGAGAACTTAGGTCATGATTTCGATAAGCTAAATCATGCCTGTAAGCTGCGGAATCTACTCCATCTATTGGTTCTTCACCTGGTTTCGGATTATTATTCGCATCTAGTCTTATATCTAATCGAGTTCCTGGACCGGTATATGAATGACCAGGAAGATGTTTTTCTTTCGAATATTTACTCCAAATAAATCCAGGAAAGTTTTCTAATGTTTTTTGTATGTCACCACAGTAGGTAGTAGCCAAACTTTGTTTGTCGTCGTTACCTTCATAAATTTTACAATTTGAGTTTTTATTTTTGTTTAATAGATAATTTAATAAATCTAAATTAGCAATTTTTAATCTAATTAAATTTTCGGAATTTGTGGAATTTGCGGAATCCATTTTTAAAGATAAAAAACTTTTAAAAGATAAAATAAAGTAAATGTTTTACCGAATCGGACCAAAGGTCCTGAGGCTTTAGCCGATAGAACCAAAGGTCCTGAGGTTATTACTTTATCATACTAGGACTTAGATATATTCCAGAACCATCTTTATTTTCTTTAATTTCAATTAAATCATCAACATTGTGGAGAATATTTTAAGAACACGTTTTCCTTCATCAACTAATTTTAATTTACTAATAAAATTATCTACTATTCCGTCACCCCTAGCAACTTTCTCTAACTCTCTATTATGACGTTTTTGTTCTTCTAATGCTGCCTTCTCTGATTTATTTTTATTTACTGCTTGGACAATACCAGCTGTCCCACCTCCAACAGTTCCTGCTGCTGCTATGCCTCCTATTATTAGTGGAATTAATGGGAGAATCCCGCCATTCTTTTCTTCTTGTAATTGAGTATTCTCTATCATTGGTTTACTTATGTAATACTTTTTTTTGTTAATCGTAATAGTTTTAGGTGTATTTTTGTCAAAAATATTACGTAATTTTAATTCAACAGATTTATTATTATTACTTTTCGCTTGCGACATTTTTAATTAAAAAAATTTAAGTGATCAAAAATTTTAATCGATTTTACTCATGAAAATTCTTAAGTTAAGAATTTTTAATCTATTCTAGTTACAAAAAAATTATATTACTAATTACTACAAAAAATTGTAAGTTATCAAAAAATTAATTAATTAATCGACGAAGTCTTGGGCTTTAGCCTATCCTAGCCATCTTTCCATTAAGAATTTCAATAGAATATTTTACATCTTCTAGCAATAAACCATAAGCCATCAATGAAGTTGTGGAATCTTTTTTTCAATATTAATTGTTACATTACAACCAGTCTTGATAATATCTTCAGATTGTGCACTTAAGTCGAAACAGAAAACAGGATATAAATGTCTCCAATCTCCAGGAGTTAATTGTGGTTCAACTCCAAATTCTATACAAAGATTTCGATAAGAATCATATCCTTCCATAAATTGATTATTGGTATCATCGAATCTTAATGGAACAATTGGATAACGGGTTTGATTTAATGAAACTTGTAAACTTCGAATTGTATTAATATGAAAAAGATTGTTGTTCTTATCAAAACTTGGAGAATTATTTCTTTGAAATGTTAGTAATAAATATCTTGGAGTATTTGGAGTTCTAGTAAAATGCCAGTTAAATCTTTGCTCTGAAAAAGTTACTGAACTAGCAGTTCTCTTCAGAAAATTTACTGGAATTGGTTTGTTAGTATTTAATCTTTTTGCAATAGCTGTTTCAATCTCTAAACTAGGAGTAATATGCTTAATCCACCATTCAAGTCTATCAATTTTTAAATATGCTTTTTTTCCAGTCTTGCCAAAAAAGATTAATTCATTATTTGCTGTGCGATGAATTATTAATTTAAATTTTAATTGATATGATATTTTATCATAATCTAAATATCCGAATAATGGAGACAATGACCAATTTACTGTCTGTTTACTTTTCTTGTTAAACTCCCGTCTTTCTTTATATGCAGTATTGTTTGTTTTATTTAAATGTTTTGCAATATTTTCTACATCCTTCGCAATTCCTGCTGCGTCTGTTCCAGTGTAAGTTAAATCATCTATAATTATACCATCATTAGTATCAGGAAACCAACCTTCGATTTCATACTTTTTATTATTTTCACCAATCGTTACAAATCCAAGCATTGTATCAATTACACCTGGAGAATCACTTATTGTTTCTATATTTTGAGTTGCAACATCTAAACGCATTTGTGTAAATAATCTTGGAAAAAAATTATTCTCTAGTGCAATATTATCGGTATCTGGTAATGGTGTTGTAAAATTGGCATCACTATATAAAGAATATTCACAGTGTAAAAATGAATCAGGTAAATATAAATAACTCTGCTGATTATCAACTTCAAAAATTAAATCACCTCCAGTATTTACTCTACTGGAAGATCCGGGATTCATAGCAATTCTTATATAGTCATTCTTTTTTGATTATAACTGACGAACGGAGGATCGTCTAATCTAAATTTATTTTCGATAAGCGAAGACATTTTTAAAAAAATAATTTGACTTTTTGTTTTTCTCACACACAGAAAAAATTTTACTAAAAAAATTTTGCTAAAAAATTTTTACTAAAAATGTAATTAAAAAAATTTTACTAAAATATAATTTCAGAATTTTGCTAGACCAGCTCCGCTACAGCTTTGCTGGTTAGACCGAAGGTTGCTGCTCACGCCATTACCTCTTATTTCTTCAATTGAACGTTTTATGGCTACGCCTGATTTCTTCTTATGTTTACTATCAGACGGAGCTCCGCTCCTCAAGGTTTCCCCCACAGCTATGTTAGCAATTTTGTTTTTTGTTTCCTCTGAAAGTTTTTTTAAATTTTTTAGTTCTTCAGAATCATTCCTAAGTTTACGAATAGTTTCTAATTCTTTTAATTCGTTTTGAGACTTAACAGCATTTGATATTGCACTAGCTGTACTACCTATAGCAGCTGCTCCTTTGGCAGCAGATGTAATCAAATCTTTATTATTTTTAATTAAGTTAACGATACTTCCACTACCAGAAAAGATACCAGCCCCTTCTTTTTGAACGGCACCTGCGGTGCCTAGGAACTTTTGTGTTCCGATTGTTTCTACACTGTCATAATGGTAAACAGATTTCATAGATGGTTCATGAGCAATTTTTTGATTTGAAGCAAAATGTTTAAGATTGTGTTTATAAATTATAGGCATTTTTTAGGATTAAATTTGACTTTTGGGAAAAAAATATTTACGTTAATATTTGCGCTAAGATTTACGTTTATGATCGGCTAAAGCCTCTGAACAAGGTTCTATCAAGATTTACGTTTGTGAATGGACAACAACTTCGAGATAACTTTATTAATTGATTGTTGCACTTTATCTATTGCGTCAAGTAGCGTGTGATGTACTTTAATTTCTTTTCTATTAACTTGCATTTTCTGCTGATTCATCTTCAACGCCGCTTTAAGAGCATTTAACTTAATTTTAAGAACATCTAGTTGTCTTTTAACAGAATCTAACTGTTCTTTATTTTCTTTAGAGTTTTCTTGTAAATTTTTCTTTAATTCATTTTCTAAATTGATTTTAAGAGTTTCCATTTTATCAACGTTTTGATTAAGTGAGTTTACTTCATTTATTATTCTATTCATCTTTTTCATTTGTTGAGTAATTTTAGAACTTAATTCATCAACACTTTTTTGGAATGTAGTTTGTAACTGCTTTAAATTTTTTTAAATTCTTTCAGGAAGTTTTTCTATTTCATCTTCTAATTGTTCTTTTAACATTTTTATCTGATGTTTATTTTTAATGACTGCAGATTTTAAGTTTATAGAAAGTAATATTAAAATTTTTGATTGTTCAGAAATCGTTTTAAAAAGTTTTGCTATATCTGCTTCTAGCTCTCTATCCTTTTTATCAAGTTTTAATAATTTTTCGTTTAATGATTTGTCATTAAGTTTTAGCAACTTTAATTCATTCATCAGTGGAACCAAAACATCGTTTATATATTTTTGTTTTAAGTCATTGATTTGTGTATCAACATATTGTTTATTTGTTAACTCTGTATTTTGTTGCGGAAGAATAGAAAGATGCAATGGACCAGATAAAACGTCTCCAGTTTTCATGATATAATTTTCTATCTCTATTTCTAATTCACGATTATTCGGGATATATGCACCTCCACCAACATTTGGTAACATCATTTTTAAAACAATAAAAAAGTATTTTTTTTCTAATAAAAATAAAAAAAATAAATTTTTTTCTAATAAAAATAAAAAAATGGATAAAGCAAATTTAAAAAAATTATATTCGTCCGCATCATTCTGTTCTTCTTATTCGACGAGATCAACGGGATTTGAAAATAAATGTTTTGATAATAATAATAATAATAATACTATTACAAATCCATGTATAGATGTTAACATTTTATTTGAATTACAAGCCGAAATATTTAGAGAACAAACAAAAGGCTTACCTTCTATAGAAGCAAATTATTGTATTTTTCCAGGGGATCCATTTATTAAATTCATGGATATAGTAAGTAAATATAATGATGTAGCTTACGTTGAACTGAATAAAGAAAATATGGTTATTATTGGGCATAATAACGTTTACGGATTTATTAGAGCAGTTTTGCCGATTAGTAATACTGATTGGATAGAAACTAAAATTATTAATTATATCAATATTAAAGAATTAGTTAAAAAATTAAAATCTTTCTCAAAGGAAAAAATTAGATTATTTGTTGATGAACAAAACCAATATAATATTCATATAGAGAGTAAAAAACATAACGAAGAATTATTATGTCAAGTATATTATAGAGATACAATTTATAAACAAGAAACATTAGAAATGCCGCAAAGATATGATGATGATACATATATACACGTAGGATTATATTCAAATTTAAATATTAATTTGTTAAAATCTTACATAAATGGCTTAGCTCAACAAGAAAAAATTTATATGTGGACAACACCTTATACGTGGTCTACACCTTATACTATTAACAATGTCCATAATCATAATCATAATAAACGAACCGAAGGTTCTAGGGCTTTGCCCGATCTTAAAGAATCTTATGATAATAATGTTGATAATAATATAGATGATGATAATATAGATGATGATTCTGAAACATCTGAAAATGGTGTAAATGGTAAAAAAGATTATAAAAATATTAGTAATTATAAAAATTTAAGTGAAGAAAAATTTATATCTCATACTGATGTACATGATATTAATACTACATATAATCAAAATTTATCTAAATTTCATTTTCTTACAATTGAAAATAATAATGATGGTATAGTTGAAGATACTGTTAGACAACTATCTGTCGGGTCAACAAAATTTAAATTAGGATTTACATCTAATCAATTTAAAATTTTATCATCTTTAATAAAAACTAAAAGTGATTCAGATTATGGTGGTGTTATTAAATTTTCCAAAAGAGATCAAAGACCAATATTTTTCTCTATTATATTATTATCAGATAAAAAATGTAATTTAGAGTTAGATATTCCAATAAGAGGATGGTATCCAATCCCAAAAAGTGTAAATTATGATGATGATGAAGAATCAATTTATGATGATGAAGAATCAATAGTTAGTGAAAATAAATTTAAATTATCTTTTGATAAAACGTTATATGATAAAACTTAATATGATAAAACTTAATATTATAGAACATTATATGATAAAGAAAATAAAATAACTAAAGAACGTGAAATAGATAATGATATATATTTTCTCTCAAGTCCTTGATATTAGAATGTTTATATCTAAAATTAAAACACAATTTTTTTCTTTAAAAAATAAAAAAAATGAAAAATACCAAGTTTTATTGTAACATATGTAAAAAAAATTTGCAAACAAAAAGAAGTTATCAATCTCATTTAAATAGTAAATTGCATTTACAAAATGTAGAACGAGTTGATGAAGGAAATATATTAAAATTAAATAGTTATAAAAACTATCTAGAAAATTGCCTACTGATACAAAAGTTAAAAAAATGTTTGATGATTATTCACATTCGGAATATAAAAAAGTTTTTAATAGTGAAGATGAGTCCATACAAACCGAAGGTTCTAGGGCTTCGCTCGTACCAGGTGGAAGATATTTATTTAGCGATACTGATGAATTTGATGAAGCTGAACGAACCGATGAAGCGGTAACAGATATAAAATATTTATTTAATGAATCTGTTCGAACCGAAGGTTCCAGGGCTTCGCCCGTTGAACATAATGAAACCGATAAAACTTTTTCTGATATTCTATCCAACTTTTTCAAAATATTTAAGAAATCTTTTAAATGTTATATGAATGTAGAAGTACTTTATACAAAAAATGGACCTGATGGAATTCCTGAAGAAATAATACAAGGACATTTTAGAAATTCACAAGAAATTCATAATGTAAATGATATACAACCCATATTTGAATCGATGATACTTAAATTAGGAATTGTATAATTGAAGCCCAGTTACATGAATCTGGTTGGAGATTTGTTAAAATACTATCTAAGAAAATAGTAATTGATAAATATAAAAATAATACTGGTGGTAGTTATGTTCCTTTACCTGTCAGTTCACCACAAATAATCAACATAAAAAATGAAGATGATTATTGTTTTCTGTGGAGTATTATAGCACATTTACATCCTGCAGAATATCATAAAGAAAGACTAAGTCATTATAATAAAGAAGAATACATAAAGGAATTTGATCTTTCGGATGGTTTAGATGAATTTCCATATGATTATAATAGGTTAATAAAGTTTCATAAAAAGAATAAAAATTTAATAGAAGTAAATGTTTTTGAATTAAATGTGAATTATGTTTCTATTGGTAAAATTACTGCACTTTTCTCAGATTCAAAAAAATTTTATTTGAATAATAAAAATTTATGTCAATCAGAAATAGTATATAATGATAGAGGAAATTACATGCATCATAATATTTTTTACCAAGGAAATATAATATGTACTGAAAAATTTCAAATTGTTAAAACACTATCACCAATAATGATTAATCATAATAATTATAAAGGACGTAATTATAATTATGATTATGATTCCGATTATTTATCTTTATCTTTAGAATATCAACAAAAATTACAAAATTTAAATGAATCTTTACGAAAAAGTAAAACAGATTATCAACAACAAACAAAAATATTAGTACAAGAATATGGCCATAAATATCAAAATAAGATAGAAACGATTCAAGAATTAAATAAAGACAATAAAGACAATAAAGAATTAAATAATGAAGAAAATAAAGAATTAAATGAATGTTTAAAACAATGTCTACAACAATATAAAGAACAATATAATAATGAATATGAACAACAGCTGAAAATATTCAATCAAAATTATCAACAGTCTGAAAAAGATTTACAAAGACAAATTGATGAAACACATGAAATATATAAAGATAAATTTGAAAAATTAAAACAAACAAAGCAACCAGCACAAGCGAATATATTATATTATCAGGGTCATTTTATATTGTGTAAAGATGTTTCTATATTTACAAAAACTTCAGAAAATACAAATTTTCCTTGTCTTCAATGTATGACAAGTTTTAGAACTAAAGAAGAAAAGAATAGACATTTGGAGAATTGTCAACAAAACGAAGCAGTTGAAAATACTTTTCCTAAAGATGATTATTTAGAATACAATAAATGGTTTTTCAAAAATAAAGTACCCTTTACTATTTATTGTGATTTTGAAGCATATAATGTTAATATGACACAAAATCACGGGACATCGGAGATGTCTTCCAGGGCTTCGCCCGATTCTGAAAATGATAATTATGAAAAAAGTGCAGCTGAACAAAGTAAAGAAAAATATTTATTTGAACAAAAACCATTATGTTGGGGAATGTACATTCATTCAAATTATCCTGAATTATTTAAATCAGAATATTATCAATACTATGGTGAAGATAGTTCAGAAATGTTTACAAAGAAAGTAGAAGAATTACAAAATTATTTTTCACAATTGCTTGAAACAAATATACCAATGATGCCATTAACGGATGAAGACAAAATTAATTTTGTTAATGAAAAAATTGTTATTACTGTGGAAAAGAATTTACAAAAAATTATAAAAACGGCAGAGGTAGATATCTTGATAAGGTAAAAGATCATGATCATCTAAATGGATTATATAGAGGTGCAGCACATAATTCTTATAATCTTAATGCTAATAAATTTAAATATAACTTTGTTCCTCTATATTTCTACAATGGTTCTAAATATGATTTCCATTTAATAATGAAAGATTTATTTTCATCTGAAAAATTACAACAACAACAAATAAATGTACTATGTAAAACAGAAGAAGAATATTTTTCAATGCAATTAGGTTGTATTAGAATTTTAGATGCATTTAGATTTTTTACTCCTTATTCATTAGATGTTATGGGAAAAACTTTGAAACCTGAACAATGTAAAATATTAAATAAATATAATTTAAAACCTTTAAAAGGAATATTTCCGTATGAGTACATAACTGGAGATAAAACCTGTGGTTCACAGTCGAAGACTGATTTTAATTCTGTGAATAAAATTATGGAAGAAAAACAACTTCCTCCAATAAATAAATTTAAATCAACATTAAAACAATCACAATTATCTGAAGAAGACTATGCAGAAGCTGAAAAGAATTGGAGAGAGTTAAATTGTAAAACAATGTATGATTATACAATGAAATATCTTCAGATAGATGTATTAATCCTTGCTGATCTTTTCGAAAACTTTCGTGATATGTGTTTAGAATATTACGGAATAGATCCATGTTATTGTTATTCTACACCAGGTTTAACATGGTTAGCAGGATTAAAACATACTGGTGTTCAAGCCGATGGCTCTAGGACAAAGTCCGTTAAACTTAAACATTATAAAGAAAATACATATGATAAATTATTATTTTTTGAATTTGGGATTAGAGGTGGTGTTTCATCAGTTTTAGGTAATAGATATGTTAAATGTTATAATAAGAAAGTAAATCCACAAGAATATGGAATAATGAAACCTTTATCTCCAGAAGAAAAGGAAAAAATATTACAAATTTTTCGAACGAAACGAGAAGGAGTAGAACGTGAAAATGCAATTGATGAATTCATGAGAGAAAACTATTTGTTATATTATGATTTTAATAGCTTATATTCTTCTTGCATGATACAAGAAGAATTACCAACAGGTGAGATGGAATGGTGTAATATTCTTGATTATCAAAAAACATATGATGGAAATTATAATCATGGTTATATATATGAAGTTGATTTAGTATATCCTGATGAAATAAAAGATTAAAAAAAATATTTTCCTTTCTGTCCCGAAAACAAAATTCCCAATATAGAAGATTTTTCAGATTATCAAAAATCTATAATTCCTAAGAAATACAGACCAACAAAAAAACTTATGTTAACACAAAGGAATAAAGGAAAGTATGTTGTTGAAGGAAGAATGCTAGATTGGTATTTAGATCATGGAATGATTCTCACCAAAATACATCGAAAACTATTTTATCAAAAATCTAGGTGGTTAAAAGATTATATAGAGTTCAATATTGAAAAACGTAAAATAGCTAAAAGAAATAAAGATGATTTTGGAAACGTGTTCTTCAAATTAATGAATAATGCATTTTATGGTAAGACTTTAGAAAATGTGCGCAATAGACAAAATATTGAAATAGTTTATGATAAAGATAGGTTTCAAAATTTAACAAGGAAACCTACATATAAAAGAACTACTAGATTTAGTGATGAACTATGTGCTGTACATTTACGTCGAATCAGCGTAAAACATGATAAGTTTAATTTTATAGGATTCACTATATTAGAATTAGCTAAACTATTTATGTATAGATTTATATATGATTATTTAGCACCTGCTTATGGCAAAAACTATAAATTACACTTTACAGATACCGATTCTGTTTTCTTAGAATTAACAATACCGTATAATTCTACACTTGATGAAGAAATAAATAAAATAAAAGATATCATTCATCCTTCTGATTTATGTAAAGTAAAAGATGAATTAGAAGGAAATGAAGATTTCATAACAGAAGCTATATTTTTAAAATCTAAATGTTATTGTTATAACACAACTAATAATATTAAAACACATAAAACATTAAAAGGAATTTCAAAGGCATCAGTGGCTAATCAAATAACATCTCAAGATTATAAAAATGTATTATCTAATAATGAAATAAAAACAGCATGTAATTATAGACTTAATTCAAAAAAACATAAAATGTATTTAAAAGAAGAACATAAATTAGCATTAGATCCATTTGATGATAAAAGAAAAATTTTACCTGAAGGAATAACTACTTCACCTTTTTAATTTTCTAATTTCTAAGTAGGTCAAATTTGATATATACATAAAATAAAAAAAATATTATAACACTATATTTGTATATTTTTTTATCATTCGGTACACAAATGTTCTATCGACTTTCAGTCAGAGAACAATTGTTCGATAACTCTATCATGAATTTTTTTATCAATATTAATTGTAATGAAGCCATAATCTTTTGACCAAGCATTGTTACACGATTGTTTAAATTCATCTTTATTTCTTACACATAAATCTCTTAACAAATCACTTAAGTTTCTTGCATTTATTTCAAATAGTATAAATATATTTGCATTCTTTCTAATAACACTTCCGTCTAATGAATACATACTTTGTGTTAAATAAAATACACTACAGTTATTATGTCTACCTCTTGTGAAATAATTTCTCTGAACTGACTGATTTCTGTCATTAACACAATCATCAAAAATTACACAATGTTTCATTGTTTTATCTAGTTTACTAGGATCTTGCATATTACCACTATCATCTATTAATTGTATCTTTATATGCTTATTTTTATTGGATTCAACTAACTGATTATTTTTTGCTGTTTCTTCACACCACGAACTTATTTCTTCTTCATCTTCAGATTTTTCATATTCTTTGAATAATGAAGCAATTGCTGTTTTTTAAGATTATTTTCAAATCCATACTTTAAAAATTGATAGACGGGTTGTTCTGCTGTTGTTGTATAAATTATAAGATTGTTATAATCCAAAAAATTTGGAGTCGTTAAAATTTTAAATAATAGATATGTTTTTCCACAACCTGATCTTCCGCAAATAACTGACAAAACTTTATTAGATAAATTTGGATGATGATTAAATTTGAGTTTTTTTTTATTTAATGGTAGTACTTCACTCATTTTTTAATAAAAAAATTTATTTTTATTTTATTTTTATCTTTAAAAAAGAAGAAGAAAATTAAACTTCTCTAGCTTCGCGTGGGAGTTTATACCTCTCGAACGGGAGTTTATACCTCCCGAACCAAAAGATCTATCATAATCTCTTCACCTCCAATATTTATTTCTTGTACTTTCTCATCAGTGATTCTAATGTTAATGTTGTTAATAGTTTTTCTTGTAATAGGAAAATATATTAATGTTTGTGGAATTACATTTAGTCTATAACCAATGGGTACAGTAAAAGCTGGAAAACTGAATATTAAATTTGACAATTTACCATTTATATATCCTCCTTCAATAATGTCATAATGTACAACAATTGAATTTATTTCAGTTATTTTTGGAATCTTCTCACCTAAATGATAACCTTGACTATAGGTTTGTTTATCAAATCCTAATAGCTTTGACAATGATCTATCATGATTAAAATCAACTTGATGATTTTCGTCTAAAGTAAGAGAAAATTTATTAACTGCCGGTTCAACTGCAAAATGTAATTGTTTCTTATCTTTAAATGGTATACCTAAATGTCTCTTAATTTCATTTGAAATTGATTCAACTTCGTAAGAACCAGGAAGAAAAGTTAATATTTTCCATGTTTTGCCTTTATCAGTAGAATATCTAAATTGATCATTCACATCTTTTATAACATTTTGAATAGTGTTAAATGTAGAGAAACTAGTCAATGCAATTTGATAATTTTTATTTTGTTCCAAATGTAGAATGGGTTCTAAATTACAAGTGTGTGATGAAGTAGTTGTTATAATTTTTAACGTCGTACTAAATTTTGATGATCCCAAAATCTCTGTCAAATTTTCTAAATGATTATTAATTTTGTCTAAATCTGCTGAACACATTTTTTAGTTAAAATTTTGAATAAATATTATAGATAAAAATCGTAGATAAAATTCATAGATAAAAATCATAAATAAAAATTAGAAGCAACATATTTCAGCTACGGGCGAAGCCCTTAAAGACATCAGAGATGTCCGGTTGTACTTTTATAATCCTCTTCATTTAGAATCTTCTTTTCTGACAGTCTTTTCAATATAGCATGAATTTCATTGAAACTAGAATTATGTCCTTCTTTTATTGCAGATATTAAAATATTTAATCTATTTAGTAATTCTTGTGGTTCATCTGGTAAGAATACAGTTGTTTCTGTTTTCTGTTTTTCAGATAAACCTTTTCCTACTTTAACTCCCGTTGATAATAAATTTTATAATTGTTTATAACGTCTAAGAGATTTTACTGCACCAACTCTATCTAACATAGCTTTATATTTTATGAGATCTTCTACAGCATAATTATTTAAATCTGCTCCTCTTAAAAGATTAACAAAATTTCTATCTAAATTAAAAGGATATTTATCTGGTGAAAAAATTAAACCTCGAAAAGGTTGTGGAAATATTTCTTTTTGTCCGAGATAAAATCTAGGTATTGTTTTTCCATCTATAAATGAAATAGAATGTTCAAATTGCATAGATTTTGGTAATTTCTTATTAATGTTTGATTCTAGTAATCCATAGTCATCTAATATAGTTTTGTGCTCTGGATCTGTTATATCAATTTGTTTATCATTATTTGTAAGTTCTTTTTCAAGAGTTTTAAATGGTTTCATAGTTTTTTCAAAATCAGTTTTTACTTGCTCGGTTTGCTGCATTTTTTCAAACATATCAGATTGAATACCAGCTTTTATCATTCTATGTTGAAGATGATTTTCTTTCATAATATTTCTTTGTTTTATTAACTCTTCTAATTGTTTTATTCTTTTAAAATTATCAGCTTTAATTTTATCCATTTTTAAAATATAATATTTGAATTTTGTGGTAACATTGGAATACAGCAAAAACATTTTACTGAACAAATTATTTTTTTATTCCTTTGTTGCCTGACATCTTTTCGTTTAAAGGTTTCTCGTTTTAAGTTTTGTTTAATAAAGTTTTGTTTGATAAAGTTTTGCTTAAATTTTCGCTTAAAGTTTTTAGCTCTTCTAAAAAAATTTTGTCATTTTCTTCATTAGAAATTTTACCATCACTAAAAGTTTTACCATCCTGTTTATTCTTATCATCAACTTTTTCTGACTGTAATTGAAATGATTTTTGATTTACTTCATTAGCTATTTGATCAAATTTTTCAATCTCATCTAACGTAATAACATTATCATCACATACTCTTTGAAAGTAGTAATGCAATTTTTCATAGACTTCTTTAATATGTAAATGCTTAGTTTTCAATGATTTTCGTTTCTTAGTTATTAAAGATTTATCTAACATTGTAACAAGTGAAGTTGCAAAAACACCCGTACCTGTTAAAGCTGTAGCAACTACTGGAATTACTAAAACACCTGAAGATATAACAATTGTTAAAGAACCTAAACTTATTATTAAGAATATGCCAATTCCTTGTGTTACATTCTTAACATTAGTCCATCTCTTTCTTAATTTTTATAATGCTCTAATCTTAATAATAATTGAGATTCCTTATCTTTCATATAGCGTACTCTATCTTTGTGTTTTTCTTTATTCATTTTTTCAATGTCCATTAAAGTAGAACTACGTTCATATGATAACGAAGGATATATTCTTGCGGTTTCATCCACTTTTGTTTCTTCCACTTTTAAAGAAATATTTTTAGTCACATGATATATTTTAAAAACCTGAAAGATGGATAAAATTCATGAATTTGAAATTCTCAACTTTTATGATTTTCGGTGTCCTGGAACGGTCATGATTTTCAAGGTAAAAATTGTAATTCACAAATTTGAGATTCGTAACTTTTATGATTTTTTCGGTGTCCTGGAACGGTCATGATTTTAAGGGTGAAAATTGTAATTCTCAAATTTGAGATTTTGAAAAATTTGAAAAATTGGGTATTTTTAAAAACGCCCAAATTTATGAATTTAGGTCTTCATAACTTGAAAAAGGGTTCAAATTCATGAATTTATGTCGTTTTTAAAAATGCCATTTTTTGAAAAAATGGTACTTTTTGAATGGACTAAATTCATGTATTTAGGTCTTAATAACCTGAAAAAGGGTTCAAATTCATGAATTTATGTCGTTTTTAAAGATACTATTTTTTTGAATTTTATGGTGTCCTGGAACGGTCTTTTGCCCATTACTAGTAAATACGCGGTTCATTTTTCTGTTCAGAAAAGTCATTTAGTCATGTATTTAGTGAATTGTAAGTGAACTTCACTCTGCTTTTATCTAATAATGAAACAATTGGTTTTCATTTGTGCTATTCCTATATAACATGCGCTCTTCAGGTTTGATAATCAACTGACATACAATAATGCAATGAAGTCTAATTGAACGAATTGTATCAACAGGATGCTCTTTTTTACAACTGCGTTTTGCAAAACATCTGAAAAAGTAGAATAGACTATTATTTGTTGCAATTTGAACACTGTATTTAGACATATAGGCCTATAAAAATATCTTGCTTTATTATTAGATTGCGCTTTAGTTCTGCAATTACTAAAAAGAGGCAATGAAAATGAAAATTTGTTGCTCTCTTACAAATATTTTCAAATTCATGCAATATCAGCTGATGATCACTGGTTTCGTTGCACACAAGGTAAAAACACGTCTATTTTCTATCTAGCCCTTTATATAATATTAAATATCTTTGGCATCATTCAACAACTTTCCTCGACCTCTTTGATTATCTCCATGTTACGTGGTTATACTCCAACTAGGCCTAATGTTTTATCTTGTTTTGGGTTTATCTTCGTTCGACAAGCAACGGCATGTCGAGTCACAGCTGAAGAAGGTACCTGCCAGCACTTACAAGACAAGGCTTTCTTCAGGATTGTCAGGTCTTGTCGCTCCTCTATTGAGCTCCGCGTAGCAGAGGCCGTGTAGATTCGACTCAGTTCTGCAGTATTATGCATTCACAAAGAGTATTTATTTGGTATTTATTTGATTGCCTGCTATTTTGAGATACAGCACTTCTGGTATTTTATTTGCAGTATTATTTCCCTTTACTTTTAGTTCTAATTTTATTGTTCTAGGTCTTCGCTATTCATGCATGCGTATTATCTTTCTTCATTGTTGATATCTGTGTCAAAGAGTTTAGCTACATGTACAAATGACGTCACACTACTGCTGCCGCTCATGATGATTTGCCTTTTGCGTGATGATTTGATCGCATGAACTCATCGAAATTGTCAGTTTCTGCCGTACTGCAAAGAGGCAGCGAGAACTTAAGCTGATCAATATACGTTTTGTATGGATAACTTCCGTATTCTCAATGTTTCTAACCCATTAAACTTTTATCCCTATTCAGGCATAACAAAACACGTGAAATATCCAAGCGTTTATAATTTCAATTGATCTTTTTTTCAACGGCATTTGATTTCTCAGACTCATTTTTGAGGCTGTTATCATTGTTGCCTTGAAAGGCAAAATTTGAAAAGTTCATGAATCTATTACAAAAAAATAACGAATCAACCAATTAATCTCCACATTTTAGGCAAAACCGCCATGACATTTTAGAGGAAAAAATGTTTCGAAAAACACTCAGAGCTAAAACTTTGAAACATCCAAGAGTCGCTATTCAATACTATTGACTTTGAATTTCTTCATTAACTCCTATTTCAATTTTCCTGTACTTCCTGCAACCCAGTGACGAAGTAAGCCTATTTCTTCGAGGCATCGTAGCGGTGACTGAAACGTCTTGCTATTTTAACCCTTTTCTCACCATTGATCGTGTGCTGGTTGCGAAGCGCACGTCAAGCAGCATTTAACTCAACACTATATAGTCCGGCAGCCAGAACGAGCTTCTGCAGGGAACGAGGCCGAAAATAAGACTTTCAGAGAATGATGTACACCCTATGTCTACTACGAACCTGCGCGTCTACCGAGTTGACGCAGAAACCCACTTCTATGTATCAGACTCAGCATCTTTCGCTTATAATTCTCATTGGCAAACGGCACTCTTAAGTAAATCAGTTTGTCATAATGTGGAAGTTGAGATGTTTTCCGTCTACCCGATTGCTCGAAATGTCTTGCATATTTGTTCAAAAATTTTGATGGATAACCACTTCGTTAATTCTGTTGGTGAGTGCCACCATCAAACAGGATGTATGATATGCTTTTCTTGAAATAATGAAAATTACATAAAATGTTGGTTGATATGTGGTAGGGCCTATAATTTTTCAAAAAATATAGAAAAGTAAGTCAATGAATGAGCAAGTTCTTACTAATAGCAAAGTAACATGGAACAAACGTGTTGAAGCGCCTACCACTCATCAGCGTACGAATAATGATGTCATGTCTAAGTTTGTCGAAGGCTCTCGTAAAATCGCAGGAGACGATTGATCATACCCTCGACATCGCCTCTATCCAGAAGAACAGTTGCGTCATTTAACAGTTTGCTAAGGGGCTATTGCTCATTGGGATTCTACACACTGGTCTTGGTCATTGCAACAGACGACAGACATTAGAGCGGATCTATATCTATGAGATCAAAAGGATGTATGGAACCATGAGATCAATAAAAATATCATTCTGAGTGAGAGCATTTTAAAAAGATGCTAAATTACTTTCAAATAAAGTGACACGTACTATTGCACTCATATTACACGCCTAGTGAGCTATATGGTAATAATGGGCGTAAAATGGAAAAATGGTAAAATGGTAAAATGGAAGCTGAAAAATCACCTATCACCAAAGCAAGAAGCATTAACGATTCAATTTGTTTGACCAGCAAGGGAGGTTCCAGTGTTCAAAGCCTCATCATTTTGATTGGGATCAGTGAAATGTATCACTCTATCAATCACTGTTTTTTTAAATTATTTTTTAATCATTTTTTCAATGTTAATTCTTCGCCATGTTGCCCTAGTGATTTGTTTTCGAAAAGAGCTACAGCGCACAAAAACGAATACAATAACTGCTCAGATATTTCTAAATAGTCAATTTGATAGCGTTGCAGACCGATTTGTAGCATAATCACATGTCATAACTTATGAATCATTGCGTTCACTCAATAAAAAAATGATTAGACATGAATAGAGATGACTTCTTCTTGAATATTTCTGCTGAACTTCTGCACAAGCCTGCGCTGCTTGTGTCTGTCTGTGAAAGAATTTATCTTTAAAAAGCGCCAAACTCAATGATAATCCTCAGCACACTGAACTAACAATGAAATTCGGCAATAAGAGAAGGTAATCACTCATGACGGATGCGTCCGTCATCGGCGCAAGGGGGTTAAAACAAAAGTTCTGATTTTCTGAAAATTTACTTAGGCCTACTGAAATTTGGGAAATCCTGTGAAAATAATTATGGAGAGCATAAACAATTGAAACTATCAGAGGAATCATGTTTATTTGCTGCATTAACCAATGTCTTAATGAAGAATAAAGTTTCCACTAGGTTCAATGTGCCTTACCCTCCCATACATTAGGGATATAGCAATTAATAGAGGAGGAATTTTTGAAACCTTATCCATCAAAAATGCTTTCAGAAGAGCAGGCGATAAAAAATGAGTGACGTAAGTTAAGAATCCTAAAGGAATAGCGCTTTAAATTAGCATGATTCGGTTCGTTTTCCCAGTGGAATTTGGTCAAATGAAAATAAAGTATAGAAGCTTATGTGATCACAATTTGACCTATGATCACATATAGGATCAGGGATGCGGAGTCGGAGTCCCGGAGTCCTATGATTTTTGCTGGAGTCGGAGTCCTATCAAATGATAGGACTCCGGACTCCGGCCTATGACTAGACCCGAAATATAATACAAACAAATTATTTATTCTCGTGCATATAGCTGTCACTGTCTTGATGTCAATTTTCTCCGTTAAACAAAAGTACAGAGACAGCAGTGCATGCAAAGTTTGCAATAGTTGAGAGAATGAACCGTGATAGTGAAAAAGGATTGTCTTTTCACTCGCTGATTTAATAGAGAAGACAAGCTCTCCTAACCTCGATCACACCTAGACGCGACAAAGGCCATATCAGAGACAAAAATGAAATACTAGTTTGTTTGAGAACATTACATTACCTCTTACCCGCAAGTTAATCGTGTGTGATGGCTCCTCTAAAGCGCATATTAAAATCGAAGGTGTACTCATATTTTTTGGAGAAGGATGAGGGATTTTCCTGCTTGGTAGAGACTGGAGAAAAACTGTGTGAGGCACACATCAACAAAATGGGAGGAGCCGAGTCGTATGCATCCAACGTAAAGCAACATTTGATAAACTTTCATCGAAAATGATCGATAATTGATGCAACAATGATTGCTAAAACTAGGTTCAGGTAAGCCTATAATGATCTATGATGTAGGTTGCCAGTTTATTTAAAAAAAACTAGGCTTTATATACTTGTCACCCGGAGTCGGAGTCCTATCAAAATGATAGAACTCCGTATCCCTGTATAGGATAGGATACACATACCTCTCTTTGAAACTTTGGCTTCTCAGCATAAGTCTGCCATCAATGAATCGTTGCAGATTTCAAAATGTCGAAAATAAAAAAATTCGGTGTACCTATATACATCGTCTAAGCATAACTTTGCACGTTCCTTTCATATAATTTTATTAAGTTTACCTACATTAGTCAACAACCCAAGGAATCAACTTAATTATATTTGGATCCAACTAATTTGGCGCGGTGCACTCATATTAACCACAAGGAACATTGTAAAGTAAAAGCTGAGTCCATGCTCGATTGTGAATCAATCGCATATTTTTGCAAATTCAAAAATGGCTATATTGTGATATTTAACCACAAGGAACATTGTAAAGTAAAAGCTGAGTCCATGCTCGATTGCGAATCGATCGCATATTTTTGCAAATTCAAAAATGGCTATATTGTGATATTTAACCACAAGGAACATTGTAAAGTAAAAGCTGAGTCCATGCTCGATTGTGAATCAATCGCATATTTTTGCAAATTCAAAAATGGCTATATTGTGATATTTAACCACAAGGAACATTGTAAAGTAAAAGCTGAGTCCATGCTCGATTGCGAATCGATCGCATATTTTTGCAAATTCAAAAATGGCTATATTGTGATATTTAACCACAAGGAACATTGTAAAGTAAAAGCTGAGTCCATGCTCGATTGCGAATCAATCGCATATTTTTGCAAATTCAAAAATGGCTATATTGTGATATTTAACCACAAGGAACATTGTAAAGTAAAAGCTGAGTCCATGCTCGATTGCGAATCGATCGCATATTTTTGAAAATTCAAAAATGGCTATATTGTGATATTTAACCATTCAAAGGGTAGTTCGAAGGATGAGTGGGGGCGAGTGGATATTGCAAGCATGTTCTTGCAACTTTGATCGATTTACAAGACATTGGAATTTGTCTCCTGAGGCGGAAGATCGGGAAATTCCGCCTAAGAGCAGATAATTGGCTGGATACTCGTACTCCACACAAAAGAACAAAAGTAGAGTTAGCAAAGCTCGCTTAAGAAAAGTGATCGCATAATGAGCTTCCGAGTAAGCTTATAAACAAGGTATATTTACATTTTTTTAATTTCTCATCGCATCATATACTGGTATGGACTTTAGTGAACTATACATCCTTCCACATAATATCCGTGAGAACAAATTCTGCTACCTGTGCAGAAGGAAGAGGTACTCGAGATAAAAAAAGAAGTTCATTGTTAATTGCGCTGTCAATGTACACTGTCGTCGAGAAGATGATGAAAACAAATCTTCAATGCATATTATCTATATTTCTTACATCAAGGAATGTAAAATGTCACAAATGCGGAGCTTATTATACAATGAATGTGATCAACTTGTACACGTCTGAAATCCAGACAGACAATGTGAAAGACAAATGGCATCTTCATCAGTAGAGTCATAATTAGACACAAAATGGAATATTCCTGTCGGCCCTGGTCGATTACGAAGTGCAGGTGCAATCTAAAGCAGCGAATTTTAATACATTCTTCATATTTCTCATCGAACAATAAATGGCTTCTTATTTAGAAGCGGCAAATCAAAACGAAAAATTCGAATATGTTTCAATAACAGCAAGTTATTCTCTGAAAATGGTGTTTGAATAAATATTTCGGAAAATATCATTCAATGTCCAATTAGATGTTCAATGAATAATTCTAAAAGTCTGTAGAAATACTTCTCCCTTCAAAAACTGATTATCAATTTCCAGAAAACGATAATTACATTAATATTAAGTAGATTGCACTTAGTCTAAGAGAACTTTCTATTTAGTCGTCAATTGTTCAAACCTAACCAATTATCTGTATCATGGATAAAAAGTCTGAAAATAACAGTATCAAATGACAATGTCAATTTGACACTTTACAACCTAAATTTCATTTAACCTTGGTTGATGCTATACTTTATGTGGTTGAAAATCAAATTCCTAAGAACTTACACTTCTCGTAGATCAAACGTGTAATCTATTTTCAGAATGACCGTTGGTGCAGAAACTAACTTACCGGTATGAAACATGACGCGAAAGATGAGTTCATAACTAAAGAAGAACAACTGATCTTCTCAAATATTTAACTTTCCTAAACACCAGAAAACAAATATAATAATTGACTTCTTAAATGTAATATTTCCCTACTTTATCGCAATCCTTTTAATAATGTATCGAAGAATATTCCTAACTTAAAAATGTATTTTAGCTATTTAACTTCTTCTGCAGTAGCATCATTAAGATATCAAAATGTGACGAAGAATTTTATCTTGTAGTAATGCGAATACTTAGACTGCGACTTGAACCGTAAAATTATGAATATTTACAAAAGCACATTCAAAACTTCACACACATATATACACGCCTCAATGAATCCTCTTTTTATCACAAACAGGTAAATTGATGACATCAGTAATGATTCTTTGGTTATGTCGCTAACTTTCAGTCAGTTTTAGATCTACAGCTAATCATTGCAAGAAAAATCTGAATAATTGACATAATTCGTCCTTGAGTTCGTGAAACAAAGTTAAAGAGCCGTTATGTAATCCGAAGATGATTGCCTTTGTAATATTTCTTGATTTGGTTCCAGAACTAGAATTGTCATACATCCGTCTGCCTGACTGCCATCAATGTCATCTGAATCGCTATCCGTATCGGTATTATAACCGTCAACGCTATCAGGCGCAGTGTAATGAGGATGCTCGATCACTAGTTCACCTTGACCGAACCTAATTAATTGGCGTCGACGATGACGAGCCCTGATGCCCTTTTTAGTCTTGCTGTAAATAATGTGTGAGACGTAGTATACACAGAATCCTATGCCACCCACGCATGCACCGACGAAGACGATGGGAGTCGTAACAATGCCGAGACTGAGCAGAGATCCTCGAATAAATCTGAAAAATAGAATTCACGTTTAGACATAAATTGACTTACAAGTAAATTGACTTACAAGTAAATTGACATTGTACTTACCAATTACATTGTGGATTAACAATTAAATTGACTTACAATTAACTTAGGACTACTAATATCATGTGCAAGTTCCAAGTCATCATTCCTTTAAAACAGGGCTTCCCAAAGGGGTTCAGGTGGGCTCCTAGGGGTCCACAGATAAAATGCTAATTATATCTACAACATGCAGTTCGAACGCCGCAGTCGTTGGTATACAATCTCGAAGACCAGCTATAGGAATAACGCTGTGAATTGAGCATTGAAGGAGACGAGATGCGAGGTTTAAAGGTCAAGGTTAAATCTTGATTTCAATGTTGGCCGCGTTCATGTTCATCGTGTTCGAGGTGAATGTTTTGCTTCATACTGCGTCAAAGAACACAACACATATGGTGGTAGGAGCGTAATGCTTTGGGGAGACATTTGACACGGCCGAAGAACAACGGTTGTCACCTGTCTAGGTCACTATCAGGTGACAGATATCTAAAAGAAGTTGGCCAGTTGTTGCTCCTATAGAAAGGGCAGATCTTGTCCTCCAAGATGACAATTAGAGTTCACGGAGCTCTTCAGCTGTTCTTGCGACTGCAAAGACCTTAAAAATGCAAAATCTTGATTGGCCTGCGCGTTCGCCTCACCTGTCTCCGACTGAGCAACTTGGGCAGAGTGAGAACGATGCCAGCTCTATCCGTTTTCCTGAAAATTCTTGCTGATAGACTGATCATGCAGTGCCTTCTTCTTGAAGCTCAATTTGTTGGTGATTCAATGGCATCTCGCTTTACGAAGTGGATCAACCCTTGAGGAGGGCACACTACTACGAGCGTAAATCTGATTCGATATTTTTTGTTTTCCAAATCTAATGGTGTTACTCCTGACCTGATGGATACACATTTCATCGGATGGGTAAGGCACCTTGTCATGGTATTAGAGTCTGTGCAAGACAAGCGTTCCCTTGAGAAGGCTTCATAACTCAAAGTATGAGAATCTTGCCTTCATTGCGCCATTATAAAAGACCACTTCTTTCATTTTCCCTATAGCGCTCTCCATCAACCAATGCGGATATTTTCAATATTTTTTTCTGATAAGATTTAATTATCTTAGTGCAAGAATATCCAACCGCTTAAGTTGCCGTTTTTGGTGACTTGAACGTCGACTGTCTTATGCACTCATGCACCACTATCTCTCCGGTCAGGCAGACGAGGATTTTCCTGTCTCTTACAATCTCAAGTCAAATTGTCACTTGTCACCTAAGTATCTAAGGGATACTGGACATCTCATAGACCTGCTTCTAACTTGAATAGGAGTTAAAAAATTAAACTGACAACAAGATGATCAATCGCTGTAGGCTCTATGTTATATGTGCAATGTGAATACATACACGCACTGTATTGCACATACATTGCACTGAGTAAATATTAACTGCATTTTGGTTCGCATAGTACCTGGTAACAGAGACAGGGAACATTTTCACATTTTTCCATACAAAAGTCAATTGACTCTAAATAGAAGTCTATGACATACAATTGGCACTATTCTCTATTATCGGTCTCTATTATCAGTGCTTCAATTGTATATACCAGTAACTTAAGACATGTTCAACCTCAAACAGCTAAATAAATCTAAATGTATCTGAAGAACATCTTGCACGTATTTTTGAAGAAACTGATAACAACAATAGAAATAATTGTATACACCTGTATTGTGTCACAGCAAGAACTTTCTCTACTTCACGTGTGCCCACTTTGTCAATATTTGCACGACGTCACAAGCTGGATTATTAGTGATAGAAAAACTACTCGCATCAATTACTAAGCGCAGGTAACTCCAACTTAAGAACTATATGTACGATTGTCTTGATCTCTGAGGTGCTTATGATTATCATTTGATCTATTTAAGCGATCAAATCTCATAAGGAAAAAGCAGCATGAGTCGACGCTCTCGTTGATATATGGCCGAGACCCGAAGAGTCTCAGACAAAAAAATACTGTAAACATTGCCTTTAACTCTTACAAAAACTAAAAGGAGTGCGCATTTTCACCTGTACATAGCTAGTAGAATATTGATTACATGCACAATCTTTGTACCAATATTTGAAGATACATACATCTATACGTTTGGTTTACTATCGACAAGCAAGTCTGACTGCTTACTTTGAGAAGATTACGTTATGTAAGCTGGTCACCGACTGCTAAAACAAACACATTTCGATCAGTACTTTCACTACGATATTGTTGATTCTCTGAACACACTCGCGGTATAGTCTTCAAGGCTTCGTGGTGCATTTGAGAAACACTGAGAAAGGAATGTCAGAAACAGTGAGAAAGGATAATGGAAGAACTTCTACCTATTTTTTTCTTCTTTTGTAGTCTGCCAAGATTTGTGCAATAGAAGAACATCAGAAAAATTTGCACTTCCTACAAAATAAAAATAGAACTAATCTACTTGCAAGCACGATGATTTGCAACGCGTCCATCTGAATCGTTCTATACATGCACATTCAGAAGCACATTAATTATAGAACAGAAGACATTCTACTGCCTATTGATCAAGTAGTATACTTAAAACTGCTTATTTGGTTTTCGTTATCGTAATGTGAGGAATTTGTTTGCGCTTCAACTGTGGGTGGTCTGACTTCTATCCATTTTCAATGTCAAGTCGCAGATTTCACTCGTCTCGTCATGAGCTTCAAGTCCAATATTCTACATGCACAACACATGTAATCCAGTGAACAAACAGTTTTATCAGACAGTGCGAGTACGTATTTCCAGATACTTCTGATACTTCAAGGTTGAGTGATCGGTCTTATCAATTTCCATTTAGCATGATCAGTCTTACGTCTTTTCATTCAAATAATGATTATCACACGGCCATAGCACACAATGAATGTTGAAAATGAAGTCCGCATGATAAATCCTTGCGTCCCTCTTAGATGGCAGCAATGGGAAGCGTGTTAGAAACAAACAGAGTACCATTTAAAATTAAAAGGCTCATGGATGAATTCAATAATACTTGTATGAGTCAAGGAGTCGGACAATAACCAAACAGGCATTCAACAAATTCCCTCGACGCATCTGTATCTGATGCGCTATCAAAGCTACAAAATGAGCGTTTTCACCGAAATGATATCATAGAGTTCGGATATCAAAGCTATCTAAGCCTGGAGAGGATATAAGATGACTATGATGACACCAGTCTGGAATTCGACAGCGGGTCTAGTTCAGTACCTCTCTGTCTTTATCTTGAGATAACTTCTGATGTAAATGCTGTGTAAGCCAATATTTTCACACAGAGTAAGAACCATCTGAGAGATGTCACTTGTCTGTACATTGAGGAATAAAGACCGTTAACAAAATTTGCAGACCACTTGAAAGACAATTATTGAAATTGATCTTAAGACCACAGACGTATAAATTTAGCTCCGAATACGTTTTCCATCAATGATTCAATACCTATTCAAAGCTAGGACACCCACATTGCCATAGAACCATTTATTCACTTAATTCCTTGATAAAATTCCTGGTTATCATTTTCAAACTATTTATCTACTTAACTGTATTACACAATTGTGACGTGTTATTTATTCATTGATTATTATTGCCTTGACAACTGATGTGTGGTGGTGAGGGTTTGATCCTGCTAATTGACAGAGTCGCGTAAGTGGCTCGTAGCTCAGTTGGTTAGAGCACAGGTCTAGTTAACATTGGTCGTAGGTTCGAATCCTACCAGCCGCACATCTTTTGCATGGCAATCTCATCTATCGTGTGTTTGATCTCATTGTTGTTAATTTCTTTTATAATTACAAGAACCTACATTTTATTTGGGAAGCGTCACTAAACCATTTAGTTCTACCGACTTCGGATTACCGATGGAAATGCAAATAATATTCCTATACATTTTGCACATTTACCCAAGGCATAAAAGTTGTATTAGCGCACATTGTCTATAGTGATAGCAACATAGGCATGTGTTAACGATAGAGTCAGTTGCTCTTACCATTATCGTGACGATAAAAGTCGTAGCAGGTGCATCTCACAGCATGGTTTGATAGCTCTCTTAAGATGTAGCTCTGTTAACTCTTACTAATTATCCATATTTCTACACATAATATATTTTTATGCCCACGTTCTCCGAGGCAATCCTGTTGAGAGTCACTGCCCTAAAAAGAGGTCTAGCTACTACTTGTAGTTTTCCACAAGGTTCATTGATACAAAAATCGCACTTCAAGTGTCAAAATTTAATTGATCTTTTATTATGCTGAACATGAAATCTTTCAATCAACGCCAATCAATTTGTGAATGCAAATGAGATTCTGTATATTGCACATACTTCAATCTACAAAAGAGATTTGTCCATCACTATTCTGAGAAACTCTTCATCTCCCGATTCTGAGAACAATAATTTAGATGCTGTGAAGCAGTGATGGATGACGGCTAATAATGACGTCACATTGATATACACATTACTATTGATGTAAAAAGATGACGTAGCAATATATGAATTGATTCTTGCGGAAAGATTTTTTGTATTTACAATTCAAATTGTATGTAGTGACAATAATTTTGAAAAAGCTTATTGCGCTAACTATTTGATCTTCGGACTTCACAGATTCACGAGATGAAACAATTGAATATACATGCTATATCTGAGTGATACAATAATCGTCCTGCTTATCTCATACTTTTCATTATATCTGCCACTGCAGCATCTCAAGTCCGGAGTAGATTGACTTAGGTATAACAGGTTAAATAGTGGGTCATAACGACGGCACATTTATGACTTTCCATCCTGTCTGAAGTCTTCCCTACATGAATCTAAATTCATGTCGGCCTACATGCAGATCTCATCACCATTTTGACGACAATGCTCTGTTTTCCTCGTTTTCTTACCTTCGGCGTCTCATTGTCTTAATAGTTTATTTCTACGCATGAGCACGCCAGGTAGATTTCTACATTCTGCACATTTCCCCACATGGATATTCAAGAGTATAGATAGATCACAGATGTGAAATTCTATGGTTCATAGAGCCCGGTGTAGTTTGCGCACCGCTACAGAACAAGCTTCAATAATGACTTAAATTTCACAAATCTCAGGAGTAACCGATTTAATGAAATCTACAACTATATCATGCGAAATTCAATTAAAATAGGATCAATGTAATTATCTTCTGATTCCTCCTCCATCGCTGCTACAAGCAGTATAAAAATTTACAAATGTACCTAAAAATACATCAATGAAATATATTGAGTCAAAAGGAGACGGTGCGGATTTCCAACGGGGCATGCTAAATACGAGCTTATCAAATTTTTTACACATTTTAGATATATTCGATAAAAATTCTGTGAAACATGCTCTATGTCGAAACCTGATCCAGAAAAGCTGACAGAATCCGTAAGGTTAAAATGAAGTGAGAAATTGGTTAGTAAGTCATGGAATGACAGCTCCCACTTTGATGTGGAACTACATTTTTTTACATTCTTAAGACAATCATTCTGTCACAGAGAAAGGGGTCTGCCACTGTTCTACACCTCGACATTATAGCATCAGACTAGAAGTTGCCTTTCTTAGAAGAGTTTGTCGTTATAGTCCTTTCGCCCCATGCCTTGTCATTTCATAGGAATTTTCCTGATTGTGATTGCAACGAAGGCTTACATCAACGCCAAATTTGACATTCGAAAAAGTGTACTCATTCTATCACTAATGGAGAAATTGAACACCTTGCATCTATGGGCTACTTCAGTTAATATCAGATTGATTACCGAGTCATTGCTTGGGAAACTGTGTTAGACTATCTATCCAAGGTGCACGGGAAGAACCGACGGTCAATAATAGACAACTATGGCCAGGTCACCTAGCTCCAGCGCGATAGACCAATTTTCGCGGTTTTTCAAATCAGAAATAGAACAATTTTCAATAGTCTAAATGTTCACATATATGCTTAGAATTCTAAAATCCTAATTTGAAAGTCATTAATGTCATTGTGTCAGTGATGGAAGCTGCTTATCGTGAATTAGTGGTGTGGGTCATCATATTTTGGTATGTTATAGTCAAAATGTAGATTCTAGGTATCATTGTTATCAATCATGAATCGCGATGAAAATAAATGTGTTGCAATAAATACAGGTAGTATCACATTTGCTCTTTTCGTTATGATATTTACTGATCGAATGAATGAGCAAGCATTAATCATTATCCAGAGCTTCTGAGGAAAGTTGTGTCGGTTCGAGTCGGGTTCTGTTTGTTTTCAAGCAGATTCGGGTTCTTCTTGATTTTGGGACTTTTGCACACCTCTATTGTGAATGAGGAGCATATCGCTAATTAATTACAGTATGTCCATCTAATCGATTGGCGATCGACTTAAAGAGTCAAATGTCGATTTGATTTATTTTACAAAGCCAAGTTTATAATGAATATAAAAATGAAAACTTGTAAAATAACATATAAACATTGATTCAAAAAATACCATCCAGAGATATTATTGATTGTTATAATTTATCGATAATTGCAGTTGGTTCTCAACAAGACTCTCTGTTAATTCCAAATTTGAAATAATAACTATTGTAGATTTGGAATTGTCGATTGCAATCATTAGCAAATTTAGCATCCCAAAATAATGGATATCTATTGATAAGGAGTTCGGAAAAAAGAGAATATTTGAATTTCAAATTGTCTTTAATCATTCATTCTCTTTCAGTTTTTAAAAGAGGTTTCAAAATTTTTCATTTTTAGTCATCTATGTCTAATACGCTCAAAATGTTGAAATACTGAAAGTGAGGAAAAATTCAGTATTTTGAAATGTCTCAATTAGTTAGATGCAAAATCAATGCATAATGAAAATGAGTAAAAATCATTGAAAATAAAATGTTCTCAACGAAGCATTTTGTATTTCTGATTTGAAGTCAGCCTCCTTGTCTGGACGCAGGGTCGCTGGCAGTCATCTGTTTGACCGCAGGTCGATGCAGAAGGAGAGAGAAGTGATGAAGATAACCGTTAAGTACCAAATATATATCAAAGTGTTCCGCAACCGTATAATCAGGTATGAAAATGCAGCTATCGAGAAATCGTTGTCTGCAGGTTATCGAAAAGAGAAATACAGGTGGCAGCGAAAAAGCGATAAAAGGATGTTCTTATGTTTCCTTTATATATTTGGGCAATCGAGTTAATCGCGGAGAAATATCCTGCTCGATCGTCAACAATTTCACTGTGATGTACTTTTTGGATGAGTACGAGATTGTTGGAGAGTACATCTATCATCAATATCTAAGTAAATTGTCAACAGGTAATTTCCTCCGAATACCTAAATCGATGACATTTTAACTGTCGGATGGAGTTAGGTTAAAATTTTAACGTTCCGAATGCATTCGATATAAATATTGTTATTTCACTTTATACTATTATATCTGCATTCATGGTCTGGATGAAACCATGGTGTTGGTGGGGACCGAGTTACAGATTTGTTGAGACATTTATTCGTATGATCATTACTACCAGTTGTCATCATTGTCAGCAGTTATGTTTTCGAGGATTTGTCAGCAGTGACTACACATTTAGCGCGAGTCAGATTCGAGAAAAACCCTTTACGCATTAAAATCAGCCTTCTATACCATCCGAAAAAAAGTTCTTAGTAGCAGAAAATGTAAAAAAGACATCACACAGCAGGGCAGTTTGACCAAGAACGGTCAGATTACGCCTGTATATGAAACGATAAAACATTAGCGCAAGAATTATGTTATTCTATGTTACCTGGTATTGGCATTTAGCATGCCCTGTTCCGAGAAAAAGATGTCCTATATAAAATGATTATCAGAAAATGATGTGAGACAAAAATGCGAATTCAATCAGAAATAACTGATGCACGTCACTGCAAAGAGTCTTTCTCCTGAACCATCTCAGAGATTTGGCCAACGCTCGATTAGAAGGCGTTCGTATCTCGCAAATTCTTCCTGTTCCTCGACGATACGTTGGCGGTAGGCTACTTCATCCCGAATTTGTTGCTCACGATATCGTCGATAGCGTCGCCTTCTGCGGATGCTGCTCACTTTCTTTACAGGCAGGTATATTGCGAAGCCGACACCAGCCACCAAAATACAGGGAACGAACAATGGAATGATGCCAATGGATCCACCAACGAGAATTGAACCCCGGATCAGCCTGCCAATGAAGGAGGCAATGACCGTTGACAACAGCTCTTCAGGCAAGGGAAGCAGTTGACTATACTTCTCATATATTGGGCGCTCAACAGCACAGCATAAGGAACATGCGTCGTACAGCATCAATAAAAAACCAACGACAAAGAAAACGAAATTCACCCATGAAAGAAACTCAACAGAAATTGATGCAACGATATCAAAGAAAAATTAACTCTTCTGCCAGAAATTATATGGATAAGTGTAACCAGTATGAATACGTACACAGAGTGGGAACATGGCCGTGTCCTAGTGTGAGCGTTAATATACAATCGAGTTTGATTTGCTCGATTGCAATCATGTTTATCAAGACGAACACAAAAATTGTGGCAGGATATGAGCATCTGACACTATCGCATAATCTTCTCTTCATTAAATACTGCTTTTAACATACACAGGTGTTTCAAAAAGAATCATTCGATTTCATTATACTGGATCTATCTATTGAAATAACAAACAGCCTCGAGATAGTTTTCAAATACTGTAAGAGGTAGCGAGTTTATTATATCACGTTATCCATGGCTCTGTAGTTCTTTATTGTGCAACACGGTGTATACATTAACATGAATGTCGATTTAAGCATTCTTTCATAAATTTATAACTTTTCTACATGACCTCCTCTGGAGACTCGGTAAACATCAAGACGATTAACAATGAAAATAGCATTCTTCGATATTTTTCGAAGATTTTTCCAATTCTGATAATCATATGATAATCTTATATTTTGTCCTTACTAAACATGAACCCTGGATGCCCTTATCTATCATTTCAATTTTCAAAGAAAACATTTTGGCACATTATGTGAAGCATTCTCACAACACTATTTATAAATTCATCGGACCCATTTTTCTTTTTTCTGACTCCAAAAAGTATCCATCCAGACTACGAACCGCATTTGTCGACCTTCATCTGTACTATGTAGATACGGACCTTATCCATGAAAACGCATCTTCGCAGAAATATTTATTTACATCAAATTTCATTATTCGTTGATTTTTTGTTATATCTGAACAAATCATTTATAGAAATTATACAATTCAGAAAATCTTTCGATGAATTTCGGACCTTTATTTTCCGCGCCCTTCCATACCCTTAATACGAACCATTTTGCTCAACAGTGAACGATCTCAGATCATACCGGTTACACCTTTGACAATATAACAACAACAGCAAGTTCTCAAAACATCTACAATGGACGACAAAACAGTGAACAAAATAATGTGGATAAATAACATGCTCTTAGATTAATTTGTGAGCGGAACATGTAAGGATTAGGGATAATTGCATCGCCTCACACAATTTCTTGACTGTTTAGACCGCGTTGTATGAGAAGACAGTAAAGAATGTTTGGTTCAACAATATCTCCTTGTCAGTTTAGAGGAATCTAACTCAATTATAACTTAGTTATCAGCGCAAAAGTGGTTATGCTGACAATATGATCATTTTTCATACTTTGAGAGAAGCCGAAAACCGTGATGTTCGATGCAGATATATAAATTCTGGCGAGACCTATCGACCGGCACAGCCAACCATTGTCCGACGAATGAGGCATTCATGTCACAAACGCAGAGCACAAATTATACGATGCAGTAAATGGAAAGCTGAGTAGATCGGGGAACAATCGCATGCAATGTATAAAATATGGAGTTCTGTGTTACTACGAGTACTAATACGTAGGAAAAATAATGAGCAAGTACTGGAACCTGAGAAAAACTTGTGAAAACCAAAAGTTGGGCATCGTGTATCCATAAAGCGCATCGAAGGATTATGGAAGGAACTATGTGGGCGAATCCGGGGGTGCGTATCCGGTACAGTGCGAGAGGTCGACATTGCGCGATCTGAATTTGACCCACATGCTGTCGATTCTTCACATCAAATATATTTCAATGTCATAAAGATATTCGACAGACACGCGAATTGGAAAGATATTATTATGGGACACTTAGTGGCCTAACAAGCTACCTCCAGCCCACCTAAGACTTCTGGTTTTCAAAACTTTTTCATAGTTTTCACTTCCTAGTTATTACTTTTCTTAAGTTGTAACACATAACTCCATATTTCATTTTGTTATTCCTCGATCTATGCTGCATTCCTCGATCATGTTTCACATTATTTCCGTTCTGTATTTGTGACATGAGTGCCTCATTCGTCTGACGATGGCTGGCTGTGCCAGTCAAAAGGTGTCACCAGAAGAAATATCTGCATCGCAACATCACGGCTTTCGGATTGTCTCAAATTATGAAAAGTAATCAATCAAGCTGACTATTTGGTGGAAGATAAGATCCTGTAACCATTACCAGACATTTACCAAAGTCCCTCAAAAAATTATATCAGTACCAAACACTACCATTTCGGTCTTTTAGAATTCATCTGCCGCTTGCAGCATTGTCGTTGAAGTTGTGATCCATTTTTTCTATCAATCCTAAAGCACTAGAAAATCAATCCTTAAGAAAGAGCATCGAAAACAACTTTTTATTAATTAAATTGTATGTTAAAATGCAGTTTTTGAATAAGGGATAAGGCCATTTCTATAATCACTGATTCTATGGCCACTGACTTTATGAGAAATCGAAACAAAATCCTACATTTTACTCTTATTTATCAAGGATGCTTGGTTCTTGAGTCTACAGATTAAGAAATCGATCTGATTAATAACAAAGTCCATGATGGTCATGGTCGTGTTTCCCATGGCTGAAGTGCGTGGTGGATGAAACGTTGGACTTTTGTTTGATTTTTAATTGATTGCATGGGTCTAAAAAACAGGGAAACCTCATTTTTGATTCATTTGTTGAAACTATGAAAAATTGCATTCCTTATGGCGCTGTCAATCTGATAAATGGATATTCATTTGCCACTTCACTGTCATTTTTTATAGAGAGATTTACACATGCAATTCATTTTATGCTTCCAGGATGTTTTAGTTATCATTTATTGTGTCTAAAGCCTTCTTAAATATGTACAGACATCACAAGCGGTATTTGTGTATTACAGTGACTTCTACCTTTTATGTCAGTTGATGTCTGACCTTGAAATGTCAGACTACTATAGAGAATTCTTTTGATTTCCAATAGAGCCAGTTGCATTCATTGATCCTGTTTAACTGTAGTATTATTGATTCCATCAACTTTTACTGCTTATTCGTATTTAATTACGTTTCAAAATAATGTCTGTAATCCTTCATCGGTTAACCGGTAAATTATATAATCGGTGAAACAGTAAAAAATAAATTTGTCGAATGGATGCCCTACCAACCGAGGACTTGACGGGTGCTGACATGGTCAGATTTAGCTTGATTTTCAGTTATGTCACTGACTTCCGATTACAATCTAGGGGCCCGACCGCACACCCAACAGGGCCAGGTACTTAACCACTGCCACGGCGAGCATAAATCCCGATAGAAAAACTGAGATTCTGCTTAAGAAATCTCACAAGCATTATAGTAAACAATTCAAATATTTCAAAAAGACATCAAATCAAAATTACAAATACGACACATTTAACGGTAAAACAGAAATGAACGATTCAAGCAAAGAGTGATGTAACGAAGCTATACGGGGAAATTTGCAAAAAAGAGCATAGTTCTGCTGCTCCAAATAAAACACGAAGGAAAAAGTGCTTCGAGAAATTCACAAATTTTAATATCTTCAAATTCGAAAATTACCAGCAATAGAGAAAGGTACACTTATGTTCTTAACTGCAGTGCGGTTAACTTCAAGGATGGAACATTTTCAATAGATCATCACTACATCACGCATCTGATGACCTTTGAGGGTTATAAGTCCGTGCAGTAGATAGAAACACAGAAAGTCTATCTCTTATAGAATATTAGAAATACAGAAACACAATAATAAAACTACCCTCAATTATTTTGTACAATTTTCTTAAGGTTAGATGGATATTTTCTGAAGGCCCTTCGGCGTCAACGCTTTATTGGTCGATCTTATAAATAAATATTAACAATTCCATAGAACAACCAAAAAACCATACAATTATCAACTTCTATTATCTGATCTGATGGCAAGGATACAGGCTTTATGAGGTGATTGACATCGAGAATGCTGCATGTGATTGGCTATCGAACTGTGAGTGCGAAGCTGGATTGTTGAGATAATCTGTATTTCTCATTGGTTGCTGGCATAAAATAATGTACAATTTTAATTGTGAACAAAGTGTATGCTAAGAAGATTCCTACTGAAACGACCTTGAATGTTGGTCAGTTGGTCAGTAGGTCTGATTTTTTCCTTTACTTTACCCGCCACACCAAACGTACGAAACCATGCTAGGAAGTTTGGGGTGGAATAGCCTTCAGCCTTCAGCTCTTGCCGGAGAAGGCTTAGGTATTATTGGAGCACTAAGCATCATCATGAAACCGCCTTTACAAATTTGAATAGCGGTAGATGCGGCATTGTTCTCTATTTTGCATTTCTTTCTAAAAATCAACGAATGATTTAATCAAAGTTCAGTCTCTCTTTCCTTTGTGATTCATTCAGTTCCATCTTAGCAGTTTGCATAGCACATCAGCATCATCGACACAGGTACAGCAGACAGCTTGAGGTGCAGTGAATATCTAGCAAATTGCACCTCACTCGCGAACTCAAACAGTTGATTATTCTAGTCAACGGTGAACTCTTCAGATACATTTGAAGTGTTCAATTTGCTTATTTATGCTATCAAAGTTGACAATGTTCAATGCATCTAGTTGTCCGCATTTAGTCAAGTAGATGACAACATTAACTGAATTACATAATTCATCTCCATTAAAGGGATTCCTGGCTTTTGCATCCGTTCAGTACCGATTCAGATGCACTCACTCACTCACACCACGATTTATCGTCCATCGCCCCCGTGTTTCGAGTGTTGGACGTCGGCAAACGTCTCTACGCGTTCCAATCTTGAACGTCGATACGCCCAAAGTTTGACGTCTTGAAGTCGGCTCGCACGTTGTCGCACCACCTCTTCTTCGGTCGTCCCCTTAGCTTGCGTCCTTCTACCTCCAGATTCATCACTTTCTTTGGCCAGGAGTTCTCTTGCATTCTTTGAACATGACCATACCAGCGGAGTCCTCCCCCATCGAATAACAACTTCCAATGGATGGATGCTAAGCCGTCTCCTGAGATCTCCAGTAGGAACCCGATCAGTTATCCGTTTTAAACAGATCCACCTGATAAGTGCATTGTCGCTGCGGCTCAAACGATTGAGGTCCTCCATGGCGCAGTTAATTACAATAATTTTCCGTATCCGACATCATAGCCCGATACAACATTAATGCGTGGTGCTTCGCTGATTAGAGATGAGCTTAATTTTTTAGCATTGTATGAACATCAGGACAACCAACAAGCTATGAGGTATGAAGAGGATTTTTGCTTTTTTGAGAGTAGAACTTGGGACATCCGGAGGCTGAAGTGGGGAGCTAGCTGCCTGAATAAGAAGTGTATGGTGGAATTTCCACGATTTGTTGCCAGTCTGTCATTTATTTATCTGGGACGCACATGTCACTTGAGTCTATAAGGCATGTTGAAGAAGCGTGTTGTTGCAAACTTCGGATAAATGGATTGTCAAAGCAGAAGAACTAGCGTGCCTCACCAAGAACGGAGACTCAAATGATAACATGGAAGTACCAATATCAAAATTTGCGAGTGACCCTCTTTGTGTATCTACGAAAGATGCTTTGGACGCAGAGTCACGGCCATCTCCAAAGAATGACCAACTGCAAGTGACTGAGAAGAGTGATAGATCTCGTGATACACGTGTCCTTACTTAAATATTGTGATAACTGAAACTGATACAGTTGTACATCATGCGTTCCGAAATCCATATTTTATTATAATGAATTATTTTGTTAATAATCACAAACTTCAGATTCACGCCTAGACATCAAAATTCGCGCCTGGAATGTTCATTTTCGTGCCATGATCGGGACACTGCATTTATTACCTTCGAAGTTGGATCAGCATAACACTGAATTCTCAAACACAATGAAATTCGATCGAGTTCATTACATAGTTCAGACCAAGGACTACTAAATATGTTATAAGTAGTGCCAGGACGCAGAATGTCAGAAGTAAGCAAATTTTTTTATAGGCTGACCCTTAAATATCAATATTTTACAAGAACATATTTAAAGCTAAGGAAAAACCAAATTTATTAGGCAAAAAACATATATTTTCAAAGGCAAAAATGCATCAATTAAAGGATGCTGTGTTACATCTACGAATTAAGTTTGTCTTTACTCAGCTGGGCAAGCTTTGGATGAGCCTCCACTCATGCCGAGCTCATAATTCTCTTTCCCATGAAAATCAATTCACCAACCGCCGCGACACACATTTTAGACAGTTCGGGAAAGCAAAAACAGAGAACCTCAAAAATGAAGATGAACCTGTGACATAAGAGATTTTCCACACTCAATAATTATCTCTTTCGTAAAGAACGTATATGTACAAAAGGCAAAAAGTAACACATCAGACGGGGATAAGTCAGTTTCCCCTCTGCACACTAAGTCGGTGAACTCACAATAAAACGATAACCACGATTCATCCGTCAACATATCCGATTCTGAATCATTCACAATACCTTCCTTGAAGTCATATGTATCCGCATAAATAATACAATGAAGAGGCGTTCAATGTCGGACAAAGAGGTTTTGATCTCTCGAAAAGAGAGTCCACACACTCAAATTCATCCTCAATCACTACATTTCTTTCGACAACACAAATTCTGAACAAGAAAATTCGCTTAACGATCGATATCCAATTCCTCAAATAATTTGTCAATGTACGCATTCCTGCGCTACAACAAAAGTTGGTCTAAGTCCGATATAGTAGTTCCCGCCGCTCATTTGTCATAGCATGAAAACTCGCCTTTCTAAAAGGAATCAGTTTGAAAAATAAAATACCTGGTAAGAAGTATTTAAACTGCTTCGTCTCTCAATAGCTCCTGAAACAATTTGGACAGCCCACGCAGAGTTTGGACAAGGCGTCACGTAGTAAACAGACGTGAAAGACAGTATTCTAGTACGGCCCTGAATTTCGGGCAATACTCGAAAGGCTTCCAGCTGTTTCACGAAGAAATACAATTCTGTTATCATTCGGAAACGGAGAAAGTTTCTATCAAGTCGTTCAATCGAATGTGTCCCCTCTATGATGGTTTTTCTGTTTTATCATCTTCCACAATCCTAAGAAAATAATCTAAGAAATTTCGCATGTAACAATACATCCATCATTCACCAAGTGCGGCAACTGTTTTCTCATTAAAGACTCGGAGCACGTGGCGAAAACATTTTGCTTCTCTCATTGAAGACGGAAAACAAGAATTGATATGTGAGATTTTTTTTTACGCTTAACAATATTGGATCCCTCAGATCTCTACATTTGATGCAGTCACTAAATTTAGCAACAACTGTGGCCTTTTTTGGCAACTCAAAAATTGATCACTTTTTTCTTTCAGAAATCCAATATTCCTCACATATTTAATAAGTGTACTGTGTCGTGTAGCCAGTAAATGAATGAATCAGTGACAGATGTTTAAAACAAATAATTTTCGTTTATCTGAAGAGCAGATAGATTGTAGGAAGCTCTATTAACACGATGCGCTGTCCGCAAATAAATGCATGATTTTACCATCACATTCATTCACTATTTCAACAAGCTTCAAAATCTCACATTCAAGAACTCTGCATCTATGATAAAAACCGAATTAGACGAACCAAAAAACTCGATACTCAAAAGTGGTTTCAACATAACGTAAAACAGTTCTAGCTGTTTTATTTGGATCATCATCACACTGCCTAAGGATGAAACCGCGGTATCACAGATGTTATGAACACTTCAACGAACAACACAAACATGTTCTCTGAATGCCAACAAAGCTTGTGAAAAAACGGCATTTAATAGTGTCTTTGGCATCATCAACACTGCCATTACTTTTCAAACTTCTATATGCTTTTTGACAGTATCATGATGAGGGAGTATAGGGCTTTACATGTGTTTTACTTGAAATAATTATACTTCAAGAACGTCGGCCTCTTCGTTTGGGAATAAAAACGAGATACTTTTTGAATCGCTGTGTTCAGACCAAAGTATTTCGATCGTCTGCTTTCATAACAACAGTCGATGCATGACTCATTTACAGTTTTCAGTGAAGCTGAATTGGTGATTATTGAACACACAGCCAAATGGAGACTAAAGAGGTAATTTTTATCACTGAGTTGATTCCTAAACTTGTCAGCAGAAAATATTTGAGAGTAGATGCTGCCTTCAATCTGTCAGAAACAGATATTCTTCGGTAACCTCAGGCAGAATTCAACGACAGTTTATAAATGAAAAAGACAAGCAATGGGCAAGCATATCAGACTCAGAAATCTCTTTTGGAGAATCTCTTTTCAGGAATCTTTTGGGAATGCTGCATAACTTTGTTAATATTTGGGAATATCTACACAGGGTACTGTTCAAATACACAACAAATAGTATGAAATTATTCAGCATGCAGTACACACTTGACTTCACAATACTTTAGTTTATTTTATTAAATTTCTCTCATGGAAGCGGACACAGCTTTCAATGTCTACCAGCCTTCATCAGAGTACAAAAAGAAAGGTTCCAATGCATGGGTGAATAAAAAATTAATAACGATGCTCATTTAAAGATTAATTATTTCTTCAGTGAATTACTAATGATTACATCACTAATCCAAGAAAATTCAGCGCGTCGCATGTTTAATCAATAGCGAAGAGATTAAGAGAACCGCGAAAAGCTCTTTCTACTTTATATTGGAAGAAGCATCACTATATATTCTATAACAGGAAACGATTGCGTCATAGATGTACACGAAATAAATGAATGAGTATCCTTGTGCAATATTGAGTCAAACAAGTGTCATAATATTTACGAGAATATAAATTTCAGCTCCATTTCGATGAATCTCTAGTGAGGACTTGTTGCATTTATGTTACTCTTGCAAGATCATTCTACAGCACAATTGAAAGAAGATTCAGAAAACATCCTCTGCGGCTATAATGCTTCAGTTTTTGTTGTTTTTGCTTAATTATTTGATAGCGCTCCGTTTTTGAATACTTCAAAGATAATCTTGCGACTAATGTGACAGCTGCAATATCGAGGAATTGAAAAGTACTGAATTAATACAGCCAATATGCTTCTTTAACTTGACTGCTTTAATATGTAAGATTTACTTGTGCAAAAAAATAAATATTGACCTAAATAATTGTTAGGTATACCTATTATCCGCATTAACGTAAGGCACGCTTCAAAATATGTTGTATTTCACTAAATAAGAGCAGGATTCCATTTTCATTTTGTTAAAAGCACAAAAGTAACAGTTGCAACACTATTTAACAGTTAAGACGTCAACAAGTTGCATTCAAAATTAGAATTTTAAAAAAGGTTAAGAACTGTGCTGCGTACATTGGTTCAAAAGATTATTTTCGAATATGGTTTTAGGATCACGCTTTTGAAAATGAGTTTCACACATTCTGTTATAAAAATATTTGCAAGATATCATATGTCAGTATACTTGCTTAAACTGTGCTTGTAAACATTTTTTTAACAGTGGTTTTTTAGCATGTTACTAAACAACACTTAATTAAAATATTTTCTTAAAACTATAATCGAGATTACAGAAATTAATGAGCATGATGGGCACATTCATATTTTAGTCAAAGCCAGTGAACCAGCAATCATGCTGTCTATTCATGGCTTGTCAGAGAAAAAAATTATTTATGTGTGTGTACATGTACTTGATACTCATTCTGTGGAAATAAGAAATGTGGTATGAATAGCTAAGCAGACGTGTATACGAGTAAGCAGTCTACGAATACAGATTACCAATAATGGACGAAAATGATAATGAAAGCATAGCAAACCCTTTCATAGCGCGGGCCGCAACATAACCCCACAGACATTTTTTAGGCCATGATAAAAAATATGAACATCGCCTATGTTTGCCTGTTATTAAGCGCAAAAATTCAAGCATTAATGAGAAGGCTGAAATTGCTTCGTAGAAGCAGCAATGACGTGACGGCTTCAATGATGACATTAAGCAAGCGTCACGTCATGCATGTGTTGTCCTAATTTGCTTAATTCTTGTGTGCGCGTCCATGACGCCGGTTTATTTACCTAAACATTCGCTGCAGCTCAAACGTGTCACAACCAGCCGGCATCTACCTCAGGTTGACGTGCAATGACTAGCCTAAAATAGTCTGGATAAACGTCTTATGTGTTGAAAAGAGGTGAACCAGAATTCTGAGGAATTTAAAACACAAATCAAACATATGTCGGACCAGACGCAATTTCAATTGATAAGCAAACTGCGGACCGTTGATTGCCCGCCCTTCTTTAAAACATAAAAAACATGGTTTATGAAAAACCCTTTCATTACAAAATTCAACATTGACTATTCAGACATAAGACTATGAAACGAACTTCTGATCTAAGAATCCTGACGTTGGGAAGTCTGTATACAGATGCTGCAAACTGTCACTGATTTCTCTTCATAATCTGCGTTAAAGGGTGATGCACATATCCATCTACATCCACAACTGTAGATTTTCAAGGCACTTATGCTCTATGGTCATGCTTTCCATCTCTGTATTGAAACGCCGCATTCTCTGACATCTCGAATTTATGACTAGAAAATTAACTCTATTTTAATTCGATTTTCACAAAAAAGTCTTTTTTTGGTCCTTTTCAATAATTATAGAGCAGGAATTTACTTTTTCATACAAGATGTCTATTCAATAAATCGATCAAAGTGTCAACATTCGTCTAGATGACTAAAATGCCACTGTGACAGCAAGCATAACTGCTTATCAAATTTGAAGCAGCATGAACATGGGTGATTCCTTTACCAGATTTTCGGGCACAAAAAAAACAGGATAGTATATGTAATAAATAGGTACTTCTATTCTCCCCTCACCCCCCCCCCAACATATTCCAATTTCTCCCATTTTCATCAAATTTCATCAAGCTTAGTCACATTGGATTTAGAAGGATTTAGAATAGACATGATCTGTCACTGAATGACACTACAACACCACTGAGAAGTCTCACTTGAACCCTGGGATGAAGGATTGGCCCCTTAGATACTCAGTTAGAATACAAGGTACAGCTCAGCTATGATCATGAACTTCGTGGGATTGTTGCCCACCGACAAATGACGAGCAGTTGTCGAATTCTGAGGCTGTAAATGCTCTATAAGACAGAGGAATTTTACACTCAACGCTTTCACGACAGTAGTGAGCCCTTAGGAGCAAGAGAAGATCGTTGACGATGCAACATTCTCGGGTGTCAACAACAAAAATGTGGGGTGAAGAATTGAAGTGCCAATAAATACATTCCTGAATCATAATCCCCTTGAACTCTTGCACAGATCAAATAATCAACTATTGACCTCCTCATCTCATGCGCGGTGGCTTCAATAGCTTCAGAGACTTTTTCATCCTTCTCGTGACTTCATTTTCTTATTTCTCCTGGTGATATTTGTTATTGTGATCCACAAGGAAATCTAGATTGTGTCATACCCTAGCGTTATACCCATCAGTAGTAAGATACTATCGACTTTGTTGTTCAAGAGCTTTTGATATTCATTTTATTTCAGACAATCAACACATGCATCAGCCTTATCACTATCAGTAGACATCATCATACTCTATGAATGTCATTCACATCTTTAGCGTCACCTGCGAGCATTACATAGGTTTTGAAGATGCGATGTGATGCTAAAACAAACTAATTCTTTGTCGCTTCTTAATAAGACGACCGTTCGAATTACAACGATAAGATAACATCAAGCTTCCCATTGAAAATTAGTCAATTAATATGAAAAATGTGAATTTTTGTTGATAGCCTACTTCAAAAATCTTACTTTCTCTTTTACTGGAGCGCAAGGAATATTATCACGCTACGATTGCATTGATTATAAAAAGAAGCCAGATGAAAGCACATTAAAGAGATGAGACAACACAAAAGCCCAAAAATAAGCAAAACTGAAGTGACGTTCATGGAAGAGACGATTAGTTCAAAGCAGTCGAGCAAGTGATCAATGTCACTATGTATGAAGAAAAGAGAATTAAAGTAGTTTATTGAAGTCAGTCAATCCGCATGACTTCGCGATTGTTTATGATATTTCTAGTCAACGCGTCTAGAAAGGTTTTGCTTGTATAACTAACTATACCAGATTCAGCTACGTTTGAAAATAAATGGCATTGATTACTGTCAGTGGCCGGTCAATGATTTTTATCAAGTTTACTACCACTATGAATAGTAGAAATTTAACAGTGAAGTCATTATGTTTGACAACTTCTCTACTGACGTGTGATCATGTCGTGCGATAATGATGAAAACCCGATCGTTGATAAGAAACACATACTTAAACATTGCAATCTGACAAAAATCCTGGAAAAGCTGTCAATCTGACAATTTCCTTCAGTAATCAGAAAATACAATAGATTCGAAAAACAGAATCCGATAAGTTGATGAAGATCAGGAATCACGAGTCACGACACACCTGAAGCAGGGATCATTAGTCGATTGAGACCATTCATCGTTTATTTCAACACCGTTTAATAAGTCCTTCTGCAATGATTTCTGATTTTCTAAAGCAATTTTAATGCAGTATGCTCCACTATTGGATTGCTTTTTCGGAACGAAATCGAAATTCAATGTCAATAGTTATGGTCTTCGTTTAAACAGCTAACACTTTAAATTCACCATATATTGTTAAAACTACGTAGGACTATCATAAGCTAAATGACTGCGAAAAAAGAATATCTCTTACCGTCTTAGATGAGGTCGATTGGAATGCAAGGATTCTTTACAGCCCAAAACGGAAAGTCTATTGTCATGTCCTCCAATGAACGGTATGCTCCGCATTCCACTGCCACATGCATAACAAAACCTCTTATCACAAAGACTGCATTGCATGTGATTGCAACCTTCTGATCTTTGAATGAAAGCCTGAAATTAGAGAAACACAAATGTTCAGGAGTCATGGAATATACAAGTGCGAAGCAATTCTCCGCAATCAATTGTTTGTTCTTTTCTTAGATGATTCATAGTATCTGTGATTGGGTTTGAAGTACGTTCAGGCCGTCAGATCGCTAAGCTTATAAAGGGCTCACTTCGGTTCATCGTATGGTTCATGGTTCTAGAGTTTGACATCCTGAAAAGGCGCCACCATTTTCACTATAATTTGCCATCAGCACCTCTTTGAATTAGGAAACAAAAACACAGAATAAAAAGTAATTGACTTCTGTAAAGGTGACTTAACGTTCCATGGCTTTACACGGCTATTTGAGGAGAAATACCAGCAGTGAAGTAGCTTCGCCAATTCTTACAGTGATACAGGGTGTCTACTGGAATTTCAAGGTGGTGTTAGAGCACTTTAGAGAGCACAATTTTGGGCAAAATAGAACACATTTTTATGCAAAATAGAGCACATTTTTTGAACGCAATAGAGCCCGAAAACGATTAAAATCTAGCTGTGTGATGAACGCAATTCTACGCGTATGATTACCTTCCTTACGGTAGGTCTACTTGACATTTATTTGTCCCGTTTATTAGTACACAAAAACAAATATCTTGTTTAGGGAAAGAAATGATTATTATCACTGCTAGAAAGCTAATACAAAAACCATAACTGATAAAACGGCTGAAACATGAAATAAAAATCTATAAAACAATCCATTTGAAACAAATTACAATAACAATTCATATATGATGAGAGTAATATAGAAGACAAAAATGATAGCCAACAAGACCTTAAAGATTGTAACTGGAATAGCTCATAGTCATCACAAATATAATTGAAGGGGCTACAATGAGATTATGAAGAGAATGACATGGAACCTCTAAATAAAACTGAAACCATATTCTTTAAAATCACGACGCAGTGTTAAGGTGCACGCATGACATACATTAATTTAGAATAATTCGGCCGGCTTTGAAGCACCTATCGATAACGAGAAACCTATGATTACTTTTTCAAAACTGATTAACGTTAACCTAACTAAATTTTTTAATTGATCGATGTCTGAATACGGCTTTGCAGTCTTTTAATGTTCTAAATAAATCAGGGCTAACGATTTCACTCGATGATTTCGTGATAGGGCTGGAATCATGTTCAAAATATATAATGCAGCGAAACCTTAATTACGGTTTGGTAGAAAATAATTATATGAAAGTCAGTGCTATTATTAATTATTATTAAAAAAATGGAGAGATCCGGCCCCAATTGAAAGGGAAATCAATTAAGACAGTAACGACGAGGACATTTGCGTACAGGCTATGTCATCAGTGTACAAGTGTACTAATAACTCTGGTTTTATTTCATATCCCTTTTAACTGAGACAGGCTCTCCTCATTTCTCGTTATGAGGTGTATATACAATGTAGATATTCAGTTGGGGGAATTATACATGAATGAATGATGTGTAATTATATATGAATGTCGTAAGGTTCTATTTTTAAAAATTCAGAAAATATTTAAAGGTTGTGACGGTGGATAGAAAGAAAAGTAATGGTCCACGAATTCTCAAATACACTTTACATAAGCTTCTTTCTCTTCGTATCTAATTCTGAGACTACCATTGCTCTTTCTTCATCAAGAGCTCTCTTTTTCGCCTCTAGACTTCTTCTCGTTGTCTTTGCTGTTCTTCATTGAATTTCTTCTTCTCCGTTTGTTCTTTTCTCTTTCGTTCTAGCGCCAGTCGACGACGGTTACTTGCCATTCGACAGGAGAGAAGAAATTTATCGCTAAATTCTACCTCCGTTGTTTCACCAGCTCGTCGAATTCCGCCTTGGGCATGCCGTAACAAAACGAGGGATTCAGTATGAAGATTCTCTTTCAGAAGTAAAGCATTACCACTAAAACCCCGTTCAACAGCCGCATTCCCGTGTGAGAGAATGAGAACCTTCTGAATCACGGTTGGATGGTTGACAAAGTTGGATAAGTTTCCTCATCCAAGACGTTGGTGTAGAAATCGTCGAGACGATCCTTAAATGGTCTATACTTTGATGATCTTTCGATAATGTTTTCGTCCAGTACAAAGTTCCGCCATTCAGCATTCACTCTGTCACAATCAAGTATCGTAATGACATTACATTCGCTCAAGGTGGTGAGCATACTGCGAGCAAGTCGACGTGTTCTATCAGTCAGATGAAATAATCGAGGATTGAATCCTGACAAGAATTCCGTAAACTGATATTTGAGGGGAGAACGTTCCGATATTTTCTTTACTGTGAGGATCAGAATTGCCCTACATTCTTTTCGGAAAGCAATGGCTTCATTGGGTTTCACTTTTTTGCTCTGAAGTGATCTCCGTGCACCTTCGCCGATTTCTAGATCATCGAGTGTGGTCCAGTTGTCCGGATCTTCGACCTTGATGCTCAGAAGATCTGAGCCACTCACCGCAGCATCGATCGTATCTTTTCTGATGAATTTGGATAATAATTCACGAAACAATGATGATACCTCACCGAACAAGTGAGGTGCAAGTGGCATTTTTGATTAAAATTTGGTCAAAAATTCTCTGACATCCTCTGAAAGATGCACAAAGAAATGAAGACGAGTAGTCAATATCGTAGTATTGTTCTGCATTGCGCTGACAACGCTGCGGTATGACTTCGAGGCAGGAGTCCTCAATTTTGTTTCTAGGCCGCTAATAGTGTCTCTTTGTTGTTAACCGCGGTCACATACTTTTGTAAGTAGTCTATCAACATGAGGGCCCTCCTTGCGACGGGTACATTTTCTGTCCAGCGAGTTGAACAGAATTTCAAAGGGAAAACGTCCAATCCTGTAGCAGCACTGAATTCTCCACGTCCCAGCACTGTTCCCATGTTCAGCAGATGTTTGTCTATGTTTTTCATCTTGATTTCACTTTTCATCAAGGGCAGAAATTTACATGACTCCGGTACATGACTCCAAATGCAAAGGAAGCTACCGTATAATGCCTCCTCAAATGGTAGATGAAGTAACCTTAAGTAGGCCTGCATGTACGTATGTACAACATGCATGTACTGCATGTACAACAATCAGAAGCCTTATATATTATACAATATTGGTCATGATACCCGGTATTTACTAGTAGACTGACTTATTTTACTAAGATAAGTAGGCCTAATAATCGCTCAGGCGGATGTAGCTACCACATTACAATAGCCTGCATGTAATATGTCTATAGCAGTCTATTTTTTGTACATGCGTCTCTTATTAAATTTTTTCCTCTCACGGATGCGTCTCTTTTTCGAGGGCGTCCCTTATTCAAGGGTGTCTCTTATTAAATTTTTTCCTCTCACGGATGCGTCTCTTATTCGAAGGCGTCCCTTATTCAAGGGCGTCTCATATTCAAAGAAAAACGGTAAGTTGACTGATACCAAGGTACATAAAGGCAAAAATGTCATACGTGACGAATTTCAAGAATAATGCTAACGACTAACATCACCTTTTTTGGAGTAAAATTTGATATGTATCAGTCAATAAAATTAAAGTCCAGTTCGAAAATTTATATTTTTTACGTTATATTTTCATAATCTATTCAAATATATGCCAATAACGGTGGTATGAATATATTCAAGAATCAATCGAATTATAGTACGTTTACATGAATCATTTGCAACTTTAACAAAATCTGAGAAAGTCATGCAATGTTTTTCATTAAATAACAAATCAAAAAAGCATTTTTCAAAACAAAGTCAGAAATAGAGCACTTGACTCTGATTAGAGCACAAATAGTGTGCTCTAGAGCACATAACGCCAAATAGTGCACATAGAGCACATAGAGCACTCAGTAGACACCCTGTGATAGTAGTAGGCATCAATCAACAACATTTCTGACATTGACTCTTCATTACAACATCAATGAATGCTAAAAAAATATTTCGAAAAGAGTCTCGAGTCTTGAAATTTTTTATTCAAAGAGGAAAATGTAGCGAAAAAGATAGTGAAAGAAATGTACGACTGCGACTGTGCTATGTGAACAGATTCCTTTCTATTCCAGAAAGATTGTTAAGACCAAATATCAAGATTTGAAAGTCAATTATTTGGCAGATAATTGAGAATGAAATCGTCCAGAGAACCTGTATATGCGAGGATATCTTAATAACTATGTGACTTTTCGGATTGATTTATAGAATATTATAGTTATATATATTCGTATGAAATACACAAGACAGGGGAGGGGTCAAAGATGATTCAAAAGTCAGAGGGAGAGGTCAGTCTGGCTTAGCCAGCGGCGATAGTCAGAATCGATAAAAAGGTAAAATAAACCGCTGTTAGATAAAGAATTAATAGTCGATAATGGTGACGATCTTCATGAATCATGAATGATCCATGAGTCTTTGATCAGAATACTTCCTTTGAGGCGGCATAGTCTTTCTACTGAGACATCTCCCAAGAAATATGCATTTTATTCCAACCACAAGCAGCTCTTAGATCCTAAGTCATGGAACTTATTTTATTCCATCTAGAGGGATAAGCCACTGATTTTGCTGCAGTGAGGCACGGAACTATAACGATAGCTGTTTTGTTCAGCTCCCACTTCAACCATCGGTAAAATGATTATTGGTGATGGTGTTCCGTCCGCAACGCAGTCAAGATAATAGCATAGCGACTTTTTTCACTAACAACACAGATGACGACTATTCGCTTAGTTGTCGAGAAAGAAATGCAATCTTCAGATCAGTAGGCCTATGAGCAAGGTAGATCCCATGGAAAGACTATCTTTCAAATTTCCATATGCATATTCCTTGAACGCAACCTTTGGCGGTACTCATTCAACTGCTTACACATGCTTAGACGGCAAGACATAATGGGTTGCTTATAAGTAGCCGAGCTGACAATCCGCCCCCTTTCCCCCATTTAACATCTCGCGCGGGTTGTGCTATCACACCATAATCCCAATTGGACGATGAAGCGAGCTTCAATGAAGATTTTAAGCTCTCTTGAGTGTCATGATGATCATTCATCTGCTCCAAAGAGAAGTCATCTTTCAATGAGTATCTGTGTGTGGTCAAATGCCTTGGTTTGAGTGCGCCTTTATGCAGCTGCAAAAAGGGCCTACTATTGCTGAAGTTCTCCAATTTTTTCAATATTAGCACATATGCACATGTACTCTGTATATGAATTATTCTAGCTCGTTTATGAGCCACACGTCGGGAAAGATAAGTAGACCACATGTAGGCCTATACTTACTTTGGTGATGTCAGAGACAAATCAAAACTTCTTTATGTTACAGCAACTATGAAAATTGCCAAAGAGCTGTGACTTTCTTTTTTTTGGTTTCTCGGGCACTATTTTTGGCAAACCTGGTGAATTGGCTGTTTCAGCATATTGGGGTGAAAAATCATCCCAAACACAAACTAGCTTATAACTAACTGGAAATCCCATTTCTTGACATGGCTGAATGATGGCTCTATTGGATCAGTCTTTTGACCACAGCAATACGTCAGTGCCGTTGGGTGCATTTTGAACTCCGTTCACCCACGAACCGTTAAACGAACCACTTTTATAGACATCTGTACAACTCAAGAGAATATCTACGTTTATTATGGTTATTCATTTCTTACATTTATTTTGCGAAGGAATTTGCATATTTGAAATTAGTTATCTGTTGAAGCTTGGCTTGCATCTTCATTTAACTAGTAGATCAAACATTAAATCACAAACATAAATACCAAAATACATTAAAAAATTCTACTTGCCTTTTAAGGCAAGTTTTGAAATTTTGACATTTCTAAAAAAATCAAGACGTCATAGAAATTGATTGTCACATCAAGCATTGGCTGACATTTTTTATATCTAGATTATAGCTTTTTGAATGATGCAATTTTATTAGATATCACGTGCTACTACAAATGAAAGCTGATAGAGATCGATACTTGGCACTGCTTTCAAGCAACATGAATCTGTAAAAAGACCTCGAACACCTTGAGAATTAATGTATATCCTAATCGCGGAATTATCCCGAAACCCAGGAAAATTTCACGAATCCTGTACGGGTGCCAACCCTGCATTTTAACGATTTATCTTCTTGTGATAACTGTAAATTCGTTTATTCCCACAGCATGTATCGAATATTTAGCCACCATCTCCACTATTCCTATCGGAACTCGCAACTGTCGTGTTTTTATGCTTTGTTGACAGTATTTTGTAAACTTTCATTGATATGTAAAACTTTTTGAAAGACAGATGCAAATTCTGCGATGTTTAAACTCGGAAGCCTTGCATATTCAATATTCAACTACCCTCCACCCGATTTCCGGCTAGTTTTGTATAGAAGTGACTCCTATCGAAAGAATACTGTTGCTTCCATTTTGTTTGCATCGAAAATTATCACTGCATCAGGGTATGGATGTTTCCAACGATGTAGGAAATGATGACACTTCTATAAATAGTTGCCTTAGCATATCAAATTGCTATTTTTTCATCTGATAAGGAAGCATCATCTAATTTGAATATGTCGCGATACCAAAAATAAATCTCAAAATTATGTTAAGTTATGTCTACACATTATTTCATTATACCTGTCACTGCTTCCAAATTGATTTCGTTTATAGACACTTACGTTTAATTGATCATTTGATAATGACGGAGCTTGTGATGAGAATGTGATAAAGTAATCATGGAACTAGTTCTATGCACATTATAAGAGTTTATGGAAACACGTGATTCACTCCGCCCAGAAAATTCTCCGATCTATTCCTGTAAGCAGAATTCACACTAACTTCGTGCATATAATACTAATTTGATTCGCGTGTCTGAAGCTCCCATTTCGAGGAAACTATATGCACGTACATTTATAGCTAACTGAAGGAACATGTCGGGGGTTATTATTATTTGTTACCTTTCATCTTAATTGAACCTCGTTAATTGAGCACTTCGTAAGGGGGGGGGGGTTGCGTTGGTTGGTAGGCATAGTATACTGCTATGCTTGTACTGCATGGCGAGAAAATTTCAGAGTATCAATGCCTTAAAAGTCTACAGTGGAAATGTGATAACTATGGTGACACCATGTTGGACTATTGACAGTGTGGGTTAGTTCAGGGCCTCACTGTCTTTATCTTCCTGTTACTTTTGTTATAAATGCCATATCCAAGGCTGCATCCCGTCTGACGGGCAGTGACTGCAACTCGTAAGTGAGCTTTTCACCCATAAAATTCATGATAAGTTTCTACATTCCATCAGCAGACGGACAGTGGACTTGTAAATTACTTTTTATACTGAACACTACGTATCACAACTCATTTTAAACACCCACATGACGAGATAAGTTGCTCAAGTATCTCATCACTGTTCAAGAAATGCATATGCAATATGCAGGCCTCCCACGCTACTTTTTCAAATTTCAGGACACGAAAATCACTAAATTTCAGGACATTTTTCCGCAGCAGCCTCCAACATCCTTTACAGCTGCTCCTTTACATCACCCTCCGAGTGCAGTGGTCGATCGTAAGCCATTCTGTCAAGCTACATGTAAGTAGTATCCTAGAATTCGTTTCATGTGAACAACTTTTCAATTTACTCGTAATTTTATCTTACATTTGATTTATGCCATGCGACGAATTCAGATTTCCATTTAATATTATCATATATTATTATTATTATTATTAGTTTATCTTGGAATTTGGTTAAACATCAAACTAGGCCTATCTCAAATTTTACCAAGAGAGCTCAAACATCCAAGTTCTATACCTACTGCGTCCTACTTAAAATAACATAAAAGCGAAAATCTAGTTGGTCAGAAGTTTTTAATATGATAGGAACCATTTCAGGTCAACTTGATCGTTTGAATTCGTGTTCCTCTAACAGCTCGGCAAGCCAGGGGCGCTTAACTTCCTGCACTCCTAAAATGAATGTGCCTCGCTACATTTGTTTTGTTCTGTATACCAGTAAATTCATTTCAAATCTGATGACTAACTGACGACCGTTCTAAGCAGAACTTCAGACATTCTTCACAAAAAATGATATTTTCAGTTGAACTGTAAGGAAAAACTAAGAAAATCGTCATGTTTCAGGACTTTCAGGACAAATTAGGGTAGTTTTAGAAATTTCAGTCAGGAAATGCCGACATCATGATGAAGAGGAAATTTTCAAAATCAGTCCTTCCGAAGTGCCTCCTCAGAAAGCAATTTTGAGACATAAAACCTCAAGACTGCAGTGACAAAACGCATCGGAACAAAGCCACGAACCAAAGACAGAAATGCTGAAAAAATGGATGTGACCTATGCACGTTTTGCCGTGATCCCTAAAATTCATATCTAACCAAAGAGGACTTGATTGAATGCTGTTGGTAGCTTCATCAAGCACGGCATGGAGTTCGATAAAAACAGTGCAGATGATTATCGCTTTGACTTCCGCCGAAATGGTACAGAAATAGATGTTTGATTAACAATTGCTGAAAAGGGTGACCAGTTGTGACTTTAGGACGCTTCTTTACTTTATCTTTAACTTTTTCATCGCAAATGCTTTTTGTCAATGTCCAGTAATTACATGTACTGTCTGAATTAAGCTTTCACATGGATTCAGTTGCTACAAAGATAATAGATATTGTGTTTTTGCTTAAAGTAGTGTAATTACTCGACTTGATCCCATCCTTCGGTTTACTGACCCACCTTTCTCATATATGTTATGGATCGTACGTATGAAAGGCAGGAACAGCCTAGTGTTTCCCGTGGGCGGTCTCACCAGCCGACGAAAAGTAGAATGGTGAGAAAGACGACCAGAACCGTTATCCGTAATGATAACTATCGGTTTGAAGTGGAGCGGGGAGGTCAGACGGTTTTAAATAATGAACGAGAAATACGGATAGCGACCTGGAATGTTGGCAGCATGAGTGGAAGATCTGGTGAAGTTGTGGATGTAATGAAAAGAAGAAAGATAGATATATGCTGTGTTCAGGAGTCGCGATGGAGAGGAAGCAGTGCACGATGGGTGGGGATGCACGGTTTCAGGTGTAAGTTCTTTTGGCATGGACGTTCGGATGGTACAGGTGGTGTTGGAGTGCTTGTGAGTGAACCCCTAGTAAATCAGCTCGTGAACATCATTCGCCTTAGTGACAGAGTTCTTCAGATCAAAGTCAATGTGGGCAAGAGAATTTTGAACATTGTCTCGGCGTATGCCCCACAGGTTGGTAGACCGATCGAAGAAAAGTTGGCGTTCTGGGATGATATGCACGAGATCGTATCCTCTATCCCTTCTGCGGAAATGGTAGTATGTGGTGACCTAAAGGGACATGTTGGTAGCGCTGCAGAGGGATACGAAGAGGTGCATGGCTGCATGGGCTACGGAACCCGCAATCAAGAAGGAGAATTCATTCTTGAATTCGCAGATGCAATGGCCATGGCTGTGTGCAGTACCTTCTTCCGCAAGCCAACTCGTCACCTGGTGACATTTCAGTCTGGTGAGCACAAAACACAGATCGACTACATACTCGTAAGACAATCAGACAGACGCTATGTTCGCGATGTTAAAGTGATAGCCGGAGAAGAATGTGTAGCTCAACACAAACTAGTCTGCGCAAATTGCGTCATTCGAAAGCCTGAGAAGATCGGAAGAAAAAAGTCCACACCTCGTCTTAGAGTGCGGAAATTGCAGCTTGCGGCAAATAAGAAGAAATTTGAAGAAATAGTTCTAGCGAAAAGTGAAGCTTTACTCGAAGCGTCACATGACCCCGATAGTGTGTGGCTAACCAATAACCATGAAGACCATATTGCTGGATGCAACTGAGGAACTGTGTGGCTGGACTAAGGGCCGTCCATCACATCGTGAAACTTGGTGGTGGAATGAAGACGTTGAAGAAGCTGTTTCTTTAAAAAGAACTCTGTTCTCGAAGTGGAAGACGTCAGGCTCAGCTGATGACAAAGCCCAGTATCAAGAGGCAAAAAGTAATGCTCGGAAGGCAGTTTGGGAAGCTCAAGAAATCAAAAGAAATGAGTTAGCTGACGAAATGTGCCGGGCTTCACACAATCAAGGTATTTTCAAGATAGCTAAGAAAATGGACAAGAACTGTAGCGACGTTACCACCCCAATGTGTGTAAGAGATGACAACGACAGCATTGTCTATGGAAAGGACATATTGCGTGTTTGGAAGACCTACATGGAGTCACTACTCAATGAAGAGAACGACTGGGTTGAAGCAATTCCCAGTGAACCGGTTGTAGGTCCCAGGTGTCGCTTAACAGAGCAAGAATATGAAGATGCGCTGAAAGAAAGTAAGCGGGATACAGCTCCAGGCCCATCAGGCATTGTCTCCGAGATGATCCTCGCTGCTGGGAAGTGGTGGTATTTCTTGGTTGACCAACCTAGGAAATTTAATTCTGGAGGAGAATGCCATCCCTAGCGAATGGACGTTGAGCTCCCTGGTTCCCATTTTTAAGGGCAAAGGTGATCCCCTCAAATGCGGTTCTTACAGGGCGATCAAACTGTTAAAACATGCAATGAAGATTCATGAAAGAGTGCTTGAGAAGAGAATCAGAGAACGTGTCGATTTGAGCAACCTGCATTTTGGTTTCATGCCTGGCAGAAGCACGATTGATGCAATATTCATCTTAAGACAGCTGCAAGAAAGATTCCTTGCCTACGACAAAGACCTCTTCTATGGATTCATAGATCTAGAGAAGGCATTTGATCGTGTACCTCGTAGTGTGGTTCAATGGGCCCTTCGAAGAGCAGGTGTCGACGAATGGATTGTGTCAGCGGTAATGATGCTGTACGCGGGTGCGAGGACAGTTGTGAGAACGGATGCAGGTTTGACTGATGACTTTTCTGTCCATGTTGGTTCGCATCAAGGCTCCGTTCTCAGTCCGTTGTTGTTCGTACTGGTGATGGACGCCATCTCAAAAGACACAAGTGCTGCATTGCCTTGGGATGTGCTATATGCTGACGACATCGCCATTGTGGCAGTGTGGCAGAGAGTGAAGAAAGACTGGAGCAAAAGATTTCAGGATGGAAACACGGACTCGCAGAGAAAGGACTAAAAGTTAATGCGTCCAAATCCAAAGTGTTCATTTCGTCAGTGGGGTGGAGTGAGCGAGCCATCATCAGGAAAGTTCCCGTGTGCGATATATGTAAGCAAGGAGTTGGCCAAAATTCAATAAGATGCATTCAATGTGCTTGGACCCCCGTAAATAAGTACTGGCAATCAGCGGACTACTACAGCAAAAGCATATGTTTCCATGTTCAAGTGTAAGCGATCAGAGGCCAAGTGTAGAACCATCCTCAACCTGCACACACTGTTGGTTGACGGTGACGAGCTTGAGATAGTTTTCGAGCTACTCCTACCTTGGCGACGAACTAGAGGCAGGTGGTGGAGTAGATGCTGCTGTCAATAGAAGAATTCGATGCGGCTGGGCAATCTTCAAGGCGTTGATGCCGTTCCTCACCTCACGTGCTCCGTCCCTCCACATGAAAGGAAGAGTATATGATGCCTGTGTCCGGAAGGGCATGATATGCGGAAGCGAAACATGGGCTCTGAAAGTGGACAGTCAACAACGTCTGGAGAGGGTGGAAATGCGCATGGTAAGGTGGATGTGTGGCACGAAGCTAAGAGACAGAAAGCGAAGTGACGACTTGAGGCATATGCTTAACATCGAAGCAATATCCGATGTTATCGCACGAAACCGACTCAGATGGTTTGGCCGTGATGCGAAAAGGGTCCGAAAACTACGTCCGTCAAGTGTTGACATGGAAAGTAGAGGGAAGAAGAAGAAGAAAAGGTCGACCTCGGAAGACATGGAGTGACTCTGTTGCCGCTGATCTCAAGCAGAATGGTCTCAAGACGGATGACGCCAACGATCGTCAACGCTGGCGCTCTGCGATCCACAACATTTGGAAGAATCGTCCAACCCTACGAAGTCGGAGAAAACGGACGTTAAACGCATAAGTAAGTAGTAAGTATTCCATGTGAGAAGATAATTTCGCTCCTCGCACAGCTACTAACTTGTCCAGACGGGAAGAAATAAATTCATGTAATATGAACTGCTGTATTATTTTATTGGTATTTACTAGCTGCAGCTATTCACGTCATTGTGGTGCAGTTTCCGCCTCTATCTCTCCGTTTTCACGTGATATTCAATCGCTTTGGATGTCGATAAAAACATGCAATTGTGCAATATATAGAGATGTAGAATGAAAATGAACACAGAGCGGTTGTTGCTTTAAACAGACAACGTGTTATTAGACGTGATTGCAGTTAATGCGTTTTCTTTTATATATTTATGTCTGTCGAGGCAATCTGCTTTCCACTATGTGAATTCATCAATACGAAAAGATTTTACTTAGTTATCAATGCACCAGGATGTCATTGGCCAATTGAAGTGATTAATGTATGGAGTCCGCTAACAGAGTGTGTTCTTCTAAAATATCTGACAATTCACTATCTCGAAAAGGTTGAAGTAATCATTTGGTTTGGCAAGTTATTTGATTATACTGAATCTATTATTAGATGTCATCGGATGGAAGTTCATGATAATAGTGATTCTCCTGAATGATGAAAACCAATGCCGAATAGATAACAGATGCTTGATTCAAAACTCTTAATTGCAATGATGTCACTGATATTTTTTCTTGTTGGAGAACTTTCATTCAAAAATACAAGTAAATAGATGGAAGAAGTGATTTAACGATATCACACAATAGCGAAGCGACTTCAACGCTCTCTCGCAAGAAGTTGCAATGTAGTTGAAAATGCGAATGAATTTTGAGCCATAACCTATTTTAAGCAGCGCACGTAGCACGCTCTGCGAAAATTGAGCCACTCATCAAACTTTCGTTTCACAAATGACTTTTCTGTCCCTTCCATCCGCATGATATGATCGCCTTTCACGGCCCACGTTTCATTCCCATTCATCCCCGCGCTACGGACACATGCAGCATGCACCTGCAACTTTCTACTTTCAAGTTGGGAAGTGTGCATTATACTATATTGTTTAGTATATTGCTTCTGTATTGAACGTCATCTTTGTTTATGATATTGAATTGAAATAACTAACCAATTCAACGCTTGTGCAAAAGAACATTTGACCAACAACTCCAGCTCTGTCTTCAAACATCTACGTTTTTCCAATGCCACCGATATATCAGGCAAAATTCTTACATCTGACAAAGAAAACTGCAACATCATAATGCGAGAGGTACTTTACATCAAAAAAACTAAAACCAGAGATCAACAATAAAGACAGACAAGATGCACTCTCTGAATTTCTTTATGTATGAATTAGAAACATTCTTCAGTATTTTCCATTGCAACTTAAGTAACTCTACCGCTATGCTCCATTTTTGTAGATATTCAGACATACAACAATGTTTTTATTATTGTTTATCTCTCTCGGTTAGTACAAACTTTCAGTCTACTCAGGAATTATAGAAATAATGCAACAGAAATTTTGATTTATTTCCAACATACAAGTATAGATTCTCTGCTTGTGATGATGACCTAAGAGGAGACCGAAATTATTAAAGCGCAATAAAAAAATTGCTATTTTCTGTATTTGGTTACACAAATAAATTTATCAAGAAATGAATAACCAAGACCATTATCAAGAGCCCAAAAATGCCTGCTTAAGGGAATATGGAGAAAGGAATCCAAGGTAAATTTCATGAAACTACTGAATATGTGCTATATGCTGACGACATCGCCATTGTGGCAGAGAGTGAAGAAAGACTGGAGCAAAAGATTTTAGAATGGAAACACGGACTCGCAGAGAAAGGACTAAAAGTTAATGCGTCCAAATCCAAAGTGTTCATTTCGTCAGTGGGTGGTAGTGAGGCAGAGCCATCAGGAAAGTTCCCGTGTGCGATATATGTAAGCAAGGAGTTGGCCAAAATTCAATAAGATGCATTCAATGTGCTCTCTGGGTCCACCGTAAATGTACTGGCATCAGCGGCAGCCTACGACTACAGCATATGAGTTCCATGTTCAAGTGTAAGCGATGCAGAGGCCAAGTGATAGAACGTCCTCAGCCTGCACACCTGTTGGTTGACGGTGACGAGCTTGAGATAGTTTCGTGCTACTCCTACCTTGGCGACGAACTAGAGGCAGGTGGTGGAGTAGATGCTGCTGTCAATAGAAGAATTCGATGCGGCTGGGCAATCTTCAAGGCGTTGATGCCGTTCCTCACCTCACGTGCTCCGTCCCTCCACATGAAAGGAAGAGTATATGATGCCTGTGTCCGGAAGGGTATGATATGCGGAAGCGAAACATGGGCTCTGAAAGTGGACAGTCAACAACGTCTGGAGAGGGTGGAAATGCGCATGGTAAGGTGGATGTGTGGCACGAAGCTAAGAGACAGAAAGCGAAGTGACGACTTGAGGCATATGCTTAACATCGAAGCAATCAATATCCGATGTTATCGCACAAAACCGACTCAGATGGTTTGGCCACGTGATGCGAAAAGAGCCCGAAGACTACGTCCGCCAAGTGTTAACATGGAAAGTAGAGGGAAGAAGAAGAAGAAAAGGTCGACCTCGGAAGACATGGAGTGACTCTGTTGCCGCTGATCTCAAGCAGAATGGTCTCAAGACGGATGACGCTAACGATCGTCAACGCTGGCGCTCTGCGATCCACAACATTTGGAAGAATCGTCCAACCCTACGAAGTCGGAGAAAACGGACGTTAACCGCATAAGTACAGGGTGCGGCAGAAAAACCAAGTGTTTTTAATTTCGCTGTATCTCATTACATTTAGAAATAAAATGATGTCAATGTGTTTTGTCCACATTGGACCACAATTTATTATTTTTCCCCTTTTATGCACTTAATGAAACGACCTAAGTGCTTTGAAAACAAAAATCGATATCTTGAATGTCAATAAACGTTAGAAATGACACTTTCGTAAAATGCAACCGCCGCTACTTCAATTTCAGTGCCTTCTCGGGACACCATCTTAAGATGGGTGAATAATCTTCGTACGCAAGGATCGCTATTGAAGAAAACACCACAGGGCGAATGCGTGAAGTGCGGACTCAACAGAACAGAGTCAGTGGAGCGAAGTCCGGACCGAGTTAGAAGGCAAGCGGTTGCAATGGAATCAGTGATCGAACGATGAGACGAATTTTGCATGAAGCACGAATGATTATCCCCAACGATTGAAGTTTGCACAGGACATGCTTGCTCTCTATGAAAATGAGGATTTGAAGATCGCGATGAGTGACGAAGCACACTTCCACTTAATGGCTCTGTCAATAAGCAAAACTGCAGATACTGGTCATCGGAGAATACCCGGCTTACTCATGAAACACCTTACAGCCAAGGTGACCGTATGGTGTGCAGTTGAAGATTTGGCATTAACCGTGACATCTGAGCGTTACGTCAATATGGTGAAAACGTTTAGCTGAGAAGACGCCGTCTCAATCGTCGATCTCTCTGGTTTCAACAAGATGGCGCAACAGCACATATTGCTACAAAAACAATTATTGTTCTTCGCTGTTCTCAATCGACTCATTTCCAAATCTGGTGACATATTTCGATTTGTGATTTCTTTCTTTGGGTTGGCTTAGTCCTTAGTTTATAAGGACAAACCCCCTCGATGAATTGAAGAATTCAATAAGGAATCACAATATGCTTGAGCGAGTCGAAACTAACTTTCAAGAGCGTCTTCGTTGTTGCGTTAAAGAGAACGGTCATCACATGAGTGATGTTATTTTCCATTCGTAATTTTGATGTTATTTCTGCTTGTCATGATATTTGTGTTTTCAAAAAAAATATTATGTTAAAAGCTTTTGTTTTCAAAATGCATGAAAAGCTATCTATAATTTTAAGTTAAAAATGAAATTGATGTCAATATGGACAAAAACGTAAATGCTATGATCCAAAGAACATGTATACATAAGTTATTTCTATTTTGTTCCAATATGTACTGAAATATAGCGTAATTAAAAACACTTGGTTTTTCTGCCGTACCCTGTATAAGTATAAGTACTGAGCTGAAATTCTGAATGAGTAGCAGCAAGATCAATGAGCTGTGTCAAACAAATACCACCATTGAAGGAGCATAGAAATCTGACACTTTTATTTTCCAGGAATTAAACATAACAGCGGTACCTAGACGGCGGCTTCGACTGATTGTCAATGGTTTGTGCCGGCACCTCGCTGTCAGTGTAGGCCTACTTTGTACAGATTCACTTGTTATCGTTTCTTGAATATGAAATCATTTTGACAAAATGACTTGCAAAATATCGCCATGCTGCAGAAAGAATCTACAACTTTTCTTAGTTTCAGTAATTTGATGCTTCTAAAGATCTGGCAATTTTGTCATAGGTCGGTGCCTAGACGAGCAACCGAAAGAACCATCAACAAACATCTGCTGTCCATTCTTAGGTCCCACTAACCTAAATGCTGCAAAAAGTCGGATTTCTATGGGAAAGTGACTGTTTGAAATATCAATGACGTTAATTTTCAAGAAAGACGGATCGGAATCCCCTTGGGAAACTTACCCGACAATTAGGACATCTCCTTGCATTTCTGCTATGTGGTGGGCCATCCGACATTTCCGCCTTTGTCCATTGACGAAATAAGGATTCACCGGCACGGTATCGTTTGCAAGAAAGAGTATGGACAGGAGCTTGACAATTGAAGCACCACTTGAACGAACACTGCTCACAGGTGACACGGAGACCATATTTCTTCTCTTTCCTGGTTAATGTCTTCTTTGGTCGCTGAAAAATAATTGCAGGAAAACTTAAAAGAGTGAACAGTCCACACAATGCCTTTTAGGTAGTCTCTCACGGTTTAATAAGTTCGAATCTATGCAGACTTATAAAACTATTATCTGAATAAAACCATAGCAAACAACATTACACTATTTCCACGACAAGCTTTCGAGACATTTTATTTCCTTTACAGCCATTGATGAATGCTAGTGTAAAAAAATATACTTGGACGAACATCAATGATTTTTTAAAAAGAATTTCCTAGATATGCCATTCCATTTCAATTTCATATGACCTAAGTATATGGTCTACTTCAAAATATCAATCAACAGGCAACAGGCTCAGATCAAATCCTTCTATAATATGGTTGAAATTTCCTGATTTACTCTGTGAACCGTTGTGTATTATCTTTAATCACTGTTTGAAAGTTGCAGATATACTAGAAACTCAGCTACTATCTTTCCAATACCAAAGTGCAATCCTCCTGTGATGTTCAATACAAGGCTATCTCATTGCTTCCCATTCTGGAGCGAATTTCTGAACGTCGTGTCATTTACATTACAAAGATGAATTATTGAAATTTCAGAACCAGCACCAGTATGGATATCGGCCCAAAAGTTATACTACATGCGCTTTGCTTCATCTACTGGATTTTGTAACAAACACTCTTCAAAATTGTGATGCTACTAGCTGCCATAATGTGACTATTGATATCGAAAAGGGCCTTGATAAAGTTTGCCATGAAATGTACATGAAAAGAGTACAAAGGATCGGTACGAGTAGACAAATGACATGAGTCCTTGACAAATGTTGATTGGAGAAGTGCGATTTGGATTAATGAGACTACTGTAGAGTCTGACGATGATTGTACTGTGTTCGTGTTGTAGATGGACATGAGCTCACATCTGATAATTACATATGCAACATTCAGCATCCTGTGAAGGTCATGTTTTGGTCTTGCTTCAGCTGGTGCGGTCGTGGTCGGTTTGTGTGGTGGACTGAAACCTGAATAGGATAGATACATTGAAAAGATAATCGATTCCAGAGTAGTTCTACGAATGATCGAGTCATTTGCTGAAGGTAGGGTCCGCCTTCAACAAGATAGCGTGCCCTGTCAGGTTAGCAGGAAATCATTGAGCAGATTCGAAGATGCTGGAATCAGAGTGCTACCTTGAACGACATCATCAGTGAACCTGGACACTATCGAAAACTCTTCAGTGATTGTCAAGACTCGGATATCAAGGAAGCGTCCAAAAAGTAAGACAGGGATCATTCAACAGAAATTAACAACAGAGAGTTAAATGGAGAGATCAACTCAGCCCTGTACGTAAGGTTACCAGTAAAATACCCCAAGGCTCCTCGTTTGGTCCAACACTCCTTGCTTTCTTTATTTCCAATCTTGAAGCGCCTCTTGCCCTAAATGATGAGTTATGCTTTTTAGTTTTGGGGATGATCTCACCTTGCCTTATGCGGCGCAGTTAATAAATCCCTGAACTTCAGTCCCTTATCCACTACTTTGGCGGATCTAGAACAATGGACGATGATCAGCGAAATGGTTAGAAAACAAGAAAAATGCCAACAAATCTTCGCTTCAAACGACAGGAATTTTGATAAAGCAACTCTTCAGCTACATGATATTCCTTGTAGCAAGAATATACGTCTTCTCGGTGTTTGTGTATATAAGAAATGAAACCAGAGCTCTCATGTCAATGTTGTCTGCAAAATAGCATCATCGAAGCTTCATTTTCTGCAGCTAAAATTCTACATGAATAAAGATCAGCTATGTCGTGTATTTTACATTTGCATATGCTCAATATTAAAATATTGCTTCCTTCTCTTTAGGAATTTATCCAGGCATAACATCCATCAAATTGAGCGAATTCAATCTCGATGCCACAAAGTAATCTGTCGTACATCAGGGTGTGAATGTTCTGCTTTTGTGCCTCTTGAGTATCGGCGCTTAGGTCATGGATTCAAGATGTTCGAGGCCCTAGTTAACTGCTTCACTGTGACGATGGCCAAGTTGGCTAATAGTAATTTCTCGATCTAACTTAAATACTATTACTTCCGTTATCTCGGCATTTTCTTGTGTTTATTTTCTTTTTGGTGTTTACTTTATGCTACTTGTTAAGACACCGTGAACTTGTAATTTTGTGTGCTATAGCATGTCTCGGTACAGCCTCTCGATTTTCATTTGAGGCATAATCAAATGTACGTTATTATTATATTTGTCATTGCATTAGTCACAAGCCTCAAAATTGTGAAATATGCATAGAAACAAATTTTGTAGCGTTTAAATAAAAGACAGTCGCTACCTTCGTTAAGACAAATTTACTTTGTTTTAAAAACATACATACAAACTCATTTTTGGCTGCATGCGAGTTCACATAAGGCTCATAGACTTATCTGTGGGAAAACTGCCATTGTAGTGACTTTACTCCACTTAGCATTCATCGTGACTACCTTGCGATGAAGACCTTTTTGAAAATGAATAAGCCGTATCACCTCCTTCATTCCTTGTTCCCTCCAACACTGCCGCATTCAAGGCACGTACTTCTACCCGAAGCAGTCACAAGTCGGCGTTCGTCTTCTTTCGTGCCATACTGTGCATCAATGTACAACAGAATGTATGTCTGACTTTGTCTTCCTTAATTATGTCCCTGAGTTTAGTTTTCATCAAGCACCTGGATCAATCAATTATCTCTTACATTGTTAATAGTACTCATGTCCACCTACGATTTTCATTTTTTTGAAATAAGCATCTTATCTTATTCAGGCAACTATCACTGAATGAGGGTTAATAGCCTATGGAGAGAGCGGTGATACTTCTCCAGCGGACTGCATTGAACCCTGAACTTTCAAGTGCTGTGTAACGACGTGCGGCTCTTTACCAACTGAGCTATCGACTACCTGGAAACTGACCTCGTTCATCATCATACTGGCATTTTTGAAGGTTGAGTGTGATGTATACACGCTAATTAAGTATTATCATATCACGACTTCGCTAAGAATAACACGTTAGTAAGAATTAAATCATCAATCTCAGCGCCTGATAAGCAGGCATCGTTTCAATCTGTCACAGCGTCGCCTTCACTTCATGAAGTTCTTATATGAATTGCATCAAGTTTGCAAGTGGCAACGGAGAAATTTGAAAAACCATGAGAAATATGCCTATGATTATTTAACATTTCACTTGTTCAGACCAATGATAAAACTTTGACCACCGGGACGAAGTAAGACTCTCAACCACCTCTAATGTTGTAAATATTCCATTTGCAATGCAGTTTACACACTACTAGAATGAATGATGCATAAGAAAAACTTTGATAAACGCGCTTTGCTTTTTTCCCAGTTTCTATTTCAGACTATTTAAAAGTGCCGAACCAATAAATCTATTATTGTCAAGTGATTCCAATACACTGCGTAATAACTACTATTGTCCTCATTGTTGCTGCTTTCTAACTCCCTGTGAAAATTTGGATAAGTTCTTCACTCACTGATCTGTTGCATCACACTTTAATCAACTCAGAAGCCAATATGATTCTTCTTCGATCCTCCCACAATCGGAGGAGACATAAGCAACAAGCTAGAAATCAGCAGAGGATTGAGAAACTTAATTTAGAAACAAGTCAGTTACTATTTCAATATCGCTTAGGTGACAGAGATGCGTCATCAGATTTCACAACGCATTCATCAACAAGCATGATAAAATGTCATACTGCGCTGCGATCGAAGGTGAAGCCGATGACGCACGGTCAGTAGCTGTTACAGCGAGTTCCAACAAGGTCTATTGACTACCACCTTTCCGGATATGCGTAATTAAAACGAAAAACTAACTGAAAAGGCTGGCAAACTAAGCAGTGTGTTGTATGACAGACCTACCGTTAAGGGGACAGAAAGATGCGTATTCTGAAGTATTTCAAATATTCAAGCAATTAAAGCCTATTTTCAATGAAGACATAAAACCATAACTTTAACGTATCTATTAAAAACACTGCAAACGGAGAAATTTAGCGAGCTAACGCGCGCAGAAGCTTGCGTAACTAAACCAATGACGCAATCATTGCTGCTATAAGACAATCCTCAGTATAAGGAACTATAGACTACAGAAAAATGGACCGAGGAAGGACGCCAATAAATTACTTTAGCGACCAACATTCTTCTCATTTCATAACATGATGATTCATAAATGTAATCCGTTAGAATAGGCCTATGAAGGTGTCCTTGAAGACCTAGCCAAAATTACGCTACCAAGTCAAATGCGCTCAAAATGCCACATAATTTAATCGATTGTCAAAAAATTAAAATCTCACCTACACTATCAGTCTCGTATTCATCATAGCTATTGAAACAGCTCCACATCAATTCCAATACCTAAAAATCACTAAAAACTGAGTGTGAAGCATTTCTGATAGCTGAAAATGGACATAAAATTGATTGCCAAGGTAGAGAGCTATGTGAAGAGCTGATGTTTGACTTTTTGGATAATTGGTTAAATGCTTGGCTTATTCTTAATCATGATAAGTAAACAGAAATGAAAATAATGCTATATTTTCACAAGTACAATGAGCGGTACAAAGAGGCGTGGCATTTTTGGAAAATAGAAGTTTATTCATGTTTACTCGATTGGAGACTAAGATATAGCTATTTAAACCCGACAAAGTGCAACGTTTTGCATCTTGAAGATGTATACCGCCTTGCTGCTTCGCATAAATTGTGATAATTAATACCTCACGCCCATGCGTTACTTCGCGATAGCCTACATTTAGCTACATCTTAACCGAGTAAATATGATAGCAACCTGTAAGCTTCATTAGTGAAATTCTGGCATTTTTCAGCTCTTATACGAATATCGGAAAATGTGTTTACGATAGCGAGAAGTACGCTATTCAATGCCACTAATTTTGGGACACCCCACGTAATACGGCAACATCTAAATCGGATTTGCATGATTCTCAGTTAATGCCATTGGATGATATTTTCAATTCAGTATCACAGTTTCTAAGCAAGAACTTCCCCATAGTTAACATCTGTGGGAAAACTTAAAATAGAACTCAAACTTTAGAGAAACGTTACCATAATCAAACTAAAACCTGAATAGATGAAATGAAATCCTCACAGCGTGTCTATTGAGAAGCTTTATCTCTCCTTTACCTTTAAGTGACAGACAATTTCTCAAAAAACCTAAAATCTCTCTGAATGAATTCAATGCTACATTACTTATTTTTGAGAAAGAATTTGCTTAAGGAAGATTGTTCCTCACGACGTCAGCGTGTATGTGCAGAGTGAAGATAAACAGTGGACATGAATGAAAGAATTACTAGAAATCAAACCGATCATCTCAACCTGACCCGGCATCAAATATTCCAACCAGAGCCGATCTGAATGTTTTCTCGCGAACTAAACCGCAATGCAACCACTGCTTTAATACTTAAGTATGTAGTGGAAAGAAGGGACTTTGTGTTCGAAGGAAGTATATCGATCTCTATACATTTGTAGTTCCACTTTTGTGTATGTAACCAAGGACGGAGAGCTCCGCTTCAGTATGAAATTGCTGAAGGTCGAATCCTTATCACGTTGTGTTTAATGTTCCACACTTATTACTGTACATGTCAGTATCTTCTGCATGTTTTTACTTACGTTGAACATTTCAGGTGTTTTCGAGGATGTATTTGTATTATTCCTTCACTTCATTTAATTTTGCAGTTGCAGGAAGTCTGATGCAGACGCCTATCTGATTGAATGATCGGTTATGAGGAGCTCGCAATTCACTATCCACTTCGGTGTGCTAAGTAATTTCTATCAAATTGTGCTTATCAAATTTCTACTAAAATGGCAGTCTATCGTCCTAGCATATCGATTTCCTCATTGTTGCACATCGCAATGATTTTACAGTTTTAATATACTTTTATAAAAATTATAAAACAATCATGATATATAAAAACCTCTTTTTTGATGACAGGGCATACATGAAAAATTCATCCATTAAATGTAAAAAATTAATCAATTTATATCAAGGTTATAGGCATAATTAAAGAGCAACATCAACAAAGGAAATCGAATTTTGTCGGAAAATGTGTGATGGATGCTGTTTTGATCAAACAACATTGCAACATAATATTCAACTCGCCAGAAAATTGACTATTTGAATTAAGATAAAGTTTTTGCTTTATTAGTCTAAGCAACTGCGGGTTTGAAAGGTGCTGACATGGGCAGAGTTTTCTGAAGATTTGTGATACTTTTAGTCCGGATGTCCTTCCTGTAGATACGTCAGTGTCATTTGTCTGCAAAAATGGTGATAAAGCTTGAAAGTTCTGAAATGTTAATCTCTAAACCTAGTGTTAATCAGCCCTATCCAAAATTGCGGGTGCGGTTTCTGGCTAGTGAACTCAAAAATGACTATATATCCTAGCTGTTATCCATGAGATTGTTCTGATGGCATTTGATTGCAACGGTAATCGTTTGAATAAGAAATTCAATTAAACTTAATTGTTAATTTAACTTAACAGTCTCAGAGGACGCAAGGTACTCAGTTCACTTGTTGTCATCAGATATGTGAATGATCGATAACCATGAATGTCAAAGCCTCAATCAATTAGGACATGGTGCCATACCATGTTTGACAATATTCTTGAAAAGATATTTCGAGTCGGTCTATTTCATGACAATATGCAGTACGCAACACTGATGATCGCGGTCTTAAGTTAATGGATTGCAATTCACAAAATAGGATAGGTTATGTGAGTCAGAGCATTACTGAGTCAAAGTGAAGACCATCTAGCGCGATCACACGCGACTTCTAATGGTGCACAGTAATTCACCCTTCATCATTGGGTATATTGTATGGGGTGACTGTATTACATAAAGCGTCAGGTTTTTAGATGTTCAATATGTTACTGCAGACCTTTGCTGCCAGTTGACACAGTGTAACGAGCTATTTTTGGTAACACTGTGCAGATCTATTCTAATACTCTAAGGCACATCTGAAACTGTCAAATTCAATCCTTGCTTCACTAGAATAAATGAGCTTTTTACACCAACCTACAAATCATCTGAATAATTCTTCAACGAAGTTGCCAGAGAATTCAAGATTTTCAACAGCTCTGTTGCCTTTCAATCACTTTCTTCATTTAAAGCTTCAATCTTCGGCCTTTGATTCATGTCTAACTTCACAGATAGTTTTAGAAATTATAAAAAGTATTCTGAACGACGCTGAATTCTGCTCGGAAGCACATCATACGAGACTTTCATGTTTCCGAGTTTTATTTATTCCACTCTCATTCTGTGTTAATGGCATAGCAAGATTGCGAAGTGCACATTTTCAGTCTTAGGTCTGAACCAACCTAAGTTGGAACTCAGATATTGGGTATTGAACGAACACTATCAGGAGACCACTGTGCCTGTCACGTGATTCGGTTTTTTTGAGTCTGCTAATAAACGGTGAAATTTTAAATGTTCGGAGTCGGGCTTGAACTCAACAGCGAACACGCTCTCATGATCAGCTTGCTCAATTGTTTAATGCAATTATCAGATCAGTATTCGAGTAAGCATCTCCTCTGGTTTTGAACCCCGGAACTGTTTTAAATCTGAAAGTTGAAGCAATTTGTAGACGTGCATTTCGCATCATCCACGGGTTTGATATTAATGCATGTGAAAAGTGCAATTTATTGAACGTTGTTAAGCGCAGAAAAGTTCTAGAACTTCGGCTCTTCAGAAATGCATTGTATAATCCACGCCATATTCTTCATGAACTTCTCCCCAATAGCTCTAATAGAAATAGTCGTCGGTAGAGATAGTACATCGGTAGTTCCAAAACATTGCTGATAATTCAAATAAAAAATATAATCAAGGAGTGGTATACGCCTGCGTGACGTCAATACTCCTCAATCTACAAGTAAATCAATATCGCGAGTAAGCAAACCTAGTGTTCCTTCGTTCATCGTCTATAAGGGGAAAAGGTGGTCATTCATTGTGCTGATTTGCTTACAGACATTTGCATCTTATAATAGCGTTTACTGAGATTGAGCATGAATTAACAATAGACAATTCTTCTGAGCTAAGAAGTGTACAGTACTGTTTGAGTCAAGAAAACGAATGATGATATTCATTTAACAAATCAAACTATTGATTTATCGAATCACTTACCTCGGTTATGAAGCTACATTGAGGACACGTCTTCTGATTTGGATCATTATTGGCATTAACAAGAAAACGGACGAATTTCTCCTTTGTTTCTTGTGGTAAATGAAAAGTTATTTCTGATCGTTGACAAAGTTTTTGACAAGCCGGGCATGAAATTTGCGGGCGCCCCTCCTTTTCGATCTACAAACCAAATTAATGGCATTACAGGGGTTGAAGATTACTCAACACAGGTTATAACATCAAAGACTCATGTTCATTCGATCAGGTAGAAGATCGAAGCGTAGTAGCGGTCAGTAGAAGCGGTTAAAGCATTGTTTCTCAACCGTGGTCCATACGGCCCCTTATTGGTAGTGAACAGCTAGTTGTGGTCCATACGCATAAAAGGCGAAAACGGGGGCTAAGGATAGACGGGCCTATTGATTTATTCATGCAGTATTGATATGATGATATCATTCAGGGAGAGCACTTTACAAATAACCATCAAGTGCGTCAAGTCACGGACGAACGTAGGGCAGAGACAGAAAACAGTTCTCTTTCTCAATGCTGGTTTTGAATTACTGATGTCCTGGTATTAGTAGTTTGGCTTGACGGTTAATGCTACGTTGCCTTGGGGGATGAAGCTATATGATTGGATTACGCAGATTCTTCAATTGAGGACTAACGTCGTACTGTCGCCCGTCGATAGTTCAGTTGGTACATCGTTGGCCAAGAATGCCAGAGGTCGTGGTTCGGTTATTTTCCGTCTGTTAAATTATCTCTGAAACGGCCCTTAAGCATTTAGAGATCTCATGGATCCAGAGATAAGGAAGCAGATGCAATTTTGTCTTCACGTGAATTGAGGCCATGTGACAGGCAACTGATGATCACAAAGATCAAAACGACAACTGATGTGATTCAGCAAGCAAAAGACGAGCGGCATCAAAGCCGAAGTACAAAAGAAAGGAACTTCCTCCTCCTCGACCAGATATCGTATTTAGTAGAATGCAGTTTCAGCACTTGCAACTAACGCAGCAATCTTGATGCGGCCGAGGGTTTTTGCATTTGAAGCTGACACAGAACTGACAGTCCTCTATAAAGGCTTTGCTCTCAGATATTAAAGGCCAATGCTCACTTTATGCAATGACTTGTGAAACAAAATCCTCAAATGACGTGACAACTTGCAATTTTCTTAAAATAGATATATTCCATGTTTTCAAAACGTAGAAAAGGTTTTAAAACCTGTAGTCCTATTGCTAAACATCGTCATAGAGAAATTAACAAGTCGATGTCTCCTTAACATGCCAAAGCCAAGAGAATTTGTCAATTTACGAGAGTTTTCCCAGCCTGATTACGGGTCAAGCAAAATGAAAAAGGAAAGAATTGGAGCTGTACTATTTATACATCACAATTTAAATGAAATCTTAATGACGATACAGCATCATTTATTTCATTAGTTATCACTTACGTTTTGAGATTCTAGATATTTTGACAATGATCAATGAATGTAGATCGAAATGAAATTACGAAAAGAAAACATTCTAATTTTGAACATAACAGTTTATTTGGATCTTCCCACATCACTCCTACAATGTCAAACTATGGCATCTTCACCCTTTTATGAGATATATCTCAAGTTTTTCAGATATCTGAAATTCTTCAGTTTAGACATCGCATTCACGTGAGATTTACCATTTCATTGACGATTTAATTTGATTATTGCCTAGTTCATGACATCTAGGATATGCGCTAGCATCACTCGCATCCCAGCAGCAATGTTCACAATATGGATATTCCTGATCCATACCTACGCTCACATTTTGACAGCACCGTGGTATTGAGTGAACATTCCCATTAGCCGATGGTACTTTGCTTTTCGTAATCCGCTTATAGCAGTTCAGGTTCTCTCTGAGCTCTTTATAGAATGCTTTGAGGCGTACTACTTCAGTGCATTGGCTTCTTTTGAGGCCCAGTCACAGTCAGTCTGCGAACACAATTGCTTTCACATGTCTGCTTCAGACTGCTTCTTAGGGTACGCTCAATATCCTTCCACACTTTCTTCACCCAACATTTTGCTGTCTTTCCTGACCACTTGGCCCCTACCTGCACATCTTCATGCAGGTTCAAGCGCGCGAAGACATTTTTGCTGACCACTCTATCTATCTGAGATACACCACAACCACCTAATTCTTCCCTTTTCTGCAGCAATGCTCCCTAATTCATGCAGACTGCCAGTTGTTACGCTACTACGTTTGTTAGTCCACAATAGACAACCGGTACATTAGAAAAATAGATTTTGCTACATCTGATCAGTTAAATGCGAAATTCTAGATGATATGGGAAACTGAAATATTGCTTATCACCTAGAATTATCTGATCAAAAAGACAGGAGGGAAAGGTTTCTTTCTATCTTATACAAGGCATATTTTGCAGATGCGAGTTGATCAACCCTATATCTCAAAATCCACAACCACCTTACCAATTCCCTACTTTTACAGAAAACAGTTACATGTAACACGATCAAATGTACGAAAGTGCTCTTTACCAAAATATTTAAAATTGCAGATACAGGCCATCGTATTCGGTGACCAAACGTGAACAGAACATACATTTAGACCTATAATTGTTGCTTATCAATCATCAGACTAAATCGAACTTACCATATGTAAAAAATAATCACTGAGACACCCTTCGCAAACCATCTGATCACAACATATCCGATTCATGCCACCGTTGCATCGAAAACAAATCACACATTCACTGTCAGAAACCCATGATCCATGGGCATAGGGTAAGTTGAAGCCCTGTGTATTCTTGGCCTTTTCAACAAGTAATCGAAATGGACGGCTGAAAGATGAAAATGCAGGAGAAATAATTAATTCTATCATTACAAATATCAATTTATTGATAATTCCCTTTTCTGAGAGCTTTGAGAGATATCGTGACACCTCAGTGTTCATAAAAATGCATTTAAATGAGAGCAATTTTATTTTTCTCATCTAAAATGAAATCTGCCAATTTTGCTGCCAATAAGTGATAAGTATTGCAGCTACTTGTCGTACTTTTCCGTTTCGTATGAAGACGGAAGATTTGTAAAGATACATTCGTATGATTGATCATCATGTGAATGAGAGGATATCGCGGATCGCAAGAGAAGCGAGAATTTTGTGAGGACAGATGCTTGATAACGTAAGGTCGGTTCCCAAAAATATCACCAAAAATCAGTAGGAGGGTAATCCAAGCTAAAAGCATTATAGCGCTTCTGATAAATCTGCCTACGTCAGCACAGTCCATGTACCCAGTGGGGGAGTGGTGACGCAAGAGCTTTATAATCATCATGACCAGTTTCATTGCCATCTTTTTCTATTGTTATCTGACCTGATCAGATGATTCACGACCATTAGTCTGACTAAATGTTGAACTCTTATCTGATCCATTCAACATCAAGCTATAACGAGAGTGAAAAATCGATTGTGTAGAACGCAGTCACTGATCTAATTATAGTTCCACTTGTGTTTTGTGTCTGCATTTGCAAAAGGATGATATATTTGTGCACATTTTCATCAAGCGGCTTGACTAATTTTGTAGGCGTGTAAGTGCACTGAACGTGCATCATTCTAGATCGAATGATGGAGAAAGATGTAGCATTCAATTGAGGCCAGTTCATAGACACATACGTTGATTCATAGTCGCCTCGTTGCAATGGCGACTGATATTGCATCATCACTTCTGTAATATCTCATCAAAGAATCGAACGCTGCGAATAGAACTTACGATAACCTTTGTGGGACGTCGCAAAGTACATGAAAAGTCGTTCATGAGAATCATATTCAGTTCATAAAAATGAGAAAAGCGAGTAAGCTGGATAGAGTGGATGCTAATTATAGCTTCAAAAATCATTAAGTCAACTTAAATAAGATAATAGAAGTTAAACTCTAGTCAAGAATAGTCTCATAACCAGGGTTTGGAATATGTACTTTCAGATCTGGGAAAAATGTGCTTCCTGAATTATGGAAAATATCAGTTCATTCTAGATAAAATAGGCGAAAAAATGTGATTGTCATCTCCATGTGAAACATGCTAATATTGTTGCTGCAGTGAGATATGCCAAAAATATGTTTCATTTTCAGCGAAAAATAAGTAAATCCTTTTGTTAAATATGCGAATGCCATTTTCATTCCTGTAATGTAGGCCTTGTATATTGGCTCATACAATATGCATGAGTTTGCTACTTTTTCATTGTTTTACATGCGAATATCATACTTCTGCTATACTTCATCAGAGACTGGTGTGCTCAAGAAATCTGACCTTGTGTCTGCCATCGACGAAGGAAATCTGCAAATGATACCTTCTCGATATTTCGTCTGCTTCAATGCTGTTGACCAATACCATACAGCACATCCACTATTTCATCGAAGACGAGTTGAAATCTATGAATTGAACTTAAGATAATCTTCAAAAGAAACCATATTCAAACGGAAGGTGGTGAACAGGAAGCAGTTTAATGGCATGCTCAGAGCAATTAATTAAATTGTTACCGCTTCTTTTTTGCATTGCCTTCGAGGCACAATATTTACATATAAAAAATGTGCGACGTTTCGTGTCATGGACTGTCAAGGTTGGTCATGCATATGCTGAGGACATTAGTGTTTGTGATTTCTGGCCTCCACCGCACTCTTCAATACTTCAATGACTTCTTGCATCGAAGGGGTTCGCATGTGACTATTATACATAACAGCTGAACGCTTACAATATTGAAACTTAGTGGTGTGCTTCTGCTCATCGACAGCACCCAATTCTATCAACTCTACTTGCGGTAGACTCAGCATCATCTCCGTTGTATCCGGGAATTCAGATCACGTCTCATACTAAGACTCATGTCTGTCTTAGAAAATGAAGGCCAGCAGAAGAGTGATATTATGCTGTTTTGCCATCTTAAAACAGATTGGCACGATGCGTCCTAAGGAATACCGGTCTTCGCCGAATGAAGCCTGCACTTAACTCCGCAGCCAGTCTCATTGTGAGATCCTCTAAATTCATAACTCTCCTACTACGCAATATCCACTCACTGCGGATACATGATTGACTGTTGACCTTCCGTTCCGGTCTACCACTGCCTCAGTGGAAAATACTCCCTCTTCCATTGCAGACAGCCTCCTTCCGATCTCTCAAGCTCTAAGGGTAGCCGACATCGGTCCTTATCATTCGTTCTAGCTGCCTAGTTTTAATCAGGGATGCAGAGTCGGAGTCCCGGAGTCCAATCATTTTTGCCAGAGTCGGAGTCCTATGAAATGATAGGACTCCGGCGTATAACTAGACCCGAAATATACTACAAACAAATTAGTTGTCCTCGTGCATAGCTGTCACTGTCTTGATGTCAACTTTCCCTGTCAAACAAAGATACAGAGACAGCAGTGCATGCAAAGTTTGTAATAGTTGAGGGAATGAACCGTGACAGTGAACAAGGATTGTCGTTTCACTCGATGATTTAGTAGAGAAGACAAGCCTTCCTAGCTTCGATTACACATACGCACCAAAGGTCACATCAGAGACAAAAGTAAAGTATTAGTTTGCTTGAGAGCATAAACCTCTTGCCCCAACGTCAATCGTGTGCGATGGCTCCTCCATAAAGCATATTGAAATCGAAAGTGTATTCATATTTTTGAAAAAGGATGGAGATTTTCCTGCCTGGTAGAGACTGGAGAAAAACCGTGTGAAGCACACACCAACAAGTGATGTGGAAAGTTGGAAAACTTTCATAGAAAATGATTGATTTGATACAGCAGTGATCACTAAAATCAGGCTCAGGTGTGCCTCTAATGATCTCCAGAACTAAGGCTGATATACTTCCCACCCTGAGTCGGAGTCGGGGTCCTATCAAACCCCGGAGTCGGAGTCCTATCAAAATGATAGGACTCCGCATCACTGGTTTTAATCCCAGTAGCAGCATTCCGTGCTTGGAATGACCAGTGCATAGTAAATGATTCTCTACTTGAATTCATGTTTTCAATAAATAAAATTATTTGTATAGTGAATTTGAGCCATCGACTATTGATTGATTATGCATTACTGCTCTGCAAATCGAGATTCCAAAGCGAACAGCACGACTTCTGAACAATCCATCAGGAGGAAATTCCGCTATGGCATTCGAAATTGAAAACTTTGTCCAATTTTTCAGCTACAGTCACGTGTATTACATTGAATTGATCCTTGAGGTGTACCAAGCGCCCAGTCATTAAATTTGAAGTTCGCTAATACAGAGACATCTAAGAGAACGAATATTCATATGGACTATCTTGCAAACGTAGGATCTTATCGTCACTACATGTAGATTGTACTAGCTCTTAACTGAATAACTCAACTAGATATTGCAGAAACATAGATCTAATTGTATGACAGGGGTAGTATGGACTTTTGATCAAGAACATTGAATATAGAAAATGATTAGATGCAATTTATTGTCTATAGAATGATAAAATGCTCTGAAATTAGCAGGAAGTGTGTGAAAAATTTGAACACACATTTACTCATTGAAAACTTCATTTTCTCATTAGGCGTCAACCAGTTGGTTGAAGTTGATTCTTAAAAGAATTCTTTGAATATTGAAGCACACCACTCACACTGGATACAATTGAAGTTCAGCATGACAAGCAGCACGCAATGCTAACATGAAAACTACGCCTATGGTAGATGTCAAAGTAGTATTAATGTAGAAATACAACATTGGCAAGTCTATTAACCAGCAACTTTACCATAGATATCGAGAGCTTTATCCCAAGAATTTTACGGCAAATATGGCGGAATTTCTATCACGAACTTTTGAAAAGTCATGACAAAAATAATACAAAAGGAATGACAAAAAAGCATTCTATTCACACAGATAGTGATAGTGACATAATTAGCTGAAAACATAGATTGTTAACATGCATGAACTTGTTGCACATTGGAAGAACATTTTATTTGATAAATAGTGCGAAAGTCATAAGCCTACGATTAATGTATGTTTAATGGTGACAATGCTTATCATTTTTGAAGATACAAATCTAAGACAAAAATTCCGTATGAATGATTTTAGTCAAATCTGATATCTAAGATATATTTAACTTGCACTAGGAAGAGTACAATCATTTTGGATCAAAGGCAGCTTGTAATGGATTATCAGCCATCTACGGTAGTTAATACATAACCGTGAAAAACTGGTCACTACAGGACATAGTGCCAAGACATTTAAATGGGGAGAAATGAAGTAGTAAATTTGTAAGGGAGATCATATTGCCAGAGAGACTAAGTACTATCAGGGACAAAATCATGGAAATGGGTCATCTTTTAAACAATAGAAATAGAAATATTTTAATTCAGCTTGAATTGCCATTTACTGTACACAGCCAATCATACTACATGCGCTACTAGCACGAAAAATTAAAATTTATTGCTATATAGAGCTATACAGAACGATTTGTTAACTTAGTGAACATAATACACGACACAATCACTCATCCACGCATTCGTAGAATACAATATGTTGAATAAAATGATTTTCAAATTTCAATGTAATCTTATCTCTAATATCGAGCAATTAAGCTCGTGATGCATTGGAATAACAAAGCCATTGAATGTATTAATTCTTTGAATAGATAATGATTCAATTATGTTAAAACAAAATAACCAACACCAACCTTCCTTCGTCATCATCCTTTGATGCTAAAAACTCGTGGTAAGTTTCACGGAATCGCTTCGGTAAACGATAACCAAATTTTAACACATGCAATAACACAGTCTCGTTGAGTGAAGGTAGATAGTCATTGATGAATTCCACTGTTTCCCCAGAACTATTTTCTGCGTTAATTTGCGATTGGACGTTCATTAAAAGAGTCTTAGAAGACTCAGCGGGTGGATCCCAATCTGCAAAACAGAATGACGACTTTCTATAAACTTACAAAGACACATGTACGTATGTGTGTTGTATGATATGATTGATTAAAATTGCATATAAATCTGCATTTTAAAATAAATTTTACCAGTAATTAATTGCATACTCAAGAAAAGTGCGTGTTTTTCAGCATAATATTTTCTATATAATGAAATGTCATCTGTTCGTGGTTACCAAGTCCCACCCAAAGCGCGAAACCACACCAATAAGTTAGTGGTGGGAAAGCCATCGCACAGTGCTAACTTTCACCAGCTTTGAAAAGGTAACCCCCAGCAAGAGGGTGGTCCTCTCAAGTAAGAGAGACTCGAACCCTGCGCCTTTTGCACCTCCCTACCGAAGTGTGACCCTTAACTAACAGAGCTATCCAAACAACTAAGTCTTCAGCCAAAATTTGTGTCCACTTTGAATAACAGAAAAGCAATTGATTTGTGATACAAGTGCAACTATTTGGCTCCGCACAGGTGCAGCTTAAAGTCAGCTCAGCTGCAATTAATGTAGCGAAAACTTTCGATCTAGTAATTTTATAAACATCTTACTTTGTATAATAATTGGAACATATATTTATTTACATTCTTCACTACATGCACTTGTATAACAACATTGCGATCAACAAAGCAATAAGATGACAATGTTAGTAATTCTAAACGTGTACACTGGTACGTTCTTCCATCTCATACCTGAACGCAAGAACATCAAGAGAAATGCTTTTTGCATGAATTGACATGATCATTCCTTTTAAGCTGAGTTGATCTTATTATGCAGTCAAACTTCATGTTTGCAGATAGCAATGTTCTCAATTGTTTTATTTTGTCTCATTTCTTGACAGCTCATTTGTCAGATTCGCACAGTACCCGCAAGAGGATAGTGTATCTCGCTTGTTGTTTTCAGTATTATATCTAAGCTCCATCGATGGATCAACACATCGTGTTAAAAAACCAATGACTTGCAACTCAAGGATAATGTACCAACATTCAATTACTCGAACAATGATTGTTATTTATGTCAAAGAAAAGTATCAATCGAATATAATAGGAGAATTAGTAGTTTGCAGAATAGCATTTAAACGATAGAGATTTTCGTGAACTGAAGTGACACTATTATCAGTCTAAGAAGACACCACTTATGCTGAGTGCATTGAAGACTGCTGCTAATATAACTTCAAGACATTCTCAAACCAATTTAGCACATATTAAAAAATAGGACTGAAATACATGTATTCACGACTGAAAAGGAAATTCAAGGGTAATGATAAATGAACATATCACACCATGCTCGCATCGAATTCGTTATAGACATCTCAACGTTCTTCTCAAGACGTTCCGACATCTCGCCCTGATTAAGCGCATGCAAATAAAGACTAAAGAACCACCTCGTGCTGCACAAAAAAACGAGTAAAACGTACTTAGCATCAATGTGATGAAGTTTGTCTGTGAACGTGTATTAGATTGATGTTATTAAGAAAATCTGTTTCTGTTACCCAGAGAGTTGAGATAAAATGCAAAGTGAAACTTCCTGCATATCTGAATGGATTATACAGCGTCCAAATACAGTTTTTAAATGCAGTTGGAACAGTCAGGAGCTTTTCTAGATGATGTTTCTTCAACTGCAATCCGGTAGTCATCTTCAGGTACAAAAGAAAGTATTGATACCAGTATGGGTTTAAAAATGTGTTAAGTTTGAAGATGATATTTGCAATGGAGAGATATGGCAAAAGACAATGCAAATGACGAAGTTGTACTGGGTTGCAATTCTTCAACAGAAAGAAAATGTATCTAAAGAATCAATCACTGGTGTTTACCTTACAACTTTTCATAATGAAGATATTTCGCAACAATTGCAAATACACGTGTACATAATTTATCACTTAAAAAACTACTTCTTGATTTTAAACTTTTGTTCTTGTGTCCTGGACTTAATGAATGAAAAGAAACTCATAGTTTAAAAAATGACATAGATCATCGCCCGAAACACACTTACACACCACTTACCTTCCATTTCGAAATCATCATAGCTAGTATTAGAAAAATCTGCCACTCTCCATATATCTGATGAAACTGATTTCCTTGAAAGTTGAGGTGAACTTTGTTCGGCCAAGTCACTGCTAGATAAGCCAAGTCTTCCAGAAGGCCAACTTCCACGGCGTTTCAGTGAGATCGAAGACAAATCAACGCCTGCTATAAATTGGCATTCATTTAACTGAGAATGAACACTGCTCGATGACCGAAACAGGCGCTTCCATTTAGGAGATATGATTGATATAGACTCTTGGTGTCTCTCATTTGCTAATGGATCAGTGATGGTGTGATCTCCGATTGCTTCTATTTCAGAACAAGGTTTTTGTTTTGAGCTCGTTGGTTCACATATATTTTCTGATGGTTGGACGGAAGCCATTAAATGCCTGGAATGGAGAAACACGTATGATAAAAATCCAGACCGAAGGTAAAATGGGCCAAAGACATGGTTCCCGTGCATTTTCGAAAGGGTTATTCCACGACTTTCCAGGGCCGCGAGAGCCATCATACAAACAACTTAATTTCTTATCAGCACAATGGCAATTTAATACACACGTGTTCCTTGTAATAAAGTTTTACACATCGAATCCTCATCGAATAAACTATATCTATGCGAGATAGTGCAAGTACTCCGTTTTTCGAATGTCGAAATCCCGTAATGTCGCTTTCATATCCCATTATTAGTAACATGAATTATGCGCTTGATTCTTGTCGCGAATAACAGCGAAAATTCAAGCTAAGAAAGCTGTAGAAGCACTCCGATGAAGTGCAAATGCTTGCTACAATATGCGGTGGGACTACCACGCACCTGTTCAAAGTAGACAACTCGATAATAAGAAGCTGTATCACTCACGTTAAGTCTGTAGGCATACATTCATTTAAATACTTGAGATTCGATCACCAGAGCTGTTGAGCATTCAACCTATGAATAACTGGCACCCTCTTATAACGCTAATTGAAGGTGTAGTTATGTCTAATTTTCAACCTTTTCTCAATGGCTACGTCATTTCATGCCTAGTCAATTTTGCAAACTTAGACACACATCTGATGCCCAAGTTAACCACAATCATCAACATAAGGAGACGTGACAACGTCTCATCTGCCGATGATCTGATGCGCCACTGCCAACATGTTTCGCGACGAATCAGCCATGCGCAAGATGATTAGCGCACAGGAGATAATGAAAAGGAAGTCATTGTTTATGTTTTATCAAAATCGCCAAAATGGAACAATGCTGAGTACACACGTGTACAAACAAAAAGGACGATCCAAAGATAGTGCCTTCTACAGCTTTCAGAAAGACAAAAAAATAAGTGATTGTGCAATAGCATTGGACGAGTTCATTTCAAACCGATGAGTTACAGTGTGGTATTTCTTGAACATGTCAAAGAGTAAGATAAAATAGAAAATCTATGATATATCAGGTTGAATGAAGGTGCAAAACAGATAGATTTTATTCTGATTGATAAAGGAGGCTGTACCATACTTGAGAATGGGACGCATATGGGTGAAAGAGTCAATTCAGCTGCTCTAGTTCATCTAATTTTTGATTTTTCAAATCAAAAAACTCTTAGAAATCAATTGAAGTACCGGCACTTTTCTTGTAGTTATCGTATATTTTTGATACTTGAAGTAAATGAACAGCACATTTTAGAATCTGACACCTAATAAACAGCGATCTCAGGTCTCATAGTACAATCAGTCGGTGCATTTTGCCTTCCGTAGGCGTGAGTGTGTTGCATCGTGATCAACCACACCACATGTGATCAACTTTTTGGTAAATCGATCATACTTTTTTTCAAGAATAATCTTTTTGCCCTTGGTCATGCCTCAAGTCCATTGAGAAATTTGCAGAGGTTTGTCTACTTGCATGCCACAAGGTTCCTCTATCAGCCAAATACACCGGTCTCGTGAGCGGCGTTCTGTTTCCCAGTTACACACTAAGCGTGAATAGGCAACTGTGATGTCATAATGAATCTTTGACATGAATTTCCAGACTAACTAACGAGCAGATAAGTGTAAAAATGAAAGGAAATCGTCTTAGTGATTGAATACTTTCATTATCAGAGAAAAAATTTGCTTCTGTAATTGACCGAACTACCTCCTTAACAATTCACATTGCAAAGACGAAAACACGTTGTACTCGCAATTATACAACTCATCTGATGAACCGGTGATGTTTAAGCTTTATTAAGTAATGAATGGGCTTCGGGGGGAGAAGGTTGACAAATCTTGCGTTTTAGGTACCTTATACAGTGGAATCTGCTTAATTGGTCCACCTCGGGAAATTCAGTTTTGGCCCAATTAACCGGATGCCCCAATTAACCGGAATTATATTAGAATATTGTTAAGTACCTATTATAATAAAACTTATTAAAAATAGAACATTTGGACCTATTTACATCGTTATTTACATACTTATTTACTTACTTATTAAACCTTATTAAAAATCGGAGAACATTGTATGACCTACATACGCATAAAATAGGATGGTGTACGCATAAAGCATAATTTTATAAAATAGCAGGGTGAGAAACACATATGTATTTAAAACATTCATGCTAGAAATGAGTTAATTAAATACACATCAATAAAACATAAACAAATAGGAGAGTAGAAAACATGCATACACATAAAGCAGTTAAAATAACAGGGTAAGAAACGTGTATAAAATTATTTAGGTAAAACATACATAGCTACTATAGAAATGAGTTAATTAAATTGTACAAAATTGTCTAATGTCACTTGAATTTTAGGCTTTAATATTGTTGACCTATCAATGTTGTCCTGCAGAGTGTACAAACTGGATGACATGTCGATTCCTTGTTGAAGCATGTAGCTTTTCAGCGTTTGGAGAGCGGTTCTGGCGGACTTGTGGTCGACTGGTGGCAGTGGAAGATCATCGTTGTCATTATCTTCATCACTGTCTTCACTTAAACACGGCCTTTTGGCAACAATGTGTTCAATATTGTCATCAGTATTGTCCGTTGATTCGTCGTAACATGTCAAATTCTCATCAATCGTTGTGTAGTTCTTGTAGCCACTGACAGAAAGAACTGCCCATTGATCTTCACCCTGCAGCTGCTGGGTAGGTTCATTGTCGTCGATGACGGACGGTACGGTGGAATTTAGTACGAAACAATCTTTTCTGAAGCAATTAGCAATCGTCTCTGGTTTAACATCTTTCCAACTTTTAGCCACAAGTTGGATAGCTTCCAAAATTGTCACTTTAGAACTGACGGAAGTTGCGGACGCGCTAGGCAGGATATCACCAGATTCTAAATGATTTAATGTAAGTTTCACTAATTCGGATCTGTAATGACCTTTAAGATTTCGAATAACGCCTTGATCTAGCGCCTGGATAATTGACGTTGTGTTTGGAGGCAGGAATTCGAGACGAATGTTAGAAAGATCCAGCTTTGGGTGGGCAGAGCAGTTTCAACCAGGAGCAGAATAGAGCGGCCTGAGTGACGTAGGATTTTATCCCATACACGAAGCCACTCTTCGAAGATAGCGGCTGTCATCCAAGCGTTTTTGTTGGATTTGTAGAGCACAGGTAATTTGTCGACATTTATGCCAGAAAAGCAACGAGATTTTTTACTTTTCCCAATTACGAGAAGTCGAAGTTTGTCCGAGCCATCCATGTTAGTACAGCACAGTACGGTAAAACGGTCCATAGATTTTTTTGAGCCACTTATAGATGCATATGAATAGCAGAGATGACCATCAGGAGTTGCTCGATAATAAAGCCCCGTCTCGTCGGCGTTGTAGATATCGGAAGGAGCATAATTCTCAAGAAGTGTAGGAAGTTTATTATCAATCCATTAAATGGAATGTAAACACCCACGTTAACAAGATTGCATAATCAAATGGACAGAAAGCTATTTAATGTGCAAAACTGTTTATTTTCGATGCAAGAACAATGAAATCAAATTGTTTGCGTGTCACAAATCTGCCAATTGACTAAAAAACAGTCACTAAAATAATTGATGTGTTGTGTAAAATTGGCCCAATTAAGCGGAATTTTGCCCCAATAAAACGACATATTCATACATATGTTAGATATAAATGATTCTGTTTATGAACAAATGCCCCAATTAAGCGGATGCCCCGATTATCCGGTGGTCCAATTAAACGGATTCCACTGTATAGCAAAATAGGGTAAGTAAGTTGCCAAAATAGGTCAATTTACAGCCTCTATTTTATTTCTTATACGTATACAAATCAACGATTTTAAAAGTCTTTAACAAAAATCTCTCGCAAATGCACTTTGGTAAGATAATGAAACTGATTAATCAATGTACTTTTATATAGAGAAGCGCGCCTGTGTTAATGGAATAATTAATTATCGGATTGCATCATCAGATAAAAAAAGGGGCACACCTGAATCTCTCAATATCTTTCACATCGATAACTTATTTAAACTTGCAGTCATACCAGGCACGTAGCTAGAGATTTTGTAATGGGGGGCATACACAATCCTCGTCTCGTCAATGAATTTTGCAGTGATTAGTAGGGCCCCTACTAGGAAATTGCTGCTCTCAAATCTGGTCTCTGAAATTAGGCCTATTTCGAAAAACAAAATGACAGTGTTATCTAACTGAAGCTTACTATTTTTGCAATCTACAATTTTTCTTGGCGTCGACGTCATCTATTTTCAGATGTCCAAGCCACAATCATTGTTACACAATTTTTCTTTGCGGGCTAGTTGAAATGAATTGTGCCAATATGTGTACACTATGTTTTTTGAAAATCCTAGTAGGCCCATATGTCGCATTCCTAAAGAATGGACTTCGCAGGACATTGAAAGATTTTGTAGACGACGAATGTGTGATTTTCACTTAGACCATAAGAAAATATCTTTTTCCAAATTTAGGAGTGGAGTTGAATTTAGATGCATGATTCACAGCACATGATAATGGAATTTGAAGGAGAATAAAATATCACTGTATTTCCAAAACGCTACAATGCAAATCAAAAACGAATACTTTCAGTTACTCACTTTATATTCCTTTTTTTCATTTTGTTATGTAGATACAATCATGACAGTCTGCGGTTCTTCATCTTCTTAAACAGATTAAGAATATCGTCACAATTCAATTTTTTGGAAAGATCTTTTTCAAATGTCAATAAACACAGATTGCAAAGTCTTTCCGTAGACATTCGTGATCTCAAACGACTTTTAATTCGCTTCACTGAAGAAAAAAGCCTCGCAACGTTGCACGATGTTTGTGGTATTGTCAATAGAATATGAACTAATCTATGCAGATTCGGGAAAATCTCCCTGTCAATAAAATCGAAAAGATCCATGAGGGTTAAGCCTGAGCTCAAACCCTTGGTTGGAAGACTTAAGTTTTTGTAGAAGAAAGCTTTCAAAACTTTAATTTCACCTTCAGGTAGCGAAAAATGAAACATTTTGGCTGTTTCATTCCACAGTTCATAGTCCATGTAATCATCACCACCGGGCAACAATGAAGCTGCTGCCCTCATAATTGTGGTTTGACAATCGCCAAAACGACTTCTCAGTTCGGCCGATAGATGAGCAATAATTCGCTTGAGCAATATTTCAATTTTGTCAATGGTGTTATGAGAATTTTGGCCGACCGAGAGAGTCACGTAGAATGATTTGAGCTTTGAAGAAAGACGCTTTGCTCTCTGCGATGGCTGAGTATCAACATCCGTGATTTCATATGTGGCACATAGACTGAGAGAATATTCAATTATGCTTTTGATATCAATGTCACTCAAATTGTCCTCAAGCAACTTAATCAGCAACAAACAAGTGGAAACATCCGTCTCACGTCTTTGCAGACCTTTCGTAGCCGTGTCGGTGTAGTGATACAGCCTGTTGAAAAATGACATCAAAATGATAAATTTTTGTGTTTGGATTCCGTTGAGAAGTGACGCTGCTTGTAGCTTTGTATCGGTATCAGAATCGTTCTCAAAAGATGCCAAAGTGTCCATGATGACATCAAAACGTCGTGAAAATTTTTCAACCTCCAATGATCTGGAGGACCAGCGAGTATCACATCAGTGAATGAGTTCTAAAGGCTGCGAATCAGGATACAGCAGTCGTTGAAAATGAATGAACCGCTCATGCCGCTTTGCTCCTGTCATGAAGGTATGTACACGATCCATGATATCGAAAAATAAAGTTACGGTCGGATCAACCTCAGTGACAGAGCCAAGAATCAAATTCAGTCGGTGTGATGCGCAATGAACATAATGAGCATTATGATAACCCCCTGCCTTCACAAGTGCCTGCACACCACCACTAGTACCGCTCATGACAAAAACCTTTTCTTAAAAACACATCATATGTAGAATCCATCATAGTTGAGCCAAATAGTCTGCATGGTTGGCAAAATACAGCGTCCCTTTCAATGCCGTATTCAATCCATTCATACTGACTGTACCAGTATGATGAAAACTTCCTCTCACCAGACTTCGGAAGCGGGATAATCGGCTGTTTTGGCTGCTCTCCTTTTAAGACAGGTCTCTGGGTTCGTCCTTGTCAGGTTCAGCATCGATGACTTTTCCACTGATGCTCTCACCTTGTAGTGTAGGTGGCGTGTCACTTGAATTGATGTTTGAGTTGTCATCACAAATAGGCCCACATGGTGCATCAATAGTCTCAGACTCCACATGACGTTTCTTAAAAGATGTTGTTTGACGCTTCCTTGGTTTGCTCATCGCAGAAGCGTAATGTTGACCGAAACACAAAAACGTGAGGTTGATATCGCGAAAACGAAGAAATATTACTAGATGGCGAAGTCAGTGAATTCACAGTGAAGTTCACACGGTGATACGTCTGTGGTTTTGAGAAGGAGCAGCAGCACGCATGCGGAAATCAATCTTCAACTTATGTCAAAGTCATGGGAATCAAAAGAACGCACGCGCTTTGCGGTCGCAGTCGATGAATCTGTTCGAACAAGAAAACGATTGCTAGCTGATGACGTCAACACATCACTCCGGGAACGGTGACGCCGTTGCGTGCACCGCTGTCAGTGAAGAGTGAGCGTCGTGTGTTAACATGGAAATGGATTGTAGTAGCGCGCGCATGAGCCATATGCAATGCATCCATATGTTATACATATATCCATATGTTTTCCAATGCATACATTTGACTGTTGACTAACCGGTCTCCCATTATCAATTTTCATGCGATAGCGAATTGGGGGCAGGATTGCAAAATGGGGGGGGGGCGGTCGACCCCCCAAGCACCCCATGGCTACGTGCCTGAGTCATACCCGGCGTAAATTTGAGATCAGCAATTAGCATATCATGTGAAATTCAACCGGACATTCATTAAACACTACCTTTTTGCACAGTATTGGCATCGTCGTCTAAGTAAATGAGCTTGTAATAATTATTGCTGCTTTTTGCAATCTCTAAAAAATATTTGTAATTTAGTAATTATTACAGGCTCACTAAGTTGTCTTTGTTCTCTCCACATCAACAGTGATGACAGAACGCAATACAGACGCGGATATTCCAATGGATCCAATTACGATCGGAATCAGGGAAACGCAATTCTCACCCCTACAAACTTCAATTGCTTCGGTGCCCAGTTTTTCGTTGGACACTGTTAAACTTCACTCAGTGTTGCTAAAACCTTTTTGTTAAAAAATCTCAAAGAATGTTAATTTCTACAAAAAACCGTTTTAGGTTTACTTGATACCTACTTTCTAGAACAACGTTTTCAAAACCTAGGCTTTTAGGAGAACGTCTTCTCCCGAGCCGACAATCCGTTTATGCGACATTTACTCCAAGACCATCTAATTGTCTATCGGAAGCATTCTTTCCCTACTGGTATCTTATTCACACGTTCAAACGAAATCTTTAACTGACATTGAAGTATACTACCACTGAAAGTGGTCCAAGGTTTTGCTTGTTCAGTAGTTCATCAGTGCACTATACAAAGAGGAGAATCAGGTTTCCGAGGAAAACTTGTCCGGGTTTGTGCTAGATATGCAATTTTTGATTCGACCTATTCACAGCGGAATAATTTAAGCATCTAGCATTGCATACGACGCACTTAAGAGATGATGCATGCGTGAGAGCTGAGAAAGTTACGTCAGTTATAAGTGGTTATGGAGTTATGATCTTCGGCAAGGAGGAGCGTCAATCAGGCAGCAAAAACGGACCATTAGAAATAAGTCCCAATAGACGCGGCGATAGAATTCAGAATTATTAGTCGTCCTGCCTCAAAAACTAAACGAATGCATCACCAGCTATTTCGGCACTTCCAGCTTCGTTTTCAGTTTTTCCTGTGTCGACTAGAAGAAGGAATTGGTATGGGATACGCCATTTCTACTATCCTGATTGTCCTGGTTATCGAAATAATTGTCAGGAGTAGCGGAAACAGCAGCAATATGAAGTCACCGACGATTTGACAATCAACATTCGTAGATGCCTCCTGGAGTGTCTCAGATGCTCTCGTTGAACTCGTTGGGTAATGTGGAATGAAATTTGAACCACAGAAGAGTAAGTCACGATGACATCCGCATCTTCTGATTTGGGATTCGAGCCTATTCCCACTGTTCGAGAGACAGGAGAAAAAGCTTGGGAATATGATAAGAAGTTTGGGGCTCTATTGACTGACAGTCACCGGAGTTAGCTAGTTAGTGTTAGTTATGCAGTTTTGATCCGGTTATTTCCCCGCATCCGAGGGTGACCTTATCGTGCCGCAATCGCCTTCACATCATTTTCTCTTTTGTCTCCATTTTCCTCTTTCCGATGTGTCTTTTTCGTCAGGTCTATCATACGGCATTCCTCCTCCACTTGCGTCTTCCACATTTTCTTGTGTCGTCCTAACTTTCTTATACTTCCAACTTTTAAATTCGACGTTCTTCTGAAGGCACTACCTTCATTCATCGGTCCTCAAAACATGACTATGCCATCTCACTCCATTTTCCCTTGCGTAACTATCAACACCTTCATTTATTCCACACAAGCCCATCAGCTCTTCACTGTTCCTCTTATCGATAATCTTGACATAGGCTATGTAGTCCTCACCATAGCCCTATCCGTTTTTCTCAGAATATACAGCTCAGTTTTGCTCAAAGTCTATGTTTTGATTCCATACAACATGCAAGGGTGTAAAATTATTATTAGAGGCAATATTGAAGTACCTGCACAAGATCAGCTGAATATATCTACCAGGTAGTTTAAGGGTTTGGAGTGTTTCCAAGGATTACGTGGCCTATAGCGATTTATGAGATCTACCTATCTAGAATGCAGATAATCAAAGGGAGGCGGAGCAAAATGATATTCGGTTAAAAGTGGCTTCGGTGTTCCACGGATGGTTTCCAGTTCTGCTTGTATGGCAAGAGGAACAAGTTCCGATTGCCGCTTGTCAACTGTCGAGGAGTCAAAGGTCAGTAAGATTCGATTGTAGTCTCGTAATGCGACTATCTGCTCAGAATCACTTCAGTTGAAAATGGGATGTGTCGCAAGTCGCCAGAAATGAGTGAAGACCATATTTCAGAGGTATATTCAGATAAAACATATCCGAAGACTTTGTCGAACTCACACTACGGTAATTCTATGACAATCCTGCCTAGTCAATGAACTAAAGATGCACAAGAAAATAAATTGATTAAATAGAGCTATATGGTTTATATCTTCGGTGAAAGACTGTATAAATATAGCATGAAATTGACTCACGACAAATAGATGTATGTTACTATTTATCGCAGGACAACCAATCAGCTGACCTAGAGTTCAATTATAATATATTAAGATATTTAAACAGATTTCACCCTAACATGCATTAATAGACATCACCACTGACCAACAAGATAGCAACTCGTTACTGCAACTACTGAGTACCATGAAGGCTTCAATGCACCGTCTCACGCCAAAATCATTCGCAGGTATGCAGCCATCCTAAGCCTTACCGGATCCATGACCTGTAATTTCATTCTACGTAAGATGTCGGTAGCACAATCAACACAGATCAGTGCCTCACGCATAGAGGTATCAACAGACTTGCGAAGACACGCAGGTTTGTTCAGGCCAATACTCACTCGAAACACATGTCCTTGCTTAGAGCTCAGGTCTTGTTTAACCCATTGTTTCATTTTTCTTCAGAAATGTGAAAATGTATTTCACATTCCTCAGCATGAATTTCATACATCTGATGTGAGTTTGAAGAGACTTCAAAAGACTTCTGAAATTCGCATGGAAATATCTGAAAAACATCAGGAATATAGAGTAAATGATCAGGAGTGTCTGTAATTCATTTAAAATCGATTTGGAAGCAGTTGAAACAAACCAAAGTTGAAATCAAACATTAACATGAGTGGGAAAATGTGATGTAATGGAACAGATAACTAGCAACCATGACAACAATAATAGAAATCGCAACAATTCCCCAGCGGCTTGTATGGACTCCAATTGATGTGAGCATAGAAATCCGATTTTTTGCTGTTGTTTAAATTAGTGGGACTAGAATGGCCATCAGCTGATTTTGATGGCAATTTCAGCTGTTCGGTTCGGCACCGAAATGTGTCAAGGACAAATCAAAGTGATAGATCCTATCAGTTTGATGCGTTTTTCATTGAAATTGTTTATTCACAAGTTTTCTAATTACCTGTCTGAAATCAGTTTAAATGAGTACGCCCATGTGTGCTCATGTCTTTGTAAAAAATAATTTACAAGTCAAAATTAAACTTAAGGTACCGGTACCTGACCTTGAAACCATCTGCACATGTGAAATAGTCATTCTGAAGTTATTGATAGTGAAAATTTGCGAAAATGCCACGTGTGTGTATTATTCGAAGCTGCCTTCAAGGCTTCTGTGGTGCTGATAGAAGCATCCCTCTATCATTACACAGGTAATTTTATGAATATAAACTAGAATTGCTACTCGCCATTAACTACAAATGTCACACGCATTTGCAGGTTGCAATTTTGATAAGCTAATAATTGTAGCATAAATGTTTCAGATTATCCTTGACTGTCTTCCGCTGAGTAAATGTACTTTGCAATGAGACATCTAGAAGCTACTGATGCCACTAAAAAAATTAAAAAATGTGGACTATCACAATGTATTTGATTATTTGGTTGTTGATTTTTTAGGCGTAATGTCCATGTCAATCACGCCTACTTTTTCAAATCTCGGGATTTTTTTTATTATGGAAAATACCAGTCCTTGTAGAGTATACTGCTTCATTATTCAAGTTCAATTTTTAGTCAAACGCATGTCAAATGGGAACTGTATGTACATAGCAATGTCTCCTGACTTGGTGTTGTAGTGGTCTGGCATCCTCGATTTTATTGCAAATTGCATGCCATCAAACCAAGAGCAGTAAATGAGAATTTGTTATTTTCGCCAATACATGCTTTTTACAATCTGGAGTGAGAGTGTTGCCTGGTTGGAAATGTGCTAGAATTGCTAAGCTCATGGCATGAGAACACTTAAGCTTTTTTTCTCTCTCTCTTTCAACCAAATGTGACCGTTTGACAGTGAACTCGAAACACAAGATGTGTTTATTGTATCGTTATTTGAGCGATTGTGCATTCTATCTGCAACCTAAGCTGACGATGAGATGCAGATTTCTCACGAATTAATAGCATCGGGATAATCAAGTAATGATCGATATCACGTCGAACATTTATAAATAAAGATGCAGCCTACAGTTAAGTTAATTGTTGAAAAAGAAATATTACTGACAGCAACTTATTGCTTGACAATGTGAAGACGCCTGACGGCTATTACTAAAATACACCTTCCATATATTTTGTCACACCCCAATGACTGTGGTTTTGCAATAAATCTCGTGAAGTGTAATTTGTAACATCAATGAGCATGTTAATTGATTGGTGTCACTGTATATGAACATCTTTGTCGCAAGATTTGGATTTGGTGTCTTTTATTTTTACTTCATCGCTTGCATGTATGTCTCATACCTATATAGACAACAGATATTTCAGGTGACATTTGCTATTAACGATATATCCGTGAAATTCGTCTGTTAGAGATTTGATTACGCCTAAATGAAAGTCACTATGGCATGCCCATATTTTGAAATAGCTTGGATTGGAATATCATCAAAAGATATTTATGATTTCCTTTTATGTGATGTTTTGGGAAAAAGTCAGGCAACCGGGAAGGGGGGCCTGTAGAGGACTAACCTCTCCCTGGAAATTTTTACTTACTGGGAGCAACTCCGAAGCATTCTGCTAGAGACATGGATCATGGAATATATTTCATCGGTCAGCTTCAAACAATCACAGTATTTCAAAACCTTTTTAATTACCATCCACGCACATTTTGGCGTGTCTTGATTGTGTGAATGAAGTAGTGCTCAGTGCAGTGAGTTAAGAGATCCAGAGCACCACCCACAGATACAAGGCACAAAGATTCAGATTGGTTCAGATCAGTCTCTTAGTATAATCCTTAGATGAACGGAAATTTTTGCTGGCGTTGCGAAAAGTTGTTGAGTGGACCGAGAATCTCAATGTACCGGTAACTGTTGAAAGGCAAAAAAAGCCTTCCATCGCTTCCGGTGATGTGTGTCATGAATATCTTCAGATTGTTCAATCAAAATTGTCACGATTCTATCTATTTTTAAGAATATACGTCAGATAGTGATTTCTGCAGTGTCATAAATCTGACCAACCTGATAATTAAATGCTGAAAGGATGTTCGTGACAACTTGGCGAAACGGATCGGTCAGAGAAATTCGACGTGTACCTCGAAACGACCCTCAGCAGAAATACTTGAAACACTCAATCTGGTGAATGGTACGATTAGACAGATTCGACCAGCCACATATGATGGCTGCAGCTGTCCTTGAAACCCTTTTCGTTAAAACAATACGCGGGGATGCTGAGGTTTCTCTTTTGAAGTTATATCTCCGGGAATGGATTTCAGCGATGGAGTTGCGAGCATATTAAAACCTCTTATAAAATCAATTTTGCAATCGAAAGTCTGAGGAAATTGCATGCTGAAATCGTCGCCAGTTAGAACATGATATTATGCAGATTCGGACGCACTCGACCGGCGGCATTGGAGATCATCCGTGGCGGACCCCGTTGTAGCGGGACTTCAACGCCAGGAGAATAAGAAGTATACAGATTCCATGACCTGGGTTTTTTTGGGTTTTGCTGCTTTTGTTTATCAAACTTGTAGCCAAATTATGAAATTGGAGTGAATTATCCGTTATATTTAGTCTTTAAACATGTAAATCACTACCTGATTGGAAATGCAATTAATTTTTGTTCAACTCCGATGGACAAGTAGGGTTTCAGTGTGTGTGTGTAAGTCTTTCGCTCAAGAGAGTAGGATTATCTGCCACTCGTCGGCACGGAACGAAAGAGACGCCATGAAGTAGTGATGTAAATTTATCGGTAATTTTTGAGTCAATGATTTTCCAAAAATTGAATCGATTTGTAACTGAACAAAGCAGAAATATTACTAGTGGAGCACATTTTACTATTTCACAGGAAATTGCGCGCATTTGATCGAAATCATTGATCTGCACTATCATCATTTAAAATAATTGCGTGAACTTCGCAGTGGAGAAAAATGAAGGTGAAGTGCAATTCGACAGCCCTCTTGTCAATTTTGCAATTTTCATTTGATATATAGCCTTCGACTTCAATGACTTCAGTCCACCCGAACGATCTTATTTGTTTCAGATGCTATACTTAAAAAATTCCTCAGTAGCTGCTTTTAAAGGTGTGACAAGCCAACTTCGGTGTTCACAAGGTCACTGTATTGGTCGTTCAGCATACCAGCAGTTAACAGTCATTCAAAACTTCTTCTCGTAAAAAGTATGGTAAATTTGATTTAGATTGTGAAAAACTATGTGAATGTCTAAAATTAACAGTCGCTTATGTTTCACTCAATATAACTTGAGTACATGTAGACCTACATATTTTTCAATGGAGATGATGATTTTCTCTAAGTTTGAGCTGATCTATAATACATGCAGTTTCTACGGTACTTGTTCAAATAAATTTCACTTTCCCATGAACGAACTGCGTTGCTTATGAAAGAAATAGCACTGTACATGTAGTACAAGACAACACATTTTCCTCCAGAATATTGTTAGTATGCCTCCGTTAACTGCCTTAAAATTGTTTCGTAACATCTAAAATGTTAGCCTCCCTTACCGAAAAATCGTTCCCGCGTTCCTGAATACAACAAGACACTATCAAAATCAGCTGTTAACCTGTTCCATCCAAATACAGTGGAATGTTAGGTACCACGCACTTAACTTAATTTACACATTCCTTGCCTCATTGATTTATGAAATTATAATCATAATCATTTATTTTCATTTATGAAAATATTAGCAGAACCACGCATATGATCAATGTAATGCTTTCCCTAAGATTAATGCGAACATACGAAAATCGATCCCTAGGACATTCCAAGCAGTGCGCAACTTTTAGTGAAAACCAGTGTGCACGGAGAAATTTGCAAAGGATACAATTGTTGGGCTGTCTTTCTCTCCTGCCCACCTGCAGGACATGCATTATTTGCAGCGACCGCTTCGACTAAATGCATGAATAAATATGTATTGACGGCAAGAAATAGCACTTGTTACAACTTTTTACGGAATGAAATGCAAGAAATGAAGCAAGAAGTTGCTTTGAGCATTTGTTATCCAGATAGGCGTATTCTGCAGGATTACTTCATGAACTTTTCTTGCTTCGATCTGCACAAATCGATATTGTAACTGAACAGTCATTGCACACATTGCATGTTTTGCAGGCATCTCCTGATCATGCTGGTTTAAAAATATGATGATCAACTTTCATCAAGACATTGAAGCAGCATTGCGCACCAAAGAAAAATGAGCAAGCTTACAGCGTCTTTGTAAGCTTGCTGCATAGTCTATGTAGCGCATTTTCGCTTGATTTACAGAGTACAGCAATGGTGAGCAACCAATTTGGGATACGGGGCCATTTTTAAACGGCATCAGTAGACTTAAAATTAATTTATTCCGTGCTTTTAAGTGCACGCACGGGCTGCCATACCGTACATATGTGCATATATAGTGGTCGTATAGCCTTACATAACATAATTCTACATGTAAATGTATGCTGTAGAATTATACACAATTAATTTGTTTAGCATTGAGAAATGATAATTTGCATTCTGAAATCGATATGAGTTTTGAAAAGTGAATATAATAATAATATCTTTATTGCTTCACATGGTTGCAGTCGGTGAATGCGTTACGAAAGTACAAGATGATGGATTACAATATTTTATAAATGAACAACGACAGCGTTCAGTTTTTGCGAATGGTGGACGTAAAGTGCACTGAGAACGAATTAGGCGACAATGTGGTTGGAACATAACAGACAAGGGGTGAGAAGACGACCCCTCAGTTGATGAAATCATTTTGTAACACATCTTTGTGGCAACTTCCATGAATGAAGGAAACTCATTCGAATTGATTATCCTAAACACTCGCTTCTCCAAGCGCATTGTTTTATTAAAAAGATAGTCCGGTGCATTGCAAATATGAATAAGCGTATAACAAATCATGGTCATGGAAGCTTCTCTTCTGTGCAATGAAATGGTAATTTGATCTTTCTGGTAATATGACTAACATGACCAGTGTTGGGAAGGAATATTCGGTGTTTAAAATAGTTTAAAACAATAAGGTCAATTGTTTTCAAACATCTTAATAGCACAAAAAATTAACATTTTAGCACTAGGAAAGACTGATCAGTCAAGCTCGAAAAGTCAATCAGTCGAGCTGTACACTAATTAGGTAATATGGTCATATGTTTCTTTGCCAATTGTATGAATTGTGGAAGCAGGGAAGACTACCTGTCTTACTATGAGTGTTGAGTGATGAAAGCTGAATAATTTCGATAAGCTCCCTTCCCAATAAACTCATTAATACTCTGCACTCCTTAATACTCCTTCTTAGAGATGTGCGTTAGTGACACGAACATATTATCCTGTCAAGCCATTTCTTTCGTATTAGTGCTCGTGTTGTTAATTTGAATAGCTTTGCAGCAAGATCGCAAACGGCCAAGACTTGATAAATAATAAAGAAATGAATGAACGTTGCTTATGCTCGGTTAAATGAGTTCACCGCTTATTACCTTACCGGTTCAGGTAATCAATGAGGTAGCCGCTTTCCGGAGCAGGGTGGTGTCTTCTCAAAGTCTTTCTTGTGGAAAGAAATAGCTGACGAGGAGTCTTCCATCGACGTGTCGTGACGAAGTCGGGGAGCAACAACCGAGAACGTGGTGGTCCGCTTTTTTATCGGCAGACCTTTGCGGAAGTAGCCAATGGGATTCTCAATATCGTCGCTTCATCAGCAGCATTTGAGATAATCAACTCAATCAAATGGCGGTTCCACAACAAGGAGAGGAACAGAAGACTAGAGAGTGGGCGAAGACAAGCACGAGTGCTGCTGCCAACGATAGATGAAGTCGAGGATAGCGACAACGAGGTGGATTCAACAATTCTGTTCGAACTTAGTTTTACATTATCTAGACAGTAAATCATTTCATGTCTCAGCCATTATTTAAAATCGGATTTTCCTATGCGATAGTGCTCTTATTTGGTGTTGACAATTAACTAAGACATTAATAACAGTTAAAAATAATGAATTTTAAACATTCACTCGAAAAAAGTTTTCGATCTCATCGAAATATAACCGTCTGTAAGTGCAATGCAGCTGTCCGCCTGATTACCTCTCAAGATAAAACCACTTAGACTAAATTAATTATGCTACAGCCTTGTCAAAACGTCTGTTGAGAAAATTTAATTGTCCGAAAATTTCAAAGTCTGATACAGTAACACGCTATAAAGCAAAACAATGCTTTCCAATTGTAAACTTATGTAGCATAGAAATGACAGATGTAAGAGCACATGAATTCGGCGGTCACACTTCACATTTTTGGTGGGTCCTTCATTATTCTTCAGAACTTGTCTGACACGATCCGTCATGATGTGTACGAGCTTCTTGCACGTCTCCTGGTCGATTTCGCGACTCCAGACATCACGAACAATGTCATGAAGATGTACCATGCTTGTAGGTTTGCGCTCCGCCACCTCAACTTTTAAAATCGCTTAGAGATTTTGTGGCGGATTAAAATCCAAACTATTCCATGACCATGGAGAAAGCACTGTAACTGATTGTTGCCGCAACCATCTACCGACATTTGCTGCTGTATGGCACTGTGCCCTGTGATGCATGAAAATGATGGCTTGTGTTACCTCCAACATTGGCAAAAGACGATCTTGTAGCATCCCTAGGTAGTAAGCTGTCTTCATCGTGGTATTTGGAGGAAGAAACCACAAATTGTCTCGTCCCGAAGCACTGAAACTACCCCAAAACATGTGATGGTGAGTGTTTTGCAGCAGCAAGACGGTTCCCCGGTTCGCATCGTGCGCCTGGAAGTTCGCCGGACGAATGTTGCACCTTTATTTCCATGTTGTCTTACAGTGGTCTCATCACTGTGAGACATCTTTATGTATCTTTAACGTACCTTTTCTTATCTTTATCATGTGATTTGGCTCAAGATCGCAGAGCATGGGCAGCAATGGTACGTGACGTCGTCAAAGACATTGATGGAGCCGGCTCAACCCGACCAGGGTGAATGCCGTTACAAGTATCAGTACAAGTAAGTGGTCTCATCACTCCATAGAATTTGCTCCCACATTTTTGGTGTCCAATCTCTCACACGTTGGAAAAATTTGATTCGGTTTCGATGATTCTTGCTCTTAAATTGAACTTTTTCTTAAGTCTGTGTCTCACTGTCCGTGGTGCTACAGGAACAGGTAAGGAGTCTGACATAATCCTTCATGAAATTTTAGACATTGCAGTTACCATACGTTTCAGAAGACGATCGGTCAGGAAGAAGTCACACTTGGTCTGCCAGATCTGGGACGGGATGAGAAGTCACTTGTCTCTCGGTAGCGTTTCAAAGTAATATACACGGCTTGTCATGAACACACTTAATTTTCTTGCAATGGCAGACTGTTTCATGCCAAAGTCCGCTAGAGCAACAAGTTTCGCACGCGTTGTCTCACTGAACTCCATTGAACTGAATGAAGTATGAATGAAACGGCGGCCGTGAACTGTGTCACATTTGAATTCAAATTTGAATTTGAAACGAACTGTATGACAATATTCTCTTCAGATAAGTATGAGAAACTGAAAAAAAGCATTCAGTGCTTAGCTAACATATCGTGATATGAAATGTATTATGTGAACGCGTTGATGTCAAAATTATGATTGTCAACAGGCTTTCTGCCAAAGCTGTACATGTACCTGCTTGCAGGCCTACATATGTCACCCAAGCATAAACGGCTTTCAAAAAACGCACACGGGCTCTACAAGCGATGCTCGTACGCTAATGTCATTCGAGAACAAAATATATTGGTATATTAGTACAGAAACGAAATCCTGTAAGAATATCTAAGAGAAAATTTGGCCTGTCAAGATCACAAGGTTGGATTCCTTCATACGTAGCCCCTATGCCTACTTAATATATGTTTATAGGTTCATTAAAACGTAGTTTATTACGAAGTCAGAGTAAAATATGGTCAACATGGTATCGAATGCCATTTTGTGTTAATGCGAGAAGATATTCAACATCTTCTCCGTTATACCCTCGCCAAATATTATTCACCCACCACTTCTCATAGAGTGATTTCTGACTTGCTTCATGTTCTATAATTCATTAAAGACCAATGAAGAGTCAAGCTATCAGTCCAAGCTGTTAGAGTCAAGCTGTCAGGTTCCATCCATATGCTCATCTGATGAACTTTCCTCCGAAATATTATCTTGTTTTTGAATCTGACAATATCCCATTTCACAGCGTGATTTCTGTGAGATGTTGAAAGTGGCAGAAAAGTATATCAAACATGCAAAATTGCAGCGACGTTGGCTCCGAAGAGATGGATCATTGCTTGTTTCCACATCTGTGGGCATGTAGCAAGTGGACCAGCAGTCGAAGGAAAATGTCTCGGAAGAGGAGGAGGAAAACACTCAAAGACAGTGCTATAAGATAACATGAAGCAACCACAGAAATGCCCCCAAACATGCTGATTAACATCCAAAGAAGCGGCGCAAAATAACTGAATATTTTTATTCGAAGAAGCAGTTGAAACATTTGGATTTCCATGTAGCCATGTACGTGTAGATATTTACTTTCATCGTTTCGGATGATGATCTGAGTAGAGATTGATGCTTCAACGGTAGAAAACCTGACATCCAATAGTTTGTGAAACTAAACAATAATTGCAAGTACAAACGCTAAACCTGTTTTACATGCCGGTGTGCTGAAATTGTTAACCGTGCGAAATGAACTCGTCCATCCACACAGTGTCACCATCCTATTTGACTTTCTTTAAGAGTATATTTGGCTATGGGAAACTTTTGCAACTGATCTAGCAATCACAGCGCTTCATGCAGTTTGATTGCGATGCACGTTTTCAATCTTGTTCCAGAAATGGAAATGTCTCCATTTGTCATCAATTAACTTCATTCCAGGTTTCCGTTCTTTAGGGACATCTGATATGATAGGAACTGCTATGAGATATAAACTTCCTAGAAGTCAATGGTTAGAGGCTTTCTAAGAGAGGAAGTGATTAATAAGTAAAGTTTTTTTAACTTGCCTCCGATTTCATTACATGGAATATAGCATATACTACTGCCGGAAAAATACTCCGTTTGACAGTGTCCAGGCCAGTGCGTAAATTTATGCACCGGCGTAAATGGGGCGTAAATATTACATTTTGCGCGTAAATGCGTAAGGTGAGAACTGAGGTCGTAATTTAAGCATTTGATGGCGCGTTAATCTATTATTTGCGATCAATAATTTCTGAAGCATATATTCAATGGAAAATTGATGTCGAAACATAAACATGTAATAAACATCGAAATCACCAACATGAAAATGTATCAATAGGGTAGATAAACATTCGAGCAAATATAATGATGGTTTCCTCCATAATCCTGGCAACATCTATTGCAAAATCAAAACATTTATATGCGTTATTTGTTCAGATTTCTTATAATATTAAATATCTTGAACAATAATGTACAAGTAACAGAAGTTCTTATTCGACCCTCTCATCTTCAACGCTCCGCTCATGTAGTTGGTCAAAAATTATTCCAAATCTTGCCAATTCGTAAACGCAATGAATTGAACCCCGAGCTTACAATTACGTATTTGGAATACAATGATGAACTAAGATTAAATCAGCAGATCAGCTCATAGGTTTCAATGTAAAACAGGTAGTGAACTGTTGCTGCTGAGAAAAATTTCTTTAGAATGCTGCTTCTAAGCAATATGCAAGTTTTCAACAATTATAATTTTTAATGGAAATCTGCCTTCTGGACAAGGGTCGAAACACGAGCATTTGAATGATGCCCTAGTGAGGAACGCCAAATTAAGAAAGTTACTTTTTAATTGCTTTCACAAGCATACTGTTCGTGACTTATATTCGTTATTATTCATGCTTGCCTAAGATGAATATTTCATATAGTTCGTGTTTAATTTTGACAAATTAACCAATACCAATAATGAATTACTTGTCAGCATACTGTACATAGTCCGGGAGCTAGCACCAAGATTTCTGTAGGCAATGAGGTCATGCGTGAAACTTTCGCGTAGCATTGTGCACCTCTTGACTGCTAGAAAACTGCACGTCTGCCAGATCAGATCGCCTGTCCTCTATGAACAGCTACGATAGAAATTCTTATGTATTTCCAATTCAGAAATTCAGCCATATTTGTTATAAATGCGATTTTATTGAGTTGTCCACTACAGTTTGAGGTGGAAGAGAAAATTTTTTAATATTATTTGTATTGTAGAAAGCATTCGCAGGTCATGCTCTTTCATATCAGTGGTCGTGCTTCAAAAGACAATACCTACTTCTATGAAAGTCATTTCACAAAGAAGACAATTCACGAAAGACGTCTTTACCTGTTGCAATTTCCCCAATGGAAATATATTATCTTATGGTATCAGTGGTCATTGTTCATTCGATCATCGATTAAATTTTTTGTTTGAAGAATAGGGAAACTGGTAATCATAGACAATTCTGTCTGTGGACTAGTTTAATATACTTTCACATTTCTGCCAAAATGTGTACATATATTTACATGATATATAGATTTACTTGAAATTTTTACAATTTATCAATCGATATGTTTCTTCAACTAAGGAGTTTTCGCCATTACCGCGCTACATCATTCATAATTTCGAATATAGTGGATTTACTGCCAAACTTATGCTTATTCATACTGGGCGTAAATTTTGAGGTGGGATGTAAACTTTCTGAAAATCCCTGGTCGGGACACTGGTCTGACATGTAGATTGTTTTCTTATATTCCCATTATGACCCATGAATGCAATGCCATCATGTTGCGTGTTCATTTTCAGATTTCCGTCTGATAATCAGCAGCGGGAGCTGTGGGAGTTATACGTTCAACGTGAGAACAATGACCCATCTTTTAGAGCGAAAAATCACTCAGTGATTTGCTCTCGACATTTCCCAAGCACATCTTTGGAACCTTGCATGACAAGGGCTACATTGAAGCGAGGAAGTGTTCCAAATGAGCTACATAAGGTAATAGATTAGTTCGTGGTTATCGTTCGCAGCATGATCTTTACCATCCATTACAAAGAACATGACAATATTTTTAAAAAATGTGGAGTAAAATTTTAATGCGTTTACAAACAATTATGTAGAAACGACGGAGCAAAAGTTTTTCTTAAGGGAGGGTATGCATTTCATTAGCATGGATTGCGAAAATTGAAGGAGCTGTATGAATTTATTTCTTCCCGAAATTTATTTTGATATTGCAAGCAGTTTCACTTCGGAGCGGATTATCTCAATTATGTTGTAATTCAATCAATTTCCATGCCTTACAATCGTGCGGTGCAGAAACGCGTCATACACCGTTGAAAATAGGCCTATTCAGCTTCAAAATACGTTTACTGTAGACATAGGCTATTGTAAACACTCTTCCAATTTCTATGGTCACATATAGACATAAATATATCGAAATAATGAACGACATCAATTCTGCAATCACAAATAGGCCTAGATCCACCTTTGTGGGAAAGTCTCTATTCTTGGTACCGATTGGGCCCATCAGATTTTCTTGTAGAGATCAATTGCTCCATCGTGTTTCAAAGTCAATACGGTCAGGGACATCTATGATTAATAAAGGATATCTAAGGACGCTCAACTCCCATGCCATGTACTGGACAGGAGGCCAGTGACTTTGGTAGAATTGATTAGTGACTATAGTGTATGTCTGGATAAAACCGTTAAACAAGTGGTAAAGAATTCATTTCATTATTGTAAAATACATCAGAATTCAGCTGAATTGATTGCCGTACATACTAATCAATACGCTCGCCCAGTCTTGCAGAGAAATTGTAGGAAGAATCTGTGCAGTGAACATGTACACTTAGAAGCATATCATCGATGGTCAATTTCAAATAAATTACTACTTCCTATTTTCATTTATTTCCCCATTTTCGTATCTAAAACCTCCTCCTGTATAATAATTTGGACCACTGGTGGACTTAATTTGACAATTCAAGAGCAATGAAGCGATGTAACATGTGTGATTTATTTCCCGCCTTAAATCACTCAACTTTCATTAAACGAACATTGATGGTCATTTCTATCACAGTGATGCGCAATGTTTTCATATTCACCGACGAAATTTGTACGGATTTCGAAATCAACTTAGATCCTTATCAATGCTGTTCCTGAATTGCCGAATATGTTAGGACTTGAAAATCGTGGAAAGCACCAATCACCACCGCCTGGTTCGCTTTTTCTTGAATATAATCTTCGAATTTTATGAATCACTGACATTATACGCACATTTTATTTGCTCGTCGGAGTTTTGATTATAATTTGAAGGCTTCACAGGTGATGCTCTATAATCACGAGATGTCCAATAAGAGAAAAAATATGACATCGGTAACCACTCATTACGAGGAAGTGCACTTGGAAAGATGACACTGGTTTCACTTTTCCACCAAAATCTTGATAAAAGATCTTCCGGAGGAACGGATATTCAAAGGGTTATTACTTAACATTTGCCATTTTTATTTGTTATACCAATCAAATCGATTTATGACGTTTCAATTTGTTTTTTGCTCGTTCCTGATTACATCATCGGTAGATTTTCTTCAGATTTTAATCATGTCTTTTACTTGTATAACAATGAATAAGGCATGTAGATATTGCTGCAACGATTGTAGTAACAAGTGAAATCATCACAGATCAGTTATCATTTAGTCCATGACTATTTTGAGCAAAGGAAGTAAGTTATCAAAAATTTTCCAGGAAGAGTTCTCAATTCTCCAAAAAAAACACAGCCGAATCGATTTCCGCAAGCAAATCTTTTTGCAATGAGCCTGCTAATTGCACAAGAAATAAACACGTGGAAATGTGCAGAATCCACACCAATAGCCATTGATGCTACCCGCCGTATATGAACAATTTCAATCACTAGAAGTTGATATTGTAGCTGCTATTGACAGTCGGTTATTCTTGTGGGAATTTTCAATTCTCTTCTTGGCTAGGTCCGGAATCTTCTTTCAACGGATTACCTGTATGAATGCGCGTATTAAATTATTGGATAATTGTTTCAGCTTGTTTAACGGTATTATCCAGATGTGCGGAAAACTACCGTCATTAATCAAGTCTACCAAAGTCACTGACCTCAAGTCCAGTACATGGCATGGTAGTTGAGCGTCCCTTACATATCGTATATTAATCATAGATGTCCCTGATACGGTGCTAATTCCATGATTCCCTACGTCAAATTTTAAAGCTTTTGTATACCATGAACTTCGCTTATCTCAGTCTTTTCTTGATGATGGCTATGGTATATTAAATTATGTGCATTACATGGGATGGCTATGTGCATTCAATTATCATTTAGCATCTTTCTATCCAAAACAAGAAAAAGCATTTGTTTCTGACAAAAGTCTGCTGCTGAGGCTTGATGAGCAATGTTTCCACTGGTAATGAAGTCAGCTGAACAGATGAAGAATCAATATACTTTGTTGGTCCGCCTTTGTTCTTGATGACCGCGTCGATGCATACTTGTAGCAAGTTTTCTAAGCAAATCGGCAAGAATATGATGATGCCACACATTTGCGGTCGATGCAATCAACTCTGTTCTTGGCTTCCATCGTTTCACTTCTTTCTTCAGGAAGGCCCAAAGATTTTCCACCGCGTTCAAATCGGGACTGTTTCCGGGCCTTGTGAAAGATCGGATATTGTTATTCCGCCTAAATTCAATGGCCTTCTTAGCTCGAGGAGCTGGAGCTGAATCATCTTGAAAAACAAAGTCTCTTCCGTTGTAATATCAATTCTTGAAGGGAGCCACATGTGTAACTCACTGTTTTGATGTATTGTTCTGTATTTACACTTCATTCGCAGATATGAAGAAATCCGACATGATTCGCTGTAAAACCACTCCATATCAGCATTGATTGGGGATTTTTACTGTAGGCGAATTGCAGAAGCTTTAGTTGGACTCTTGGCTTTCTCGTCTGACTATTGTATTCTCTGCATGACTTTCAATTTGAATTTTTGATTTATCATTAAAAATTACAGTCTTCTCCTTTTCATTCCAACTGTGATGAGCTTTATACCATTGGAAGCAAGCTCATTTTTGTCAAGAGTGGCTTCTTCACCATTCTTCTCGAGACTAAACGCATTCTCACCAATGGTCGGCGGACAGAAGATGGATTCAGTACTACACCAGTTAAATCTCTCCATTCCACAGAAAGTTGTAAGGAAAACATGTGGCGATTTTTGAAGCAGTGACGCCTTAGGATTTTATCGTCTCTGCCAGTCGATTTTCGTGGTCTTGCACAATTTTTGCGCTTGGACTGGCTGTTCCGTAATCTCTTAGAAACGGTTGCTATTGAGATACCAAGTTGTTTGGCTGCATCCTTCTGGGTAACTCCAGTACGTTTTAATTCTAGAAGGCATGCAACTTGACTGGCGGATATATCCTTGGCCATCCGCATTCATAATGACAGTGAATTAACAAAATTTGACTGATTTTGAATTCGATTGATGTGACTTAACACATTAATCGATCGATTCAAATTCACTTTTTTGAAACGCCAGAGCACACTACGTTCGACAAGATATCATACATTGAATTTAGGAATCTTCAATTGATTGTAAGAAATCGAAATTTGACCATTAATGAAGTTTTAACAAATTAGTGTACATTTAATGAAAGTTTCTATTTCTATTCATCTCTGTTTGTATGTTGATCAACTTTTTGTGCGCTTTATATAGCAATAATGAACTTGAGTTTTTTCAAAGCCTATTTTCACAGATGACAGTGACAATCATCCAAATTTTCACCATGCTTGAAGAAGAGGTCACTTGTAAACTATGTACACGTAGATAAACTTTCTCAAAACTGGACATTTTTGAAGATGTGTCCTGTCTCGTAGAATGTAGAGCCACAGAACCGTGTTGTGCGAGGTGATATATAAAACTCGTTATCTGTATAAGTTTGAAACCTGTTTCGATCTTCTGCGTTCATTCAAAATATAGAAAGACCCCAATGAAATCGAATACTTATTTTTTTAAACACCCTGCATGACATGTCTTTAAGTTGCTATTTTTGCCAAAGTTTTTTGAAATGTTGGTGTGATTCAGCTTTTTGAATGTGTCTTTGACTTATCCAAAGAAATTTCATTTCCAGAGGGACGCCACAACAGTTGATGTAGCTGCAGCAGATGAAAATCTCTCATTGGAAGTCGATTCTACTGCAGAAGTGAAAAAACTGAAAGTTGAAGTGGATGATCTTCGATCGAAATGTTTAGAATTACGGAAGAAGGTAAGCACTGGCTTTATGATGCGTTTCTTAACGGAATAGTGCCGAGTCCTGCGACCGTCCATACAAACGCGACAGTATGATGAGAAAGGATCGGACTTCAGATATTGGCGCTGCCGGAAGTGAAGTTTAAGGGGATTCATTTATTTGCTCATCATTCAAATCGTGATGACAGGGACATTCACTGTACGCCTTCATTGTTCTGTTTTAAGCTGACCGGTCAAAGGGCGATTACATTCCTACAGCTGGCAAATACTTATAGTGCACATCCTGATAGTGGTGGTGGTGTCAACCCTCCCCTTTTGGAAGATGTCGTCAGATGAGGGACGGGTCAATCGCCCGTTTCCTGCGGTGGATGATCTCCGCACACCTGTTGGGGCAGCCCAAAGTTCCCAGTGACGGTTGTGTGAATTTGTGTGCAATAGGGGTCGCAATACCAGGATTACTATTACCGGCTTACCGGTATTTTTATTTATCCGAAATACCGAAAACCGGTTTTACGACTTCCAAATATCGGTTTATTTTTCTGTTGCGCTTCTACTGCTCAATTTTTCTGAACAAATATTGCTTTAGAATTGAAGAAAACAATCGAACTGGTGAGGCTTCAAGATCACTACGTTAAATCAAGAAGTCATGCTACAATATCTTCACAAGCCTTCATTCATGCTCGAAAAGGAACTTTTTGTAAAGACATGCTCTGTCGAATTACTGAAGAAATTGAATTACACAAGGTGGATGATCCACACATCTCCAAGATCGATCATCAATTTTTGAAGAAACAGAGAAGGCGAAGAACAAAATAAAAACAAAATCAGGAAAGAACAATTTCAGAATCGTTGCACGAAATGCCATCGGAAGATAACATCACTGATTTCAGTCATGTCAAGTGAAATTTCAACAGAAGAATACAGTGTTAAGTTCGGATTTCATCTTCTTTTGTGCGTCATGTGCACCGTGTCCTTTGTGCGTCATTCTGTCAAACATTCTTCAGAAAGAGTATCTTCGTAATTGACGATTGCGACTGTTTTTAACATGCCGGCCCGATTCATTCGTTGCCACCTGCAAGACTTGTTCTGTGAAAAAAATATGTTATGTATCACTTCTGGCGTTTTCATTTTCTTGTTGCTCAGATACCGAAACACCTTCTTTTAAAAGAGAAATGAACCGTTATTGCGACCCCTAGTGTGCAAGAGAAGAGATGTTCTGTATTAAAAGGCAAAGAGGAGAAGAGTGGGCAAAGGGGTTTGCAATATTTACATATTCTTTCAGGGAGAGTGGTGGTGGTGGTGGCAGGATTAACTAACCTCGTCCTGCGGGGGGCGTGTTAAGAAGCCACGGAGGCCGAGCAAGTTGGCAACCCCTCACGGGCGATCCCACGACATAGGTTGGGACAAGAGCGCAGGAAGTACGACACATCGTGATTTTTTTGGATGATCTTTAAATCAATTATTTAAAGTAGATCATGCAGATCGAATAATTGTGGAATCCTTGCTTCACGAACTATCAGCTATCAGCTTAGCTTGAATCTGTGGTCCTACACCTGCGTAAATCGCGATATGTATGCATTAATGGGTTATAAAATGAAAGCGCTGTGTAAATTGAATTTTTGTTAATTCCTGTCTGGTTTTATAACCGCTATGTCACGCCAACTTGAAGCAATGCTCTTGATATTGCACTGTTTGTTCACTTCTATAAATTGAACCTGATCTGATTTGCTGCTTCTATATTCAGAACATAATAAAGCTTAGAATAGAATAGAATACGTTTATTCGATTGACTGAAAATCACACTTTGCAGAAAAAATAGACATGACATTTCAAGAAATTTCAAGTTAAAGAAAAGAAAAGTAACGTTAACGCTGGAAGGGTCGGATTCAAATGTACATGCGGTTATACAGAGAAGAACAGTAAGGGACGAATGATGATGGGCGGCGCTTCGTGTTCTGCTTCATCGCGGCCAAATGTCTCGAACGAGGTAAAGTTTCCGGGGACAAATGGTGGATAATGTGCTCATTGGAGAACATGTCACTAAACAGTTTGATAGCCCTATGATCTCTGCGAATTGACAATGGGGTGAATTTTGTACATTCACATGGAACACCGCAAATTATGGGGTGGCATCTTCTTCTAACTTTCTCCAACATCTCAGAGCATCGTTTGGTAAGTCCAACAAAAACTGGAGAGTTGTATTCCAGGATGCTGATTACACACGCATAATAGACTGACATGAGCATATCAGGCGACATATGTGGAAATTTCTTTACTTGCTTGAGCAGATATATGCGCTGGCTGGCCAACTTAATGACGCGCGACACATGAGAATCCCATTTTCACCTATCATTGAATGTTACACCCAAGATTTTTAGCGTTGAACACATTGTCAAATTGGGCAGTATAAACTGAACATCATTTTGTTTGCAGCACATCATAGCTCTTGTTTTACCTTGATTTAACTCCAGACCATGATTGTCGCACCAACTTTGAATGTTTTCAATTTCACTTTGGACCTTGTTTGGTAAAGAGGATGCATCGCGAAAAGGAATGACTATCACGACATCATCAGCGTATTTGGTAATCAATACGTCAGGAGAAGCAGTTGCAAGAGAACCCATATGAGCGGAGAAAAGGTAGGGAGCAAGAATTGAACCTTGAGCAACACCTGATGTTATGTCTCTTAGTGAACTGAGAGTGAATAGTCACTTGCTGTTTTCTACCCTTCAAATAGCTGGTGCACCAACGAATGAATGATGGAGGAAGATTTCCGTCACAAAGTGTCTGGATGAGCTGCTCGTGGTTAAGCATGTCAAATGCACGTTTCAGATCAAAGGATATTATAATGACTCCTTTAGTATCTTTCTTGTCCAGCTGCTCTGTGGCAAAGTCGTGAATACTGATAACAGAGTGAACAGTCGAAGCTCCTGGACGAAATCCAAACTGAGTGGAACCGTAAAGGGACAACAGTTTGTCGCGAATAGAGTCAAGGACACATTTTTGAAACACCTTCGAGAAAACAGGCAATAATGATATTGGTCTGAGGTCATCAATACTCTGACATTTCCTTTTGGGAATAGGTTTTATATGGGCGATTTTCCATAGTGATGGGAATTCTGAGGTATCGATGGACAGGGAAAATAGATGAGTCAAAGGACCGGAGAGGAAAGAGGCTGGAAGACGAATACGTTTAGGAGGGATGTTGTCACTACCAGACGCTTTCCTGTCTTTTAGGAGGATCAAATGACAAAATACGCTCATTTTATTGATGTCAGGATGCCAAAAAGAATCTGAGTTGGGGATCGAATCAATGATTTGTGACCAGTCAGGAGCGGGAGAGAACTTATCGGCAAATGAATCATTTATCTCATTAGAAGCAGCCTGCAGAGAAGGAAACCGTTTGAAAAGTTTTGAAAAATTGTCTTTGGACGCAGCATTTAGATCTTCTTTAATTGCATTCCAATAGCCATTCTTTTTGTTCATCATAGCTTTCATCCATCGGTCTTTTGCTTTTGAAATCTCGGACTGAATTTTTGCTTTGTAATGGTGGTATAATGAGTATTGCCTTTTGCGATAAGCTTCAAACCGACAGTTTATCAAATGCTTCAGCAGAGGATTCATCCAGGGCTTATCATTAGGTGACATTTCAATGAAAACAAAAGGGACCTCCTTTAATGCTTGCGTGATAACATCGTGGAAGTAGAAGCACTTCTCGTCTACGGTGCAGCTCATTTTATAAAAAGTAGACCAGTTCACAGAGCCCAAACGATTTAAAAAGGCCTCAACATTGTTTCGTAGAATTTCACAAGGCTCTTACGAGCAGTCGTGCTGATGAATGGATTCAAAATGACAGTGCGATGATCAGAATTGCCGAAACTTGGACCGACAACCATAGGCCTGTATTTATCAACGAGTGTATGGTCAATGAGAATTTTATCGAGGATTGCGTCACCTCTCGTAGGATATTTGACAACTTGCTCCACGTCGAGAAAAATTTTCGAAATCATCTGTCTTCAATTGATTCAGCTCACCGACGATGATAAGTCGACTATCAGGTGCGAAATCAAGAGCAGAGTCAGCATTAGACTGGACGTACTGTATGATACTGAGGTATTTGTGGGCAGAAAAACTAGGCGGAACATAAAGGACCAACAAACAGATCTTGTAAGAGGGCAAGGAAACCCATATGCATTCAATGTCCTCACATTTCTGAATGCTGATTTCTTGGTGATCGATATCATTGCGAATATATACACAAACTCCCCCTCCACGGCGTCCTTCAGTTCTGTCGCATCGAAGAGGCTCCCAGTACCCAGGAATGCTGATCAAATTATTCTGAATATTCTCATGAAGCCACGTCTCAGAGAAGGCAAGGACAGACGGCCTTGTTGAGGATGCAAATATGTACATATTTCATCTAGTTTGGGTAGAAGTGAGCGGACATTCGCCAGAACGATTGAGGGAAGAAAAAGTTTATCACTTCTAAAACACTTTAGTGAAAATTTTGAGCAGTATCAACTCTACGTTGTACTTTGCCGCGTCGGTGATCACATCCTCTCCACTCAAACGCCTTTGTCGCAATTCTTCTCTTAGAAGTCTCTGTTCATTTTGTTGTAGAGGTGTTTAGTCAAAGTTGACGAAAATACCAGAATAGAGAGAGGAGTTACGCAATGATGAAGACTTTTTGATCAACTCAAGTCGTTTTCCATCGTCATTAATTGTCAATTTTAGGAGACCAGGACCACTAACTCGAGACTTTCCAATTCTGCGAATATCTTTGACTTGAACGTTTTGGACTTGTAGATGTCGAAGAAGATTATGCAGCTTGTTCTCGTCTTCAGTCTTTCGCTCTATTTCTGTGCCAGTGGATGGTTCCTCAAGGCCTCTGATAATGAGATTCTGACACCTGCCGAATCTACTTTCAGCCTCTTGCAACAATTCTCCCTGGTAATCAACAGAAAAATGCTGGAAAGATTCCTTCAGATTCGCCAGTTCTGTGTCCTGCTTATCTTGCTTTTCACAAATTTGAGTCAATTTTTGCTCGAAGACATCAATTCGACCAGTCAGAGAGGAAAGAGTCTGGTTGATCTTCTCTATTTCAGATCTCATTATAGAAATCATCTCATTTTTAGATGAAACAATAAGATTTTGGAGATGAGCCAATGACGTGCTTGAGATGGTATTCGAGTTTGATCTGGCGCTTGAGGTCAACCTGGTTGTCCTTCCTTGAGGCGGAGTCTCTCCAGTCATTGCAACTTCCAGTTATTAGAAACAGAACCAATTGACAGAACAGAAAATTGAAAAAAAGACAGCTCCAGCGGGATTCGACCTCCCCACCTTAGCGTGAGAGTACGCCTTAACACAGCAGACCAGAACGACACAGGCTCAATTCAGTGAATAGCAGTGCCTCGCACCGAAAATCGAAAAAATCTGTTGCGCATTTCGCACGAACGTATGACGTGAGATCGTAGATTTACAACACAGACCCAACACTGGAGACGAAGTAGAGCCGGTAAGCACAATTCACACGTAGACGGAGAAACTGCAGATAATGCCAAAATAAGACGAATAGCGGCGTAATCCAAGGGAGAATGAGGATGAAAGACCTTGAATGATGACCAGTAGCCGATGCGAAGTCCAACGATGTAAAAATTATGTAAAATGGCGGCGGCAAAGCGTTGAAACAGGAGCAAGAACGAAGAATCAGACAGCGCGAGAGACACGACCGCAGCGACCGACCGACAGAGAGTTCGCTTAATTACTTAATTACTTAATGAGGTATAGGACTATTTTCTGATGTGTGAGACCAATGGTAGTAACACGAACATATGCCATTGACTACCGCAATTATCTGATAAAAATTCAGTTTCGAATCAACATATCCGTACACCCGTTCAGTCTGCATGTGCATTACTTCAATCATTGCAATCTTCTTTCAAGCAGTCACGATTCATGAGATAGCGATAGTTAGAATTCAAAATAGAAGAAACAGAACAATCAAACCCCTGCAAGTTCCTGCAGGCTCCTTCACCTTTGTATTTCCAATATAACAGAAAAAAGTGATTACCCAGGCAAACCGGCACTCTGCAATCTTTCTGATTTTTATGCCAATACAACAATTATAAAAGATTCAACAAATCTTGCCTAGCGCATGGGTCAATGAATAGTTCACTGCCGCAACGAGCGTTCGATCGATAACTAGACACTTGTTTCTGACTGGCTGTTGAGTTGACAGCATCCTTTTTGAAGCGGGCAGAACGTCGGGTGTTTGTTCCGTAAGAGGGTTTGAGTGGTTCCACTTCCAGAGGGTTTGAGCACTTCCATTGAATGTGCTTGGCTCGGTAGTTTCCTCTGGATGGAGGATTTGTACTCCGCAGGGTTGAGTCTGGATGATGTGTAAATCATTGGAAGGTATTTATCGATATTCTTCTTTAATTTGTCCAATTTAAAGTCAAATAGGCATATATGTAGTTGGAAGATCGTCCACTAGGAAAATACTTCCACAGTGAACTATCGAACGAACGAAGCTTTTTCAGTTACGTGGAATGTCGGTAAAACTTGCATTAGAAAAAGGTGTTGAATAAAGTAAATGACGCAAACATCTTTCATGCCATATTTTACAAGAATCAGTCATGAGTCATGGTGGATCTTCAAATTTCAGCTATGGACTTGTGTTCAATGAATTATGACGTTATGGTGTAGCCTATGCTATTGCGAAGAAGAAAATGAACATATCGGAGGGCATGTCTGAGGATTCAGAAACATTTCTGTCCGAATTTGCTTCATTGAAAAAAATGTTTTACGTTCTACTTGTAGTTCTAGATATTGGCCTATAATGAATTTCACACTGACCTTAAAAGCATGCAATTATGCGCATTTTTGCCTCGGATTAAACTGATGTCAGTTTTCGTACAGAACCAATAAATATTCTGGCTTTATATTCCACATAAATGAGATAGAATGCAAATTCGTTTGACTCTTGTCTAGCACTTAAGTGAGAAACATTTACAAAAATGCAACTGGTTGAAGAACATCCATAAAAACACTTTCAGATGACTTCGGAGAATCCATGATCAAAATAATGCCGCTGACTGTTACTAGGACAATAGAAACCTCGCATGTTTTGAATGATTACTTCCATGGATGCAGCACGGATGGACAACTGAGGATGTGTAAATTCGTCTAATCTAAACGTGAAAGTAGTACATGTAATCGCATTTAATTTCTATGTATGTATGTTGTGCTTTCATTCATCAGACATGCGCAATAGTCTACCATTAATTTACTCTGCTTCGGTAAAAAGTTGAAATTTTCTGCGTAGGACCACTGACTTAATGCCAAAAAATCTAATAGGATGTGGCGCAAACCATGGAAAAACTGAATCCATTCATTCCAGTGAACTCTGTTAGCTATGTAGGTGTTCACGTTGACTGTAATTTCACGTTCACAACCCGTCTCAAGGACAAGGTCATCCCACTTCAGAGTGGCAGGACAAGTCCAGTCATCCGGTCATCTTTTGTCACAATCCTTAGCATCCACCTTGCTCGGCTGCTTCATTTTCAGCAGACTTGACCATTATTTATCTGCCGTGGCCGATTTGCCGTAGACCATTATGAAATGTCTTCAAAGTGTGATCAACGCATCTGCTGTTGTATTCCTATCTTCTTGTTTCAATTTTATCTCCTCCTACCTGAACTCGTGTGGCTTCCAGTGAATAAGCGCTTTGATTTTCTGCTGACTTCAGTCGTCTTTCACTGTCTCCACAATGATACCACTGCTTTCCATCTGACCATATGAAACTGACCTCACTCCCTATTCGCCCTTGCCTTCGCTCCTCATGCTCAAAATTGCTCTACTATCACTGCTTGTTCTATATCAAAATATTCAGGGCTGCCATTCATCGGGTTGTAGCCAGAATTCCGGCTTTTTATAGACTTAACTAAGTAGTGGTAAAAAGTTCTACCAAGGAACAGAAAATTTGGATTTTCAAGCATTACAGGAGCTCTTTTGAGATCGTGAGGGGGCCTTTTAGAATGTGAAGGGGACCTTTCAGATTGTGAGGGGCCGTTTGAGATTGTGAGAGGGCCTTTTGACATCGAGAAGGGCCCTCTTGAGATTTTCAGTGGGCCCTTTTAGGTCGTGACGTGACCTTTAAGATAGTGAAGGGGCCCTTGTGAGATCGCGAGGGGACCTTAAACACTATGAGGGAGCCCCATTCAGATCGTGATTGAGCCGTTTACGCTCGTGAGGGGCCTTTTTTACAGGATGAGGAGGCACCTTAAGATCGTGAGAGGGCCTTTTGACAAGGTGAGGAGACCCTTAACGATTGTGAAGGGGCCCTTTACAGATCTTTAGAAGGGTCTTTAATATTGTGAAAGGGCCCTTTCAGATCGTGAGGGGCCCCGTACGTTCGTGAGAGGGCCCTTTTGACATCGTGAGGTCCCCTCTTGACATTGTGAAGATGCCCTTTCAGATTATGAGGGACCCTCTTCATATCGTAATGAGGCTGTTTTGGGAATGTGAAGTGGCCCTTCAAGATTATGAGACCCCCGGGTCTTTTGAGATCGTGAGGGACCCCTTAACATCGAGAGGGCTCCCTTTAAAATCGTGAAGGGGTCCTTCTGACATCGTGAGGGGGTCTTTTGACATATTGAGGGGGCCCTTTTGAGATCGTGACGGCGGTCTTATGATATCGTGAGATGGTACTCGTTAAATTGTGAGGTCCATTGGAAATCGTGAAGGGGCCCCTTTAGATTATCAAAGGGCCCTTTAAGATCGTGAAGGGGCGGTTTTGACATCGTGAGGGGACCCTCTTGAGATCTTGAGGGGGCGTTCTTCAGACTGTGAGGGCCCTTTTAAATTGTGAAGGGACCCTTTTGAGTCGTGACGGCCCCTCCTGAGATCGTGAGGAGTCCGTTTTAGAATGTGAAGGGACTCTTAAAGATTGTGAGGGGCCCTTCAAGATTATGAGACCCCCGGGGCTTATGAGATCATGAAAGGGCCCTCTTGACATCGTGAAGGGGACCTAAAAGATATTGAAGGACCCCCTTCAGATTTTGGGCGTCTCTTTAAGAGCTAAAGGGAGAGATAAAGGGACTCTGTAAGATCATTGGGGCCCTTCTGACATCGTGAGGGTGCCCTCTAGATATTTTGTGGGGCCCTTTTAGGTTGTGAAAGGCCCATTCAGCTTGTTAAGGGCCCTTCAATTTTAGATAGTCATGAATTTCAAAGCAGGTACTTTCTAATAATCTGGCACTTGATCAGAAGATCACTCTACAAGCAAGTCAGATTTCTTTGTCAGTCATGAAGAAACGAGACTCAACGCAAGTAATCAAGGTTCCGAAATAAGAAATAAATTTAGGTGGCAATGCTTGACGAAAAAGTTGTACCATGCTCGTAAGGAGTATACTATGAAGTGAGTTCTTTTGCTTTGATGCTCTACAAAATGCGTCTTTCAAGAAGTGTGCTAGAAAAAGAAAAGCATGAAAGAGAAATCTGCCAAAAAAGTTTCGGAAACACAAGGTAGTGACGAATGAATATGTTATCCGATTACCTGTTACAACAGCGATTAAATTTCGGCTAAGACAACAACGAAAATTGAAATCTTGCAAGCAAGTGATAAGCATTTCCTTTCGTGTTGATGCTATTTTTACTTACGCCATGGCGTCTGAGCTTTGATGAAATAGAAGTCACAATCTTGTTTAAAGTTTTTATTAGATATATCATTTTTTCATTGCCTATGTTTGAAATACAAGAGATGAGAGGTTTTGATTTGAATAATTGCCGGGACTGCAAACTTTTTTAGCTTCTTAGCCGTCATGGCAGTGTACCCTATTGTAAGGAATCAGTAACTCACTCCGCAGACCATTAGCAGGTGGATGTGCTTGGAAATTCGGCAGCTGACCTTTGTGCTATTTGCATTCGTGTTTGTAAATTTCAATTTTTGTAAACGAGCTCCAGACAATGACATTTTAGCTACATGCATCTCATCAACTGTAGATGTCTGTACTTCGGATGAAGATTTATCTGCATGTGAGTTACTGGCTCTTCACAGGTATACTGATTGCACGACTAAAAATCCAGAAACGTCAGTACAGTACTTCTCAAAATGGCTTAAATCAAATATCTCTCTCATCTCTTGACTTTCTTCCTTTCGTGGTCTGGGCATCATTTTAGATTAACAAGCATATTGACTAGCATGGCGTCTGTAATGTGTAATATTTGAGCACAATATAGAACTCAGTTACCTCTTATTGAACAAGTGCGTTAGTTCTTCGTTGTCAATTTATGCTGTGTGACATGGATTAAAATTTCTTTGTTTCTGTATGGTGGCGGATGATGCTTTACTGTAAACTTTGTTTATAATATAATTTTCTTTCCTGTTAATATAGAGGATATCCCACATTGAATCCCAACCTTCACTTTGTGATGAATTCCCTGTTCCATCACTGATCATTTCAAAGTTTTTAAATGACAATTAGCGACTCAATGATGACGCTCTGTAAGTTATTCATGTTTCAAAAGAAAACAGTTGATAAAACTAGTGACACTACCACCACTATGACAGTTTATTTTCTACTTGCTTACCATTTGCCCGAACACAACCTAATTCTTCGGTCAGCAGCCCAAGAGCATGTCTCTACGCAATCGCTCGTCAATTTGGTGAAAACGTTGCAAATTTTGTTTACCAGTTCATCCAAATGTATAGGATGACTGCAATGCACCATTTCCTTAATGTGTCGAAGCGAAAAAAAGTCAGAAGGCATAAAATGTAATATTGGTAGCCATTGCATAGAGTGTCATGACGGTCAATCCATGATTTAGGAAAATTGTTTCAACAATTTACGATCAGTCGGTAGTAGCGTGCTGGCACTCCATCCTTCCTTAAGATGCTTCTATCCTCAGTGACATTCGGTATCACTTTATACAGCATGGAAAGGAAGTTTTTACCATTCATTCATTGTCAGTTTCTCGAAAGGAAAATGGCTCATTTGCACTTCATAAGGAAATGCCTGCCCAATCTTAATTTAAACTGTGTTGATCCCTGGATTTCGTGTGAAGATGCGTGTATTTGCTGTGACCAGACCACTCTGCAGAAGCAGTCCTCCAAACATCGAGCAGCTGAACAGCAATTCCTAGTAGTTTCATGAAAAATCTTCACAAAAGACGAAATAATTTATTGTGCAACGCCATGGCATGATTAATATTAAATGACAGAGCTGCACGAGAATAGTGCCCTTTAATTTGGAATGCACATTGTAGAACGAAATGAGGAAGGTCATTTTTGAAACAGTTAAGTAGTATTTGTGCTGATTTTGCGTTGGGGGATGGGAGGAGTCTCAGTAGGGAATTTTTGAAAAAAAATTCTCGAGTCATGCACTCTAGTGCACCTGGTTGAAACTAATGATTGAAAAGGTATCAGTAACAATATTATGCCACTTATTTACTTGCTGAGCATGAGGTGAGGATTCATTAACATCTCTAATGCAACAGACCCAACTTCTGCTTGAACGCTTTCAAAATTTATCGGATTGTGTGACATTGAATGATCGTGATTGTTTTGCTTTAAGGGGGCCACGACTACGCATTTTAGGGGTGGGGGCATTCCGATTTGACTTTCCGGTTTTTTTTTGTTAAAAGTGGCAGCCCTGGAATATTGGTGGGCGCTATTTTCCCGCATCTGCTTCAAAAGTATGAAACATTCTTCCATAGAACGATCAAGGATGTACTTTCTTGCAGAATTTCAAGCGTTTGTTAAAAGAGAACCCACATGCATTGAAGCTTTTGACTCATCTTATTTGCCTTTTAAGGAAATTGCATCGTGTACTCGGTCTGCATGTGATGCTGCGCCACGTTTTTTTTGTTCAGTGTTTTTGGAATATATAAACAGTTTTACTAATTTCCATACTTCAGAGGCCGAATTTCTTACTTAAAGGACTTTTACTCAATGTGAAACGTCAGTTTCATGTGAAGAGTAACTGAATTATTTGATCTGTTGCTTCTTTCCAGGTTCGAAATACTGAGCGTCGAGAAAGCAGGACTAAGATGCGATTGCATCATGTTCTTGAAGAATTGAGCATATCCAAAGAAATCAATGAGCAGCAGCAGGTTGAACTAGCTCAATATTCAAGCATCCCAATACATCTGTTCAGCCGAGAACATGGTGCTTATACTGAAGATCAAAAGCGCTTCGCGGTGACCTTGCATCTGTATAGCAGTAAGGCATACGAGTTCATGAGGAAACAAATTTCGCTTCCTCATCCTAGAACTCTGAGAAGGTACAATTTTCCATTTTTAATGTCTTAGACTGTATTCGTAGACGAAATCATCATATCAATTAACATCGGAACATTTTCTGAATTTTAGATGCACCATCCCGTACCCATTTCCATACACAAAAGATTTTACATGTGAATGAACTTAGATTTCCACATGCAAAAGCTCGCATATATCTTACACGCAAGTGAACCGAAACTGACGTCCAAAAGCTGGTATGCAATTTCTCACATGTATCACATACATCATTTATAACATTTTTCACATCAAAGCAAGTTAAATTCTCGCATACAATCAATGATTGTCGTATTAAGCAAATCTGGATTCTTGCACGTATCTGGCCTTCAACATCTATACATAAAGTCCTTCTATAAAAGACTGAGGAATGAGGATGTGATAAATGGAAGTCGGTCACATACAAGTGATAAACGAGCATCTGATAAGTGATAAAGTGATCTGAGCGACCGACAAACTCCATGTGATGAACAAGTAGTCGTACAGGGTAAAAACCACGGGCCCACTACAAGGTGGCCGCTATGAATGTTCTGCCGGTCTTTTTCTCTTCTTTTTCCTCCCTTTCTCACAAAATCTTCTGGTAACTGAGTTAGGTGACTTCAGTTCCTTGGATAAAGTGGAAGCCGGCAGCAGGATATCTGCACGTAAATGGCTATGGCGTGATGGTCGCACTATTGTGTGAGGGATATTCAGTAGTTGAGTCCTGTTGACCAGGCGACCCTGTTCAGGGATGCCCAGCCTGTTCTTATAGAGAGGACCCATAAAATATGGTCTAAAAAGGCAATTCCTTTTTCGACCAGTCGTTCAATACTACTTATTGTGATAAACCTGAAAGGTTAGTCATGCGGTATCAGGGTCATAAGTAAGGTAAAAAAAATCAAACAAAGAGGACGATCATCATGGAAAATACGAAAAATAGACTATTCAATGGAGTATTCTTTAGGATTATTTTATATATCTTTAATAATCTTTTGCTATCTTATTATTAAGTCTCATTAGTTACCATGGATCATTAACAACATCACGAAAATGTGCACAAATAATAGTTCATTTCATCAAGCAAGATTATCTCACCTGTAATTAATATGACAATTAAGGCTTTGAATGCAAACACAACTGCTGGTTCTAATGTTCGACTGAATGTATCAAAGATATCAATTGCCTTGTCTGCCTTTCTCTGTCTAGAGATGACATTAATCAGCACTGATGGTCACTTCTAGAAGTAGTAAGGAATGGCAAGAGGATCAATTTTTCATTGAACGGATTTGATTGACGAATCAGAAGATTGACACCAATAAAACATACACAGTCTGGAAATTTAGATCGTGAGGTGTCGAACGGTGCGAATAATATTTCCATTTGACGAATTTATAACGGAGGATAATTGAGTTAAAGATACGTGCTTTTCACTTGCCAGGTCTGCCTGCAATCTAACCGCTGCGGTTCGTGTGGTCGCTGATACGGGCTGATTTTTGCAATGCGCGCGCTTGCCCAATCACGCAAGCCAAAGAGAGACGAATATCTGTGTCAATATCTACGGTCTGCTACCATTGCACACAATGTCTGGGTCCTTTGGGACAGGATTATGTCCGATCTAGACTGACCCAACTACTTCACTTTACTTACTAAATTTAGCGTCTTCTTTTCCTCTTCTGTTGAGGGTTGCACGATATGAGACTTCTCCAACGGGCACGGTCTGTATCGTCCACAGACAGTCCCATCTCCCGCATATTTTCAATCATCTTACGCCATGATTTTCTTCGCCTACCCCGAGGACGGGGTCCTTCGACATCCACCTCCAGGAATCGTTCCATATGGTCTTCCACGTTCCTCCTCTTTACGTGACCGACATGTTCTCGCAGAACTTTTTCGAGTGGTGCATGGCCGCATTTAGTCGCCACTTCGACACTGTCGATTCGGTCAGAGAGTGAGATTCCCGTCATGTAGCGAAACATCCGTCTGTCGCACGAGCGCAGTTGTTGGACCTGGTGTTGTGTTACGCTCCATGACCATTGTGTTTTCTTTTGTCAACATATTTTTGGGGATTTCTCCTTTTCAGTCCGTCTGGACTCTGGGCAGCATGAGAGACTGATCACGATCGTTAAATTATCTACATTTTTCCCGCTCCTATTTTTTGGGAATTTTTTGCCTTTACTGAAGCGCACGTAGGAGGACTGAGTTCTGCTCCCTCCGATTCAACACCTTCGTATCTGTCAGGAGCTTTACCTCAATCCTTGAATGAGGAAGAGTGACCTATCGGTCAATTTTCTGTAAGAAGACAGGGATGGTTCACCTGTCTGCGCGTCAAAATTGTCTATCTGAAACATGGTTTCCTCAAAATCTTTGATGAAAAATTGTGTTCTACACTTGACTGCAAATGGACATGGGTGCCTCAAGAAATTAAATTACCGTCAGTGAAGCAATCATATCCGACTTTTCTTCAGCTTTTTGACTTCAGGTTTCTTCAATGACGTTTATGGTGCAAACCAATATTCACCAATTGGAGTTTATGCTTGGTTGCAACGAAGAGAGACTTGTCTTCTGCCTGCAATAAATAATGCTTGAGCTTTGTTTCCATTTTCGATCAGCAAATTATTCGAAAGCAAAGTTTAACCTCGTATTTTTCCATGCTTGCTTGCTGTGAGCCTTGGAATTCTCTTTCCTTATTCAATCAAATATAATTGCTAAGTCGAGTAACAGTTACAACTTGCAGCGCACGCTAATGCTGTTGGTTGCTGAAAATGGGATCTGACCGCACACGTAATTATTTAATCAATGTTAAGTACTTCTATTCACCCCCTAAATTTTCCCATTTTTCTTGAAATGAGACTACACTTAGGAGCGATAGAAGTGAATGTGATCTTAAATGTGGGGGTAAGAATAGAAGTATCCAATGTTATTGGCAGTACTGAGGATTTATCTTAAGGTGTTCTTCATCATGGTTCATATCATTTATATCAAATGAAGGTTCTTATGGTTTCTCTCCCTCCACGTTTTCAAAATTGTCCAAAATCTGCAGAAATGTTTTAATCGTCGCAAAACTTTAGATATTCGTTCTTCAGTATATTCTGCAAAAAATTTATGCAAATTGGACAAGTACCTCTTGAATTAGAAACGATGACGTGAAGTGTAGCGATATCTGCACCTTGATCTGACTTCGTCTGTTCGAAGCGTTACTGTTACTTGTGTGTACATTGTTCTCTCTCCCTCTTCGTCTATTTGAAATCTTCCCATGACTGCTACCCCAATACTCCTGCTTTAAGTCAAGCATATTAGTTTAAGTGATGTGGCCCGCTCATTATCACTTCACGAGCTGCCGAGAAATTATTTTGTTAACCTAGTGTCGTCTGCTCATACGATAAGGTCACTGACAAGTCATATCAAGATGCTGACATTGCTGACACCAAGTCATGGTCTCTAATTCAAAAATTACTTGCTCGATTTGCATAAATTTTGTCATGTTAGTAAAAAATATCCTTGTGTACTTGAAGTTTTGTAAAGATTTATTCAACTTAACGGATTTTAGAGAAATTGAAGGACGTGGGGGGGGGGAGAAAATAGCCCATACGTAACCAAACAAAGTTGTCGCTTGTTCAATAGTAATCGGTTGGCCCTTCTGTCAATCATGGCATTTGTCGGGTGTTCGATGACACCGCACACCGAGTCACACTATAATCTTGTGGCTAGAGACATAATGAGGTGTGACGCGCGTGTGTGTGCTTGATCTATTTGAATATTTCGATGAACTCAAAACCAGCAACAGAAGGATTGGCAAAGTGGTCAATGATAACTGATGGGCCAATCTTTTATAAAGCTTATACATATATTCATCAGCTATAATCAGTTTTCATTAAAGCTCATGCACGAAAGATCTAGCTGAAGTAGAAGAAAAGTTGAAAATGTGCTGTTTTGAATCAGTGACATTGATTTTTTTTCTCACTTGGAAGAATGTAAAATGACGCAAGTTACAGCCTGAATGAAAGTGGTCTAAATTTTGTAAATTTCCAAAAACATCTCGTCTAAAACCTTATTAAAAGCTTGATTTAATAGTAACAACTGAAACAATTTGCATTTTGCGTAGTTCGTTTTGTAAAGTATAATTAATAATTTTCGTAAATAAAATCACCAAAATTACATAACCACAAGCAAGCGGACATGCCATAAATAGTCTGCCAAATTAGCAGATGAAACATAACCTTTCACATGATATGTTTATTGATATTGAACTTCTCCATCAATGAATAAGATGCGCTTAATGTTTTTGAGCGACAATGTTGTGATGAATATTATTCGTGGTGCATCTTTGTGTACATTCACACAATCTTGACCTCCACTCATCATCAGCTAAGTGGTGAATAGACCATGCTGTCAGTCAATTAATCATCGATAATTTCAATCGTTTTCATGTTGAAATCTCACTCAAACTAAACCTTCAATTTCCGCTTGTATAGTCTACTGACCAGAACTGACCAATAGTGAAATTTAGATGCATGCCAAGATAATCAATGGAACATGAGGTATACATGGTATGAGATATGTGAGAAGATATGGTATCAAGCTTGTTTAAAATTAACCACATCTTCCATGCAAAAGTTACGCTTGAAAATGGGTTGACATTTTGTCCAATAATTTATGAAAGGGGTTTACAACTAATGTTTACAGCTTTAAGTGTCGGCTACAATTCTGTCCAGTGCATCGTTTGCCAGTCATGGGCGCACAAGAGATGTAGCGGAGTTGGAGGGAGCCCAGCCTCGTTCAGTCGTCCTTCATGTGCAAACCCTGTCAAGGTCAAATGCGCTCTTTTTCAACCACAAGTGAAGAACAACTCGGTGGTATTTCAGTATCGACTTACACGTATCAAGCTGTCTGCAGAATTTGCTACATTGGTGACATGATGGAATCCGGTGGCGGTTCAGGGGCTGCATTATGGCATGGACCTACCGTGGACAACGCCGAGGGGCCGCCCTAAGAAGACGTGTCGCGAAACGGAGCTTGCTGATTGCAATGAGCTTAGCCTGGAGGAGAGTGATGTTGCCAACCGTGGATTGTGGAAAAAATCGTCTTCCCATACGAAGAATGGATATATATATATATATATATATATATTCGTATGAAATGTACAGTGATAAAGAGAAAGAAAGTTAAACACAAAGATCAGTTTCACGAAGCCACGTGCGTAAGTCACGATCGACGGTCTTCAGGTCACCACACATTCCAATTACAGGACACATCAGGACGTGAAAACATCAGGATAATGGACGTAAAACGAAAAAGTAAAAAGCAAGTAAGTTTACTAGAGCTTTTGAAGTAGTACCGTTTATCTGTTGTTTGTTTATCTGCAATGAACCAGCTTCTACGATGCAAATGTGCTTGGTTGAGTAGCTTACGACTTCTCGACTAAAAATGACCTGAGATTGGGTTTCGTAGGTCATTGTAAGCCTAAAATGGAAGGACAATTGGAAGCGGAATATTAAGTTCTCAGATGGAAATACTGAATGGTCTGCGCGTCTCAGGCGTCCAAAATGTTCGTTCAGAACCTTAACAAACTTATGGGGCTGTTCATACAAGACGCGCGTCCAAGAAATTTCAGGAAAAGTTTTGTAATGACGAGCGGTTTGCTTACGAGATAGGGAAATCATCCCCGCAAAGCCGCCTCGCGGCTTGCTCTACCCACGCACTGAAACCTGACACCACAGCTTGCCAGATGTTCGTGCAGAGAAGTGACTAACTTTCGACATAGCTATCCGACAATTCTGACCTTCTGTGAGGACAATTTGACCATGAACATGAAAACCCCTTATCAGTGCACTTTCATACTTTGTCAACCATGAAATCGAATTCATGAATGCATTTGGAGATTCACACTGTGCCACAGTGGTCTCCGTGGCACAGTGGTTCAGTGCTTGGCCTAGCGATATTTTGGTCAAGAGGTCGAGCCCCGAAGGTGTCATTGGAAGTCGGCAGGAAGGGCATCCGAACTAGAAATACTACAACGCTCCATAGGTCTGACTATGTCAGCACCGTCCTAGCCCCAAGTATGGGGAGTGGTGACGTAAAAGCATCATTTTTTTCATTTGGAGATGAATGGTATTTTACAATGGTATACTGCAAAACCAGTGTCGGAAACGAAGATGGGGAAGTTGTTATTGTTTTCAACTTATCTGACAATCTTCAATAGAGTGATACTCCCGATTACTATGGAATAGATGATGTAAGTTAATAAAGGTCGTTTTGTGAGCTAAGTTATGGCAAAGTGAATCCGTGCCTCAATTCTATTTCGTGATCTGTCACCCTAGGAATGAAAATGTGCAAATCATGTGTGTGTGTGTCCTTAAAAACCCTTTTCTTTACAAATGTGAAATATCAAATGATCATTTTTCGCAAAATTATGTAGTTTATAGCAATGGTCATGTCCCAACGATTAATTTGGAATGTCAATCACTGAAAAGTATGCATTCCTTCATTTGCAATTGGAAAATATAACTTTAGCAATGTCGGTCTCTTTCATCCGTCTTTAATTGTTCGCCAATCCTTCAATCATTACGATGAAGTCACCAAAACGCTTCATATCGTTCATTTGGTTCAGATCGCAGAATTCTTAACCAATTTAGTTGACACACTTCATTTACAAGGAAATTTCACAAAGAAGATGATGGTGTTATCCATTTTGCAAACAGCGGTCATTCTTTCTCCTTGAAAATGCTCGCTTCTATCACTCATGCTCATTGCAGTGTGTGACAACAGTCTATATAGCTTACAACTTTTTGACTGTTTGACAAAAGGATTGATTTCACTTGGTTTTGATGAATAGTATTGGCAGTGAAATATCTGATCTGATATTTCCTCAAATCATACGACCACCACAACTTATAGATTTTGGTACTCAAGAGAATAATTTCTGCAGATTCGGATTTACTTAACGAAAATTAACAGCTGATCGTACTGAACTCAGTGCTCTTCTCAGATTGAGACTATTTTCTAGACTGTTGCTCGACCAAAACTCATCATACTCGTAGAATTTCTCGGATATTGCTGTAAAATAGACTGTCCCTAGCAGTACTTCAATTCATTACCAACTGTTGTCGTCTCATGAAACTAACAGATCTAAGAACCTGATCACATCACGCTCGCGGATTTATTGCAAAATGTCTTTGTATTTCCTCGAAAATGTGTCGTTTAGATATCATTTTCGAGTCATTATGTTTGAAATGTTGCATCTGATTTCATGTAAATTCTGAAAACTCAGTACGTCATTAAACTGTCTCGGGAAATTGTTAAATACTATACATGTAACACAAGGAATATGAATATGTTAATTATTTAGTAATTAGAAGTGTCCATAATGATATGGCATTTGCAGCTGCCTCACCTCTCCATTCCACTGTCCCGCCCCTCGCCACGCGGCTCGGTGAGAACAGGCATATTTGTTGGACGCGCTGCGTTGCGTCCGGTGTGAATGTATCTTTATACGTGTTGCAAGGAATAGATTGTGACTTTTTCAATTCAATTTCACTATGTATGCTATCATTTTCCCATTAATGCGACTCCCATTCCATGTCTCTTATTACTAAATTGTCAGTGATCCCTCTTTCAGGTGGCTTTCTGCAATTAGCGGGCAGCCAGGCTTTTCCGAGGAAGCCTTTGCTCTTCTTCAAGAGAAGTCTCTTACCAGCAGAGCGTCAAGCATACCATGCGCTCTTATCATCGATGCCATGGGTTTGCGCACACAGGTTTCATGGGATCCCAGTGCACAAAAATTTACAGGCTATGTTGATTTTGGAGCTGGCCCTGACAGCTCCCAAACCGAGGAGGCAACTGAAGCCTTAGTGTTCCTTGTGAACGCTATCTTTGAAAACTGGAAGCAGCCAGTAGCATACTTTTTGACGCGGGGAACATCCGGTCTGACGTTGTCTCAACTGATCCGATTTTGCATTGAGCGTCTCCATGAAGTTGGCTACAGAGTCATTACATTGACTCTAGATGGTCATCAAGCCAATCAGGCCGCTGTGAAAATTTTGGGCGCCAGAATCAAAAGCGGAGAAGGCCACTTCGTTCATCCATCGAATGACCAATGGAGTGTACAAGTCTTTTTTGATGCCTGCCACATGTTGAAGCTCATCAGGAATTCCTTGAAGGCATTCGGTAATAACGTAGCAACAGTCGATAATAGTTTAACCACTCGCACATCTTTCGCATGGCAATTTGATCGTTAATCTTATATCATTAATTGTTAATTATTTCGTTAGAGATTTATTTTCAAAATTGGTGACGGGTACATTTCAATTACTTTATGAAAATGAGTTCTTCATTTTGTAACACATAATGGTAAAAATTGACCTGTCCAAACCCCCTTTTCTAGTCATATTTAATCTGAAATTTGACATTTCCTTTTCCGCTCGAAGTTTGCCATTAAAGTCAGAACGCGACATTTTCAAAAGCTATATTTTCTCAATTCAATTATGGATATCTATGATTCAATGTACCAGATCTTTCGACATACCGGGTGTCCTAAAAAAGTGACGAAAACCAAACGCTTGTAAGTTCACCAATTTCCATTCGATTCAGCTGACTTTTTGCATACAAATATAAGATACCCATAAGTTTTTGTCTGTAAAGTTTGAAGCTTGAATATTGAGTACTCTTACAGAAAAATAGGTATAATTTCAAATCCTGTATATTTCCAGTGGTAAAGTTGAAGATATCGGACTTGTTGATATCCAATTTCCATCCATCAATCGTGATCATTGCACCTTATTTTGCATAATCAAGCAAACACGAATATCAAAGATTGATTACACTTCCCATAGACTTCTGAATGTTAGTATCTGGATAGGATGCTCCTCCAGAATCAGTCTTGGAAGTTGGAAGCTGTGACAAACGCAAATGGGAATTGTTCCAGAACGATTGCTGATACTTTTGAAGAAGCACGTATTGTAAGAAGCATGATTTGATTTTGAAGAACTCAGATATATAATTGCAACAATTAGAAAAGTGAATCCAATGCGAAAAGTGAGATGATTAGCGGAGAAGAATAATTGGAAATGTTTAATTTTGGGCGTAAAATAATCGATTCGATAGTTCATTTCAGCTGAGCAGGCTTACTGAGACATCTGATTCAGACTGCCTTCTTTGGTATGGATATTTTCTTCCGCGTTAAATTTGCAGTTGGTTGGATTTTTGACAATCTGCAGTGATGCTCATCGATGCAAAAAAACCTTTTGACAGCGTCTTAATGTCACTTTCTTCATATCATTAGAGAAGATACATGAACACAGGTGCAATAATGATAGCATTTTGCAAATAATTTTTGGAACAATTCGATCAACACAATACTACCAGCAGAGTAATAAAGACTAACAAATATTCACCGAAAAGTCTATTGAATCGATGGTAGCAGGAAAATGCTGGATAGAAAACATGGATAAATATAGAGATTTTGCACTGTTAGCCGTTGATACTAGGCGTATTAATTCAATCTTCTTTGTTGGGTTCATAATCTTCTCTCGACAAATAGTATGTACGGACTAACGCATTTGAATGTGCAACAATTGATTCTGATGCATTTCACAGCAATGAAGGGATATTTTGCATATTGTTCCATAGTTTTATCAAAGTGCACACAACCGTCATCTATCAACCTAAAAAAGTTAGCCAGTCTTCAGTCCAGTGTATGCTGTTACGATAGAACGTTCATTCACTCATGCAATTTACGTCATTATTTAGACCCTCTGATGTGCAACTGAAGAGTGATTCTAGGGGAAGTTTCCTATCCACTTGACATTAAGAAGTGTATGCTATACTTTTTTTGGGACACCCGGTATAAGTAGATAATAAGACACTATGGTATTTACACTATGGAGTTTCGGTGGTATTTTTAATTTCTGTGTCTTTCGATGTCATTCCATTATACGCATGTGATATATCACTGGTATCACACGTTGTAGAAAGTTCGAGTCATTATTGTAGAAGATGTCCGCATTGAGCCCAAATTACTACCAATTGAATCAGATGACTTCATCAAAAGTGGTAATACTGACGACCAAGCGAGATTAGATATTTGTGCAAAAGGTGTGTGGAGGATGGCCTGTCCTCTCCATTATAACTTGCTCGTCGACACCAGCCTCATGCTGACGTTGCGCGGATGCTGCTGTGGTTGGTCCTCTTCCCTTCATTCTACATCCCTTGCACATATTGCTCATCACACTGGACAGCTTGTTATGACCCATTGGAGAACTTTCATGCCAAATGTTTTTTGTCTCGTTGTCTTCACGGGGAGTCAGATAAGGAGCTTTTGGAGCACTTTCTGGTCTGAAGGTGAGATACTTCGGTAGAAGAAGAGCATGAGATTGATGCGGCCTATTGATGGAATTCGTATCAACATGTCTGAGAATTTTCGGACGAATTTTTCGATGAAACCACCGTTGTTTGTCTTCGATTTTCTCTTATGATATTCGAATATTTGGTGCTTTGAACTTGATTCTGGCTCAATGATGTTGATACTGTCTATCATTAAATCGCAATGCTCTTGACCTCTTCTAAGCGCGAAATGGATTCCATTGAGGTAGACCATTGTTTTACAAAAGTAATTGGAGAGTTACTCGCCAAATATTCTCTCTCCCAAAGCAGCTTCTCCTCATTAAAAGAAACAACGTCGGCTTGTTTCGGTCTTTCATTCATTTTGAATGGCTCATTGCAAGCTAAGGCAATGATGCCTCTAAATTCTTGGAATTCAAAACTTTTAAATAATTTTTTTTCTTGTCCACCTGCTCAATCAAGAGAGTCTTCAGGGAATCAGCTGTCATCTTACTTTCGAATTTCAAAAATGAATTTCCCCAGGTAATTATTCAGTTTACTTGTTGTGGCATCTTTTAACATGTCAGGAGTGGGCATCGAGATGATTTTGTCACCCTAATGTATTCGTCTTTGATTGTACCAGCGTGAATACAATCCAAAGCATCAGTTGTTTCTGTTTATGACAATATTCATAGTGGCGTAATGTCGATCGACTTCTAGGCCACTGGACAACAAATAAGACAGGATTAATAACGATGATAAGGGTGAAAAGCATAGAATCAGGCGAGGGATCGCCTCAACATTTCGTTTTTGAGAGCTTTCTTGAATGTCACAAGAGATGAACAGTTTGTGACAGTTACTGGCAGACTGTTCCTTCCGCGTGCTGCTGCCATTTGGAAAATGCGATCTCCAACTTTTCAACCGAGAATTATGGATTGGACAATCAGGGCATTGGAGGATATCGAGCGAAGACGCCTACGTGTTTCCGAATCAGACACCAGATGGAGGGAGGAAGATAAGCAACGTGGAGAATCACCTCAAAGATTTGAACACAATTATAGCAATTCTGTGAATGGACCTTCAGTCTTCCTTCCGTGCCCTTTGAATGGTCAGCACTACCAGTTCGGCAGAGAGCACGAGTTTCTTCAGAGAACGAGGCCGAATATGAGACTTTCACAGAATGATGTACACCTCATAGCGCGGCAGTCAGCACGAGTTTCTGCAGGGAACGAGGCCGACAATGAGACTTTCACAGAATGATGTACACCTCATAACGCGGCAGTCAGCACGAGTTTCTGCAGGGAACGAGGTTGACAATGAGACTTTCACAGAATGATGTACACCTCATAGTCCGGCAGACAGAGTGAGTTTCTGCAGAGAACGAGGTTGAATATGAGACTTTCACAGAATGATGTACACCTCATAGTCCGGCAGCCAGCACGAGTTTCTGCAGGGAACGAGGCCGAAAATGAGACTTTCACAGAATGATGTACACCTCATAGTCCGGCAGCCAGCACCAGTTTCTGCAGGGAACGAGGCCGAAAATGAGACTTTTACAGAATGATGTACATCACATTGCCTACTACGAATCTGCACATATGCCGACTTCCAGATATTGTTCCTCTTCTTGTCAGACAGGATCAAAGAGAAACACATGTTAATTCAATAGGACGCAGATTGTGGTTTTTGCTGAAAATGAAATTATCTGTGCTTTCCCATATTGCTTGAAAAGTACTGAGTCTAGAGCAATTATTTTTGTCATGGAATGTCTTCAGATTTGGCAAGCTTCCCAATGTCGGGAAGCACCAACATATTGACCCACTTTATCCCCATTGAACGACATTTCTGCATTCATCGCCGATCAGAAGCATGATAATATCAAATACACATGATAGGGAATGACTTGAAGACATATTATTCCGAAAATTATCGCTCTAGACTTAATACTATTCAGTTGATAGGAGAAAACTTAGAAAATTTCACTTTTGGTAGAGACTGCAATACGCGTCCCATTGCATAAACGTACTTTTCTTTGATCCTGTCAGACAAGAAGAGATGTCGAACTGACTAGAACTCGGCAGACGCTCAGATTCGTAGTAGGCATAGGGTGTGCTTCATTCTGCGAGTCTCATATTCGGTCTCGTTCCCTGGAGAAGCTCGTTCAGAATGCGTGCTATAGCGACATCATCTAGTGCCATGGGCGGAGAACCTCCATGGAACACGAGGAGTAGCCTGGCGTCTGCAGGACGACAATTCTCCCCTCATCGATCTCAAGTTGCTCGCGAGTTCCAGAAGTTGCCTGGAATTCGAAGAACGATTGACCTGGGTGAAGTGCAGACGAATTCCATTGATGAAGTGGACGGCGATTACGACACCGCCATCCTCCTCCCTTCAAGTGCTCTCCTCGATGAATGGAGTATGTCCCTCAATGCGTTATCCGATATCTCAACTTCAGCATTCCGCGGAAGGTGCATCAGAGTATACAGGCCAATGGTGAGCACACAGCGTATTGACTTCGAATGTGCACGTTTCACTTTTAAACATACAATGTATTTTTTGCAGTGTAGCATCGCAATGGATTACACGGGCGTGATACATTTTCAATTGATCAAAAAAGTCTTGTTATCATGACAATTTAAGTGGTCATTGCACTTCATCGTCAGGCAGCCTGAGACGTGTTTAGATAGCAGTTGTTCAGTGCGCATTGTACTGACAATCGATGAAGCCGATTGCGTCGGGAAGTCGTGATTTTCATTTTGTTTCCAACTGCAACTATTAAATATTGAAAGTTTCCCTCCTAACGAGTTCACAAACAGATTTGCAAACTATGCAACACTAACTGACACATTCACAGATGATAACACTTTCAATTAGTATTGTCTCTGCTGGATGATACAGCAATCCGACCACTATTATAATAGCCGTGAATCTGTACAAAGTGCACTGTCGAAGCAGCAATGCGCAACTTTTAACATTATTTTCAATGTGCATTTGCGTTCTACACCTTTTCCATTTTTATTTCAGTTTTTTCTGACTCGATTTCAGATTTCTCCAATGGATTTTCAGATATAGGATTTCCGATCGCTGATGATATTTGAAATTCAATTTGGAGAAATCTTAAATCTATCTTGAAATGTCTGAAAAATTCATTCGGAAATATCTGAAAAGCACATGTAATAAGTAAGGTCTTTCATTATGACAGTGTTGGGTTTCTATGACTGAAAATTTCGATTTGATTCAATTTTCGCTTGTTTAGAAACATAGATGCTGTAGTCGTCCTTGACTACTAGATAATAAATCATATTGATGTCGGCATAGACAGTTGGATCTTTACAAGCTTCATAGACTTTATATCCTTTGTGACCAAATGATATCATTAGGATAAAAGTACCACACCGAATTAGAGGATATGTATTAATGAAGAATAAAGTCGAAGTCATGACGTTCCGGGTGATGCTACAACCATTTTCAAGTGTAAAGTGGAGTGGACAGAGTGTGGACAGAATGCAAAGCTACAACATTCATCGGGCATGAACGCTATTAACAAGTCTCTTTGCGGTAAGTACATCATCTTGATAAAAAACCATCGTGAAGATTCTATACATTAGGCTGATTGGACTTAATAAAGGCAGATTATAAAACTCGTCTGACAGTCAGGTTATTGCAACGCGACAAAACTTACAAATTTTATAAATCAATAAAATGTTCAGTATTGTGAGAATGGCAGGCAAGGGCACTATTCATATCAAAATTAGAAATAGCTTTTCTTTGTTCTTTGAAAGGAGTATCAAAGGATCTTCCAGTTTCTCCTACATGAAACACAAACTGAAAAATTGACACAATTTCTTTAACACAATTTTTGCCCGGTATTCACAGTAAGTTTTCTTACAATTATTGGTTTAAGTCGAACGCATGGAGGAAGCTTAAAAACAAGTTGATGGTCAAAGGAATGACTGAAATGATGATTTCTCGAAGTATAAAGAGAAGGAACAAAAGAAACCGAAAAACCGAGCAGAATCATTGTGAGTGACAAGTTTCAGTGAAAAGAAGGTACATTTATCTCTATTCAAAACAGTGGAGGGATAAGCGAGTTTAGAAAGAGATTGAAATATAAAGCAAATTCATCATCGAGTGTTCTGTGCTACATGAACGCATAGCACGTAAAAACAAACCGTGGGCAACATTGTCTTTGATAAAGCGAAGATGGAATGAAAACAGTGCAAGTAAGAATTCGAATGTGAAGGTTTTCGGTAGACAGAAAATCTTAAATAACAATTGAAACGATGAATGAAAAACATCAAGAAAAGGAATTAAATGATTAGATTCCCATCAAAAGCTAAATTGATGGTAGGGCACAAATCATAATGATGAAAATAGGAATGAAGATACATCCAAATCCAAAGTAAATAATGATAAAACATCATCACCATACCTATGCCAAAGCAAAATGACGGACACTAGAAAATGAATGATTACCATCTGATGATAGAAACAGTTACCAAAAGAAAAATAGCTAAGATCAACTGACAGTTTTATAAGATCCAAAAAGCATTAATACGGACAGGTAAATCAATAGAAGTGGACGAAGGACGAGAAAGAAAATGAATCGTAGGAAATAAAGGAACATTAGTAAAAAGAGAAACAGCATCAAGCGAAACGAATTTATCAGTAGGATTTACAGTGATTTCAGAAATTCTTTCCGAAACATCATATGAATTTCTTTAATTACAGTAAGAAAATGAACGCAGCAAAGGTGACTATATAGGATAACTATTTCGCCAGCTTAAAAAATGGAAAATTACAACAAGTACTGATTGGACGAACATGACAATTTTCCTTGTGAATTTTGGGTAAACCGTGTACAAAAGGCAGAGAAGGTAAAACTGACATGACTGACTGACATGATAAAGTTTTTGTGCTCGGGATAGACATGGGCAAGGCTCTTCAGACCTTGGTTAAATTTTCTGTGCATCACAGACAAAGTATTGCACGAAAGATTAAGATACACATTGTTATCTGAAAGTGTCGTTCATTGTAGACAGGTATACATTTGAATAATTTGTTAATATACATTGAACAATAGTGTAACCACATTGCTATAACCATCTACGTTGAGATGGTTATAGCAGATGGCTATATAATTCAGCAGACGGAACATGAGTGCGCCGCGTCTTGGTGGATAACCTATAACCATCTGCTTTTGAAATGTGAATGGATTTATTTATCTGAAGAGTTTAAGGCCAATTTTTGCCGCCTTGGGATGGCATTCGCCGCATTCACCAAACCATCATATTAGATACTGCCCAGTTGACCAGCAGGAGATTGGTTTTGAAAATCACTACCAATACGTGTCTTTGCAAGAAAGTCCGGAAATTCTTTCTGACTGTTGAGTGAAGGAAAATTCAAGCCAAAACTGAGATTTTCCGGCTCTTTATTTCTTATAGATTATCCCTCCCTCTTTATTTCCCAATACGACAATTACAAGGCAAATGGATTCCTACCGCTAAACAGGTCTTTGCCGCCAGGAATCAAAACTTCATTACAACAGAGATATAACAGATTACTTGCATATGCAGCGAAAAATCAATAATGCAACTACCAACTACTACTTATGACAAAACAAAATTTACGGGAAAACGTAGTGTTTATGTAGTAGTTGGTAATTTTTAGGAACGTTTAGAAAGAAAGTCGAAGAAGATTCACGCGACACGGGATCTGCTGGCTGGAGCTGCGACGGGACGTGGACGATTCTAAGGCATTTTCTTTGAAGGTAGGCACGAGTGAAGAATCCCCATTGTGACTTTTTGGCTAAAGTAAGTAATCCCGTTACGTCAGTAACAAGGAAGTCGCCAGGTTTAGCCATGTGAGCTGCTTTCAATAAGGCCATTAGTTCATTGTGGAATTGGTGAGTTGGCAAAGTGTTCCATCTGTACGCCACATAGTTGACCACAATAGCCTGCGTCGCTGGAGTTGCGTCCGTACACCAGTAGTTATCTGCTGGTGGAGGTAGCTAATATTTTGCGTAGAAGATGCGTTGCAGATCGGGCCACTTATGGAGGATGTACGCCGTACTCCAAATCATGGGCGCGTACAGGGCAACTGTCGCAGAACATAGAAATGCTAAATATCCGCGCGCTTTGGGGCAGTGCCGATTGTTGCGTAAATATTCATACAAGTCCAGAATCCGATTTCGATGCTTGTCCGCGAGGGTGCGCTCCCCTTTTCGTAAATTGTACCTGACCCCGAGATAAGAAATGGTTGTTGTAGGGTGAAGTATACTTTTCTTCTTACGGATTTTGAAATTGACAGCTTTAAGCCGGGCCGTAAGACGATTGCGAAGTTGGACAATTTTCTTCTTCGGTGCGACTACAAGAATGTCATCCAAGTGCCCCCAGACGATTTGGTTTGGTCTTTGCAATGGGCGGAGATTCTCGGAGATAACCGCTTGAAGAAATGCTGGAGATGTTGAGAGGCCCATTGGTAGTCTGTTGAACACATAATAGTTAGTTCACCATTGAAAACGGTTGATGAACTTTGACTAGTCGTGAATTTTCAAAGCGTAAAATGCATGTGCTAAATCGATTTTTATAGCCTTGAGGTTGTTAGTCCATCGGTAGGCTTGTATAGAGGCAGGTACGAATGGAGGCAGGTACATTCGCTTTTTCTATATCTTTGGCGTAAGGTGTGAGTAATCAATCAGCAGCCGTGCTTCCCCGTCGGCCTTCGTTGTTAGGAACGGGTAGGACAAGAACGGGCCCTTGTGATGCGCCTTCTGAATAATGTTATTCTTCTCCATATTCCGCAGGATTTGGTCCATGACACGCGTCTGTTGAGCCGTTACATGTATCGGTCTTCCTCTTGAGAATTTGGTGCGGACATAGGTTTTAAAGCCCTGGTCGAGACTTGCCGTGTGCTTACCGAAAGCTTGGGCCACCGCTTGCGGGATTTTGCACGGCTGAGTGAACTTGGGCACTGGCTGTGGTTCTCGCGCATTAAATTGGAAATCACCTGATTCGATTTGAACCGAAGGGAGGTCGGACAAGTTGCAAGAAAGTCCGGAAATTCTTTCTGACTGTTGAGTGAAGGAAAATTCAAGCCAAAACTGAGATTTTCCGGCTTCATTTTGGACAAAACATGACCAGATAAATTGACAGCATTGTCTAAAATGCAGAATTTAGATTTCATACTTTCAGAAATAAGTGAATTCAAGAAATGCTCAAAATGGACACGAGACTTCGTCGACTGAGGATTGCATACTTGGTGCACATGGATATCTACGGCGGACCACTTACCTGGAGATGATTGACCACGTAAATTACGACGACGTACACGCATCTTATAGAAATAAGGATCTGTTTGTAGTTTTGATGAATAGATGGCATCGTAACAAATTCTGCTAAGTCGCAGGAAAAGGATTCTGTGGGTCAGCCTTATATGTCCACATTAATGTTCTTGGTACTACTTTCTCCTTAAAGCAGTCCCGCAAGAGACTAACACGTTCCCTCTTGATGTGAGCTTTGAAAACTGCACATTTATAAGTCCGATATAGTTGAATAAGAGTAGGGAAACGATGAAGAAAAATTCTTTTATTGAAGAAAAGGAACATATTAATTAATTCAGTGCAGTACTTTTAGTATATTACATTTCGTGGTACATTTTTGAACGGACCCATCATCATCATTCGATGTTATCTGCATGTTGTTGAATATTGATTTCCATCTTCGAACAAATTTATCGACATAATTGAAGTACTTCCTATTAAACCCCACGTCACGTCGCCGATGATATGCTGGAATCAATTTTTTGGGAAAATTTCATGAGTCTTTAATGAATTCAACTTCGATGGCATCATTTTTAAGACAAAACACGCACTACGTAATAGATAGACCACAGAATAGCTAATGAGGAAAATTAGTTAAGCAATTACCGAACACTTAAGGCCTACTTACATAATCCATATTGCTTCTTATTAGTAATTACGTAATTTTTTATTATCGTTGTATTCTTTTATCATTGTTGACTTGCAGTTTGTGGATACAATCTTAGTAATGTAGTAATAGCCACGTTGTTTGACACTTAAAATTTTTTATCCAAATTTTTACACTCCGGAAAATGTGATTAATTAATAAGGTATTTCTTTACCTATGGACCAACTGCGTTATGTCATTCACAAATATGTAGCACTCATACAGTTTTACATGTCTGTGATGATTACATTATGGATATAGGAATTTATTTATTAGGAAGTAACTGTATGTATAACTTCAACTCTTTCCGAATTTTTATCACGCGATCATAAATTATTTAAAAATCAAACATACACAATTAACTCATATCAAGGTAGCGATTTTATTTAATTAACTGGCATGATTTTACATCAACAAATTACAACTAAATTACAGTCGGCGTCATCGGGCTCTACTTTCTATAGGCCTACTATGTGAAAGCTACTTAAATTACGAAATTATTTAATAAATTATATTGAATAACTTCATTTTATTTCAAAATAAATCGAGAACTTTTCGAGATGTTTTCAGATTAATTCCAGATGCTGTTAATATTTCCCATAATTACTTTTGAACGCGCATAACTTATTGACATTTATAACTCAATACCGAAATTTTCCATCATATTTCCGCATGAAATATGACAATCACATTGCTAGATGACACAAAATATCGTGTGATGTAACAGAATTTTGAATTGGCTGCTTTCTTAAAGTGTCCTTCGGTGATCATGTGACTTGATGAATATTGAATTTCCAGTATTTTTATGTTTCAGGAACTCTTCATTTACCTGGGAATCAAATTGCCTCTTGGCGTGATGTCGAGTGTCTGAATAGCCTTCAAGAAAAAGAAGGGCTTCACTGTGGCAATCACCTATCAAGTAGACATATCAATTGGGAGCATCAAAAAATGAAGGTTTCCTTAGCAGCGCAGACATTGAGCTCATCTGTAGCAGCAGGGCTGAAATACTGCCGTGAAGGTTTGCGCCATCGCGAGTTTGTGCAGTCGGAAGGAACGGAAGTGTTCATAAGGCACATCGACCGCCTATTCGACCATCTGAATATTAGCAGCCCTCGTGGTAGAGGCTGGAAGGGACCAATCACCTTCGAAAATTTGGCACAAGTGTGCTCATTTTTAAGATTTATGAAAGAATATCTAATGAATATTCGAGACCGCCACGGAGTACTTTTGATAAAGACCCAAAGAAATATCGGGTTTCTCGGTATGTGCGTGAACATTGACAGTCTGCTAAGGCTTCTTCAGGAATACGTACGAACTCGTCGATGGAGATATGTGCTGACTTATAAATTTTCCCAAGACCATTTGGAATTGTTATTCAATTGTATAAGACGGACATGTAAGTTAATTTGAATTATTATTTATTTCATACATGAAAATTGATATGCTGCTATCAAGTTCGTGGAAAATTCTGAAATGAAGCTCAACTTTTGAATGTTTCCATGTGTAGTGGCACATTTATGTATGCTGGTATTACATATATACTGGTATTTTTATGGTATAAATGCTAAATAGTAATAACCATTTAGCATATACATCTGAAAGCAGTGATGGTCTTATAGTTGAATACCTACCACGTAAACTGTACACCGTTAAAAATAGCTAAAATAACCGTTAAGTTTCACAGAAAATATCCGTAAATATCTGTTAAAATTATGACGTCATGACGTGATGAATGATGACGTAACAGTTAGAATCCGTTCACATTACATAAAACTACTTTTGCGGATATTTGCAGTTCAGACTGTGAAAAACCGTTCAACTAATTTTAGCTGTTAATTTTAACGGATATTTACGGTTTATAGTTCACCGTGTATCATCATGCATTCACTGTCCGTTACATGTATATATTTTTGGCTGTGTGCGGTGCAACGAAATGCACGAATTTCGATGAAATTAATATTTTACTATATAATCACAGTACTATATAATTCATATATATATATAATTATATACATTATAATAGTACTATATACACTATATAATTCATTTTATCTGCTATCTTAGTCAAAACAAATTTGTGAGAAGAAAGTGCATAATTGATTCCATTGGAGAACATTATTCTATTCTCATTAGCAATTCAATTCAAACTTTACATGTCTCCATCATGAAGATGAAGCTTTTGAAAATCATGGCGTTATCACAAAATAACCGATGCATTTCCTGATGTTGAGAATTAGTTGATAATTAGATAATCCAAGTTCACGATTAGATGGAACATTTTATGTCTCAAAATCTCAATTAACGTCACCTACGAATTTAGGAATCCCTTGGTGAATACTGCGTGGATTGCTGCTGCTCCTTTTGTTGAGATATACTGTTCGCTGTCTTAGCATTCCACAGGGGTCTCACTCGGCAAAAAATCAAAAAATAGCAAAAATTTTGAGATGGCGAAAAATTCGGAATTTCTACTAGTATTTGTATTCAGCTGGATGTTTTGTATATGGTTCAATAGAATTGGAGTTAATCGTAAAATCAATAATTACAGATAATTTACACACATACTTTAATCTCAGTCATGATTGAGTTAGTTTTGGTTTTCGAAATCATCGCCTCATGCTACATTCAATACATGCACAGGGTGGATACCATACCTTGTCCGATATATTTTCAGAAAAGTGACATGTTTTTCAGTTAATATTAATAGTATTGAGCAAACTAACATGCATGATAGGTATCAGAAAAATCCTGTTAAAATAATACTTACAATAAAGTTTCAAATGGACGCCATTTTGTTCCACACAAAGTTCACCTCGATGAATGAAATTCCTATATGACCTTGTCATTTTAGATACGAGTTTAGGAATGTCTTCGAGTACCTTTTCAATTTGTAGTTTCAGCTGTTCATTGCTTTCGAAGCTGAATGCATACACTTTATTTTGGACATTGCCCCACAGAAAGAAATCGCTGATGGTGAGATCGGGAGATCTGGCGAGCCATGGAATTGGACCACCCCTTCCAATCCATCGGCTGTTCAACCAATCGTTCAGCAAGTTCCTTGTCTGGGTACTAAAATTGGGTGGAGCGCCATCTTGTTGAATCACAGAGGTGCGGTGAGACCGGCGAGCAAGAACAGGGAATACTTTCGCGGTCAGAATGTCACAGTACCGATCACTTGTCACGGTTTCTTCACTGATGTCCACTGCTATAATGCCATGAAATGATATCGCGACGAACACGATGAGGCCCTTTGATCTTATGGGTATCTCATGATGATTGTCTGTCGCGTAGTAGAAATCTTTGTGATGATTTACTCGACCGGATATGTGAAATGTGCACTCATCGGAGATGATGATTTTGTTAGACCATGAACTCTCTTCACTGTTCTTTCGAAGGATGGTTTTGACAAAAACAAGTCTTGCCTCTTCGTCATGGTCGAAAATTTGCTGCATCTGATGAACCTTGTATGGTTTATATCCATTCTCCTAAGGAGTTTTTCGCGACTGTCCTATGTGAAATCCGTGATAACGTGATGTACGAGGGCTGTCCATAATGGCGTTCACGAACGAAACCTTCTTCTAATTCAATACGCGAGAAGTGCGATTTCCTGAGCTAGATCGAAGTAAGATGGAACCGGTATTGAGGAACTTGTCGGACCATCGTCTGATTGTTCTTCCATCAGGTGCTTCTTCGCCATATTCTTCAAAGTAGCGTCTTCTTGCTTGTTCGCTGTTTCCGTAAGTTATACAGTAAGCAACAAGTCAAGCATTTCGCTGGACGTTTTCCATTTCATCATAAAGTGAAGCACCTGTATTGAGCGGCGTATATAATAAACTCGTGCGTGCGATTTGAAATTTTAAATAAACCTAGTAGAATTTGAAACCGCAAATATCATTGGATGATTGCGAACCGTAAGAAATTCTAGATTTAAGTGTAAACATAGATGTCTTATGCAACTATAAGCATTGAATTTGAATAAGACATTTCATTATTCATATCATAGAAATAGGACAAGGTATGGTATCCACCCTGTATATCATACAAATCCTTTGACACCCTGGAAATCGCCAATTAATATCAGCGAACTTTGCTATTGACGTATCTCAGCTGGGAGAGAGATCGACTGGAGTCTCACGTTCCACTCCTGCCAGCCGCACATCTATTGCATAATGATTTGATCGTTTAACTCATTGTTAATTGCATGTACCAGATGACTTCAGATGCCTTTATTGACATCGATCACCGCTCTTGGTCTGTATAATGTCAGTCACCATTGTGGCGAAATATTTTTTCAATGATCATAATTGCAATGACATCTGATGATGGTGATGGTGGGGACTTGATCCTGACAATTGACATCCGTCGTATATAAGCAATCGTAGCACAGTTAGTAGGGCACAGGTCTACATGTAGATAGATTGGAGTTGTGGGTTAGAAGCAAGTAAACTTTGTTGCACATATAATTGAATTATTTAGGGAATTTGTAGCATGGCCTTAAGCAACATGTTTTTCTCCACACGTTTGAGCAAAATGAACCCATATCTACTGGTCTCAATCTCAATTGTACAAGTCAGAATAATGGCACATCAGGTAATAGTACACGCTCTCTCGTATCCTGCTGGATCCGGGTCAGGGGTTGCAGAGGAAGGGCATGGAGGTACGACTTCTGTTAATAGAAGAAATTTAGTGGTCTGAATCAACGATGTCTATGTCACTCATCCAATGAGACTGCATGACTAGGAGTCGACTGTTTTCTGGATATAACTGCATATATATCACATTCCATGAGCTACAAGCATGAACGAGTCTCATGAACACAGCAATCGACAGAGGGGATGAGATGAATAAGGAGATCGGAATCACGTCTCAATGATGACTTCTATGAAAAGAGAGCTTTGTGTAAAAATGTGCAGCCTGCAAGGCACATGCAACTGGATACCGTGAGAGCTGTCATGGAACATGAATTGCATTTGTTTGGGTGAATTTTCCAATACTGACAGAACTGTTTTGAATAATTGTCTCACAGATGATGTCAGTCAAAAGGCTCCCAGGTTTTTAGTCCACCTGCTATGCGTGTGGCATTGAGCGCTAAAAATTGTATAATAAAAACTACATCGACATATTATTTTTAGAGATTGGAAAGAGCCAAGTGAATTGGTAGAATTTGTCAATAATTGCTAATTAGCGCAATATATTTCTCCTACTATCCGTAGGTATCATCAGGCAGTAGGTGAATGATTTACAGAATAAAATTTGAAAATCACATCAAAATATATATAAAAAAGATATACAAAATTTACAAAACTATGGTAAGAGAAGGAGCTATGCGGCAGGTAAGAAAGGGTTACATAGTACCAACAGCATTCATAGTAAACGACCTTACTGGAAGAAAAAAGGGAAGAAATAGGATATGAATTAAAAATCTGATTACTGTGGAATAAGAAAGTCAATGAAAGAGGAAATCTGTATACTAACTGTCAAGTTCGTGTCTTGAGTTGATCTTAGGTTGTAACTTGTTAATGTAATAGGCTTCTCTCAAACGAAAGTTGGAGAATTGACTATATTCTCTATATTATTCCCAATTGACTACATATGGACATTTATACATGTTTATCTATTCTGTCGGTTTTGATCTCATACCATCTTTCAAAAAGTCGGTTGATCATGTAATCGGTAGTTATTCTGTCAGCCAAATTTCAGCTAATCAAATGAAATGAGATTGAAAAATTAAACATCTGTTGAATAAACTTCAATATCGATAAATACCACATTCACAAAAATGCCTAATATTCAGCAGCCTTCCTATCAGTCGGATAGCCCATTTTTATGGTCGGCTCCACTTCTCTTCGAAAAATGTAGAACTTGAAAGTTACATGTGAGTGCTTGAGTTTACATACGGATAATTCTAAGACCTTCATTTGATTAAATGATTTAACATACAGCGGCAAACACTATTTGTTGTATACATTCATTCTGCTATCTCATTCTCATCATTGTATGGGAAAAACAAGTGGCAAATAATTTTTTGCCGCCCTATCAAAAGTGGCAAAAATTCATAATTTTCGAGTGACACGCTTGATTCCAGCGGCGGACGATCCGTCCGAACGAATTTTTTGGCATCCGATGACGTTATTACAAAACAGAGTAACTTTTGAATCCGAGTAATGTCGAGATGCTGAGCTTGGATAGTAAATTGTAGATAGCGCTGACATTGCTTCGAATATGTTTGCATTTCTTGTTCTGTTGAAGTATTTGGAATAAACAGAAAAAAATTAAGTTCCATCTTTGGTATATGTCATTTTGAAAGAATCAATTAAGTACTCGTCCTTTCTTCCGTAACTGACAACTGTCATTGTAATTTCTTGCCTAGTTTGCTGCATATAATTTATGATTCCATCTAGGTTTAAAGAATTCCATTAGAGACTTCTATTCAGTTTAATTTCATTGACACACGGGTCAAGTATGATGAGAGTTACTTGTAAGTATTTGGAAAATATATAGGTCTATGTAAGACTGCTTCAATTTCTTAAGCGTTATTAGAATATTCTTCGAAATTTGCATTGAATTTCATAAAATATGAACATTTATTATGAAAGATAGAGGCCCAACCTTCAAGATGTTGGAATTTCAATTGACAAGAGCACGACAATCTAGAGTGCGAAGCAAATCATATTTCATCATGGTTTTATTTGTCGCTACAATGTATCTTTTAAAAAATTTCGGTGCACCGTTTATCATACCCGGTGAACCGGTCAGAGCAGATCAGTGTTTCCAACACATCGCTGATGCGTGGAAATGGCGCGGAATTCAGGAATCATCCGCGCAGCGCGGAAATTTAAGTCTTTCTTGCGCAAGGGAGATTTTTATTCATTTTGGTGCAAATTGAAAAGTGATGCAAAGTTTGATTATGATTTTTAGTGTCCCTGATAGTCACTAATTTTTGCAATGACCTACCATGTCATGGTTTCGTGTCTGTCTATGTGTGTGATATCTGCGGAAAGCAAAGCTTCAAATTATTCAAATTTATCAAGCATTCGAAGATTCGTCTATTCACGATCACTGTAGATCATCATGTGATAAAAGCTGAAACGTTAGGGGCGAAAAAGTACCCTTCGCTCCTATAGCTGATATTGGTGAAGTGAAATAGTTAGACCAATGCTGCACCTCACCAGGGAGCTAAAATATCTGTTACAATACTGGAGAGGAGATGAAAGAAAACAACATCGATGAATGTCAATTTTCGCTGATATCTTCTGTTTTTAATGGCATTTAACTGCTCGATTTTTGCAAGTAAAGTTTCACCTTGTGATTTACAGTGATTGGGATCCATCCACTCGTTGTATTCGCGCGAATCTGAAATAATATGCTATATACGCACAAGCCCACTCATAAGTTTTGAGCTGGATCAGTAATCATGTCTATTTCAGATGAATGTTATACATTAAATCATTTATTGCAACCTCCTGTCTAAGATCTAGTTATATGTGAGGCAAGATTCTGTCAAAGGAATAGGTTTCTCCCATTACATAGGCGTACAAGTGCTACACATGCAAATGCTATAAAGATCATAATTTCAAAAATAGTTCAGAAGTTCTTCTGCAAAGAAAGTCAGCATCTGGTGTTCTCATATTTAGCTGAAATTTTAGTTTGAATTCGTCTGTTCGTGCTTTCATACAGACATCTTACTTTTTTCTACGATATTGCTGCCCAACCTGCTTCAGTCGCTGTCCAAAGTGTCCTTATCAAGGGTCGCTGAATTGAACTGTTTCACATCATCCTACAAGTGCTGGATCAAATTATGATCTGCGCTTTGTGCTGGCCAGTCTGTAAGTGGTATATGAGTTATATTTTCACATATTGACAACTCGAATGAGATGTGTGGCATAAGGCACCATCGCACCGAAAATATGTCGACTGGTCATCAGGCCAATAATGGCAGCATCTTCTGGAGCTCCCGAGAATCGATTTTTCCGTTGCATCGCACAAGTTGAAGCACTCCATCAGAGCGAACTACTCACCAGGCCAGAATGAACCGATAGAACTCAACGCTTTTTGTGAAGCATCGAAGACTTTGAGTAATTAATCTTTTACCAGTACCCCTCCAAACATAGTCTCTCTGTCGTGATGCAGATGCAAACAAAATTCATTAGTAAAAACGATCTGATTCCAGTTTAATTTAGTCCATTCGTTATTTTTTCTACACTAATCAAGACACTTTGATTGGCTTGCTTGTAAACAAGGGCTTTCGGGCGGCTATTCCAAGAATGTGATTTCGTCGAGTGGAGTCTTTGACGGTGTTCAAAGAATCAATTGACGTCGAGTGTTCATGGAAATGCTCAGTTCGTTTGCAGTCGTTTCTGTATGTTTTTTGATTCGCGAGCCATGTCGAAGCTGACAGTGAAGCCAATTGTGGCAGATCTGAGAGCATCTGATACTCTGATGGAATCGTTAGGCTCGTCTGACTCATCATTGCATACGACGAAGGCCTTGGCCAATAATTTATGCTACATTTTTAAGTAATACATGATCTTTCGAGTTCAGGAATCGCTATCTTTTCAACACTCATTAACCTCGATCAGGCGATAATTGCTTACCTGAAAATTCTGACACTCCCACTTATCTGCGTTGTATCAGTTGCACCCTTTTACCATCTAGTCGTTGATGAGTGATCTGTTTCCTGACATTCTACCCTCTCATTTGATCGTTCTCCTAAAATACTTCAATGGAGAATTTTGGTAGATGATAGTTTTTGAAAGCATAAGTGAAAACGTTTTGTTTTTGAAGGAGATTTCCGTTGATGAACAACTCAGCAATTGTAATCTGATTATTGGTATTGCAAGAAAACCATGGAAGAATGATTCCATAACAGCAGTTATGAGGGCGAGATCGATTTCGAAAGTTCATAAATTTCATTTGTCTTTTTTTTTATATGCCTTACACCAGGTTTATCCGATGATAGATGCTTATTACCTTTCTGCACTTTTCTTCCATTAAACATTCATTTGGCACATGAATATGGTGGAAGACCGAAACATGCATTTGTGAAATTGAAGTATCCGAGAATATATCTTTGATAAATATTTTTCTTTATAAAGTTGGGCCTTCATGTCGATTGGTAGCTGATATATGTAGGGGCGTATCTAGACCACTGCGCGGAAAATTTTCCCTCACCAATTGTTACGAACTGCGTCATGGTGATGGCAGCATTCATATTACCCATAACGATGTCATCAGTTTTCATCAGTAAATTCTCCAAGTTGTCACTCTCTAACTTGAAGAAATCATGGTTAAACAGTCGATAAGTTATTGAACACGCTACATGGACACCCGGACATTTTGCATTTTCTTGTCTGATGGAAATCTATAGAAACACACATGATTGACATTGGTATCACTAATTTTTGCACTTAGAAATTCATTACCGCACCATAGTGGTGTTGGAACATCGACCGACTATGAGTACATGTAGGTGACTTCCATTTCTAGTCTTAAGGCACATTTCAACGCCTAGCAGCAACCTCTGCTCTCTGCACCCATTATCGAATGAATCTATCTTCCCTACACCTGTCCTTGATGACGTCATCTGCAATTCTGTTTTCGGTTGCTGTACGCAAACGACGCTACTTGACATTACGAGACTACGACAGGTGTCTCGCAGTGGCGTAGGCAAGGGGGAGATTGCTGTGATAGATAGATACCCCCAAATGAGTGGGACTGTAGGATAGAGGGCGGAGATTTTGTGGATCATGAATATAGGGATATTTCCTTGTAGCGTTGTGAGTGCTGTATTAACTCATGCAATGCTATATGAGCCATTGGTGTTGAAGGCAGTTACTGATTATCTCCTGATTTTCGTTCTACAACTTACCATTTCTTAAATTCCATTTGGACCAGATGATCCAACGCTGCTAATTTAGATGCTGGGCTGGCATGAGGTCATATTCCTAATGGGAATTTAGCTGAAGGGTATATGGACACCTTCAATTGTCATCATCGGCAGCGGGCGATCACATGTAGCATTTGACAGCCGTGACACAGCTGTAATCCGACTCGATGCATAAAACGACTTACATTAACGCTGAAAATTCAGCTGTGAAAGTGAAAAGATGAAATCATTCGACGCATGTCAGAAGATTTTCTCAAGTTAATCTATCTTCCAAGTGTGTCCATTGCATTGATGATTGCATCAATGACCAGTCGACCGTTAGCAGACAGGACCGATGAATCGCTTGACGCAGCGAATCCCGCTGCGGTAACATCCGCAGTGCAGAATATATGTTCCAAATTATAGGCGGATTGCCGTCATTAAAGGGGAAGTACACTCCAAATAACATTTTGTCTCAAATCATCAAGCATTGCATAGTCGAAACGAATCCCTATTCATTTCACTCTTCTGCTTCTCCGTGAGAGCGCTGCGCTCATTTGTTGGTTGACTGTCTACGTCACACTGCTGGTGGCTGACGTGAATGGGTGGCGTGGCGCTTGGCTGATGTGAATGACTGAGAGCGGAGAGCGAGATGAACAAAACAAAAGGTTAGTAATCGATGGTATTGCTTTCTTCTGTTCAGCTGTGATCTTTCGAGTGATCCCCATTATGGAACATAAAAGATCTTCGAAAGAAAAAAGGTGAAGAATATTTACTGTATTATCAATTGTATAAATTTGCAATGGAAAACATTGTAATTTCAGCATAGATTACGGCCACTGCTGATTGATAGGCCCTATTACAGTACCGACATATTACCGTGCTGAAGGATTATAGTATTCTGATCTGTGAATATATCAGACTGTATACGTAGGCAGTAGGCTACATGCAAAAAATATAAACACCCAAAGTTGCCCAAGCCATCTGAGAAATTTGTTCCCTTCAATTCAAGAAAACAGTATTACCGCCAATACATTCATATTTCACTTGCATGGCACAGCCAATCATCCGAAATTCCAAAGAAGTTTCATCAATCGGGTAGCCACACTCTGAGCACCATGTGAAAAGTTGCAATAGGCTAGAACTATAAACCAAATAACATTTCTCATCCCAGACACTGCTAGGACTAAGCATCTCTTCATCAATCCATGTAGATTCATCCTCATTAGAACTATCGTCGGAAGATACGCTACCTATCTCAAAGTCATCATCTGAAGCATCCAAAGAAGCATCTGATTCAAGATCCATATCAGTCATCTCTATTGATGTTGTCGGATGATCTTCGTCGACGCTTGCCGATGATTTCATTACTTCGGAAATATATCTTGAATGTTCAAGTTGATTTTCAATAGCATTTGATTTTCAAGCGATAGGATTACTTGATCGATTCGATAGAAATAAAGTTGGGATGGCATCCGCCTTCAATATCTTTGTTGTTCTAGGTCTATCTTCAGACTTAAGAAGTTCGTAATAGGTCTTTCTGAAAGCAGACTCATCAAAATGTTGAGTACAAATGAAAGAATTTTTAGTAGGAGCCCAGTTTTTCCGTCGGCATGCGTTGATCCATATTTTCTTATACTCCTCATTTTTCGGAAATGCATGCATCCGTGTACGATTGTATGACGTCTGTTTGCAGCCAAAACCACAACACTCAGGCATTTTCGCAATTAATGATAAAATGAGGAAATTCGGAGTTTGACCTTGCAGGAGAGATCGCACTATTACAAGAGATACGACAACGATAGCGTGTTGCGTTCGTCGCTTGTTTGATGGCTGTTGTCTGCCTTACGCCAGCCCTCCTCAGCAGTGTGACGTAGACAGTCAACCAACAAATGAGCGCAGCGCTCTCACGGAGAAGCAGAAGAGTGAAATGAATAGGGATTCGTTTCGACCATGCAATGCTTGATGATTTGAGACAAAATGTTATTTGGAGAGTACTTCCCCTTTAAGATTGTTATGCTTACCTTGTGTGGAATATTTCTCGTTCCTTCTTACCGATCGTCTATCTCTTCTGTGATTTTTACAAGATAAAGCGAGCAAGAACCGGCAAAAAGTAAAAAATGTATTGAAATTCTAGCGTTGCAGTGAGACCATACAGTTATTATTTTACTCGAAGATTGAGTTGAGCCTAGTAACATTGAAAGAGAATGAAAACCGCTGTAGAGTGCATGAGGCGGATAAGGTCCACCCATGTAATAGGTGAAGGGACTTATAAAACTTAATAGTACTACAAAGCTTTATTTGGATAATGTGAAAATGCACATATACACATGGTAATCTTCCGCACGTTCATTGTTTTGATGGCTTGAACATAGCACTTAAAATTTATTGAATACTATTAAGGTTTCGGTTTCTTATCTATTTTCAGCTTATTGCATTTGTCAAAAACGCACCATTAATCCACGATAAGTCAAACAAGACTTGCGCTGTTAGCACTTTATGTACAAACTGAATATAATTTGTTCTGCAGGAATGCGACAGGTGATTAAATCCACATCTGCGATGCGATCGATAGAATAAATTATTTTCTTTTGATCAATTCCTTCATTATATTCATGATATGGATCTCATAAATGCAGTATGAACGATAGGGTAAAGTGGAAAGGCCCTGATTAATCGCTTTCCAACATACATATCCATCAGTTATATAACTACGAATTCAACGATGCCATATTTTTATCAGCTAATAAAAACGCACAAGAATATCGAAGAGATGAAAATCCGACCGATTGTTTCCAATAAAAATTGACCCACCAAGAAACTGTCTTGTCTATTATCGAATATTCTTTACAAAGTGGCTACATATTCCAATTGGTGACGAAATACTTCAATAAGGTCAAGCGCAGTGCCACACGAATTATTGGTCCGTATGCACAGCCTTGTCGCGACTTGAATTGGTATGCACAAGTGAAGACTACCCAGTCCATTGATGTTACTCCTATATCTATCAGCTAGTTGCGACTAGAGGTAATAATAGAAGGGAAAGGACCACTGACTATCCCAGTCAGTAAGAAGGAGATTCCTCTTCGGCGTCGTCAGAATTCATCTTAACTAGAAAATCATCTGCTGAATTTCATTGGCCATTCAATATCCTGCGAGAAACGTCAGTGAATGGCAAGCATTACGCCTCCAGAAACTGTAGTTCACTGAGATTGATAGTATGTCATCTAGCGACCAGCAGCAAAGCATTAAATGAATTTATTATGAAACGTATGTAGTCAACTTGAGAACCATGTGAAAAAATATGATGTTGAACAATCAAGAATCCCCCTTGTCTTCATCTTGCAATCGCAGGTTAAACTGATGACCTGTTTGGAACCTGGACAAGAACAGGAAAGGGATATTTTCCACAAAGCGTCCACCACTTGTGCAGCAGTGAAGAGATACATTTGAAATCGAGAGAGAGAGAGGTGTCAGAAATCGGAATATTATGCTGGTTTGAGTAGAATGCATATGAATCCGGTTGGTCGAATGCATTGCCGCTTTAACGAAATTTGATTGTTCTACTATTCGAGGCTCATGCTGTCCACTATACAACTTGCGATGAATTTACTGACATTTGAAAATACATGATAAGCTCTGATATTATGTTTCTGCAAAATAGTGATATCATCGACGATCTTCTGCGTAGCAACTCAGGCAGTGAGACGGTGTATAGTGTAGATATGCATCATTCAACCGATGGATATGTAGTATTAACGATTACTTAGTGGCAGTTGACTGGCCTCCAAAATGAGAAACTATGCGAAACATTTTAAATTAAAAAAATGCAACTTTCAATTTTTGTGTAGATTCGTTGTGGGGGAAAATAGACTAGATGAATGAAAGTGCCGATAACAGGAAACGTTTCTTCATGTTCAAAAGTTGTGTTGTCTATATTTGGTAAAAACAATTTACGGCAAAAAATTAGCTATAATGTATGTACGTGTCCGACGCGTTTCGCACATCAATTGTGACAACCAACTGCAAAAACAAGACAGTAAGCAAGCATGCTGTCTTGTTTTAACCGTTGCTTACCCATGTGATGCGCGAAATCCGTCGGGCGTGTACATGCATTACAGATAATTTTTGGCCGTAAACTGTTTTTACCAAATATAGACAACACAACTTTTGAACATTAAAATCTTTTGTAGTCAACAATGGAGAAAGGTCTTCAGTCAAGCATTTAATAAGTGATTATAGATTATGCAGTACATTTCCCATGCTCTGAAATTGCATTTAAAAATGGCTTCTGGTTTAAGTTTATAATTTCAAAAGGAATTTATCTTGCAGGTATTTTCCGTGTAACAGCTGCCAATTAGGAATCTTGGAAGGTATCTCAATGCCGCACGATCAGCTTTGTAACAGGCTTGAAATAAGGCGGAATTCTGCCTAGTCTCGACTGAACTGTGCACGGAAATCCGAGTTGCGACTGGCTATGAGTCATTCGCAATCCTATCTCCGCCCCTAAACTGTCCAAAAACTAGCACAAGTCGACACTTGGAAGGTCCTAGTTGCCACTAGCCTGTGCATGACAACAAGTAGTGATTATTTATGTGAAAAGTCTGCGAATTGAAATATTTGATCGAAACTGTCACACTCATAAAATCAAAGCGGAAGATCGTATCAGTCTCTTACAGAATTATACAGCTTCCTCGATAGACTTAAACAATCTAATTCCGTTGTATCAGTTTCCTAGAAGTTGTTGGAGTTGAATTCGAACATAGTACTTGTAGTAATATTAACCAAAGAATATTAATACTGGTGTTACAGCGCTACACGCACGAAATTAGGATTTATATTTTGCTGAGATGAAAGTTATTTGAGCTTCATTGGCACCACTAAACCTTAAGACAGCAATTGGTTGCATGCGAGGCACTCAACTTTTTCTTGCATTCTTGCAAGCATTGAGGAGTTCAGTGACTGATCTCATCAGCAGTTTGCGGAACAACGCGTGACGACGACCCCCCCCCCCAATTCGGTTATTAGTATTTGCATTCAAATTTCATTTCTCATCATCTATTGCCTGTCAAATAGTTCGATTTACTGCTACCTTCCTGCCCATCACGATGTCCTACATTACATGCTTTTATCCTCATTTATTAGCTACATTTTTGCTTTTGCATTGCAACTTTTTACTTTAACAAGCTTCTGGAATATTGATGTTTAATACGTAGAGTGATAAGTTTGTTAACAATTCACAAATTAATAAATCGACTGCTAGTTATATTCCTGACGGCTTCGTATCTAAGGTCACCGTCTCTGAAAGTCTCAGTAATGGACCGTTATGTGAAGAATAGCTTTTTGAACTTTTGAATACCCGCACTATATGCACCATACATATCTCTCTTCGAAACCTAGCCATGACCAAATATCCTTGCCCCGATTACTTCGGAATTTATGATAGAGTTTCCAGTGTAGAATCTGTTTGATTTTCATCGAAGAATTACAAGTAGCTGTATTATACCATATTAATGAACTTTTACTGATCATTTTTATACAGCTAACATTGCACTTATTGCTCATGTATCTAATATATGTAGATAGGAACATAGACTTTCGTGATCCTTTCTGTTGTCAATGTCTTCGTGCATCCTGCTTCTATCAATACATCGCGCCATCCACCTGAAAATTGTCTCGCTCGGTTTTTGAGCGAAATGTAAGTGATGAAAAACTTCTTTGATAATAATAATACCTGAAGACAAAAAGAAATTTCTGGCAACTTATGCTTTCCGTGAAAAGTTGAGGAAACATCCACTCAATTTGAGTATCCTGATTTCATGACAAATGAGACGTAGCATTCTGAAGCTAAATTGTGACTTAAGTAATGGCAATTTCACAGAAGTCCAAAAATTTTGAATAGCAAAGGCGTTCTCTATAGCATGTAGATTTCTTACTTTGTTAAAGATTTAGCAGCAAAACCAATTACCTCTGACAGGTCGTTGTTGAGGTGCGCTTATCTATACTACTTTAAAAAAGAGTCTACATGAAAACTATGTATGCGGGCCGTGCTGATGAGCCCTTGTTCAGCGAAACGCAGCGTCTACGGCTACCAAGGATCTTTTAGTGCCTAAAGAGTTCAATCTGGGAATATACTTCTATTCAAGGCAATCATATAAATGTCTACGTGCGGATATACATGTGTGTTTTTGAACCATTTCTTTGAATTTTCGATGAGCGACTGAGCGTACGGAAAAGTTGTTTGAACTGAAATTGAAAGAGTGATCGGCGATTTCTTGTCGTGAGCGAACGGTTGAGCGACGAATTCTAGGAAATGACAATTTAAAAGCTTCAAAATATGAAGCAGTGCGAAATCTTTAAAATACTCGTAGCTTTAAAGGTTTTAAAGGTACAGCAAGGAAAATCAATTTTGTTCTCATGAGCATATCTTATTCGATTGATGAAGTAGCCCCCAAAACACGATTCTCCCCTTCCCCCCCCCCAACCTTAACTTCCAAACATCCTGCGAATCGCATGAAATTCTCTGATCAGCACATGTAGGGTCTGAACTCTGAAATTTCTTATGGTAGCATTCGTTTGCTCTAAGTAAGTTATCTTGATAATATAAATGTTAATTCAAAATGCGAAATTAACAATTTTGACAGATTTTGAAAAAAATTGTGACACTTTCCCGTAACTTTGGCTATAAATCTCCTTAATGAGTGCTATTTACGATGCCAACGTGGTCGAATGTGCTGAGAAGTTGCTTCTGAGGAAAAGGATAATATATAAATGAAAAAATGTGCCCTTGAAAAAATTAGTGTAATTATGAGAATTTACCTGAAAAATAACCATGCCCGTGTATTTGTGAAATGATGTTCTACATGCACAGGTAAAATGCAGTTCAAATGCAATTATACAGAAGGATGACTGTAAAAATTCAAATTCTTAGGAAAATACATAGAGATGACTATTTATATCATGAGCCACTGCTAAAAATATTGAACACAACATTTGAATATCCATCACTTTGGTCACGGCTCATATTTATGAAAATGTACTCACTTAGGAAATAGTGTTTCTTCGTTAGAAGTTGTCGTACAAAATGCTTGCAAAAGCTAAGAAAGTGCTTCGAAATAGATTATAAATTTGAACGACCACTGATCCAAATTCAACGATTTTTTGGCGAAAAGTTTGAAAATGCGCTGAAACTAATTTTCACTAAAGCGTAAGTCAAGCGGATTTATTTTAAAAGGATCACAGCAAATCATGCGACGGGGTAGTGAAGTTAACCTCGTCAAAATAAGTGACATTCAGAATCATACAATAGTCATTTGTTGAAGTTTTTTGTTTACATCTAGCTCTGATAAAGGTTGCATTCCATTCAGTACAATTACAGTCAACAACGGGAAGTGCAGCTTTGTCTTAACTTATGACGACACTTCATATTCGAGATTACATATGAACATATAAATGGGGTTTACAAAACTTGACAATAAAAAATGCTGGAATATACTTTGAAATCTTGATTGATGGCATTCATGAAGCGAGTTGGAAATATCATGTTTTCAATTGTCTTACTATCAGTTGATTTTCAATTAATAATAATAGTACTTGTGCTGACACTGGATATGTGAAGAACGTTATGGAAATGAGCCATAGGCGAGCGTAATGTTCATTTATAATTGTGTGCTTTCTGCACTTCTGGTGAATGACACTCACTCCTGATTTAGAATTCCTAGACAAAAACTCATACATATCAATCTATATGGACTCCAATGTCTTCTGACTCTGGATATAGGCATTGATGAAACGACCTGTCGATGAAATGACTCAAATCCATTATGTCTACGTGTCGATGAAGGAAACCACAATCAAATATACAGTATATACGTATAACTAACGTATATATCCGGTGGCGTCGCGTGCTACCAGACCATAGGCCTTCGCTCCAAAATGGATTCCTATATATCTGTAGCAGACAGCATGAACTGCATAATTAATTTGAGACTATCTTAATTTCAGTAAATTTTCAAACACCTGTACAAGTACATGAACATTCAAATCATGCCGGCATCCATGACTACAGAATGAAATGAAATGATGTGAGAAATAGATGCTGATATTTAAAGGAAAGGTACACTGAAGTCCTTAGACTACCCAATGTTGACTATTCTGCATGTGAATTGTGATTCACTATGAGTCCTATGTGACAGCCTCTTTTTCTGAACAGCCTCATAAGCATGCAATCCTAACCTGACTGTTCGTCAACGCGACTCTTGTTTTCCCAAGATTTTAAACGTCAAATGACAATGAAAATGTGATGTTGATTTCTCACATGACGCTTGATCACCTTGGTGAGATCACTATAGAGAACATTCACTCTCGTGGAAGCTCTCACCAACGCAAGACTCTGTTGTGATTATCATAGCCTGTCAATCACTAACATGTTTCAAATTAAGGGCTGCTAAAATGTTTTTTGTGCTCCTCCTGATATTCTATCCCTTGAGAGTAGTTTAGCTTTTATTTCAATGCCATAAACTTCGTGTACGATGGCTAGAGTTTTCTGCATAATCCCTCGGACGACTGGCCGGTGTAGAAAATAACCACTGTTGAAATTATCTCCATAAACATAATATCAGAATATGTCTTGAATCATTATATCTGACTGAATCACTTCATCGCTATCTCCTTTCTGCAGCTTCAAATCTTCCGATCTGACATTCAGCCATTGTTGAACGCAGACACGACGATTCAACGCGTCATCATCTTCTCCAAAATTTGGCGAAGCCACGAATAGTGAAAATTTGCGTCTCTCTCTAACTGAATCTAAGAATTTATAAATAGATCTTTTCTTACATTGTTGCAATGTAATTGCTTCTTCGTTTCTATCGGGAGAAGACGATCGAGCTAAGCGCACACGCTCCACATATCACACAAACACGCAAATCTCTGTGATTTGCTGTGGACACATCCCCAGCGCATTGTGTGATTGTTGAAGATCCCTTCAGTTCACAGCTGAGCGCTGGCGCTCGGAACGTATTTGAGAGTAGTGACTTGAAACTGTAAAGTGTGTGTAAAGGTGTAAACGCAAAGATGCTCTCAAACACAAAAAAACAAAACTATTTGCACTTAAGTTTTATGAACGTAAATAATTTTTTTTGGGTATGCGGCGAAGGTCTCGCAGGGACGGAGATGACGCCACTGTATATATCATACATATGTTCTGTAACGTACATCATATATAACCTCTCACCTACTTTTTTGAAGAATGTCCCTTCTTTTTTCCTCCCTACTTTTTTGTATGCCTGCTATGCTGTGATATGACGTGATTTCAGTTGCGTTTCATTCATTGCATTTGATGATCATCACTGCATTCCACACTTACTTATCAATTTAGGTGGCTGGAATACAAACCCATCTGCGGTATGTTTTGCCGCAACGTATCGTAGACTTCTGTTTCGTTGTGGTGTATCACCAAGTATGAATGGAAATGTTGTGCCACAGGATGGCACGGAACTGCTCGACGACGACTCGAACGATTCGGAGGAGGAAGAACTCCCTGAAACGAGTTACCTCTCACGGTATGTAGATGATGTCGTCGTCTACATATCCGGATGGGTATCAAAGACTTTGATGACCAAAATGAAATGCAGGACATGTGCTGCTGCCTTGACCACCAATCAGCCATTTCCGAGGCAGTCCTCGCTGTTGCGATCAAGGAATAATGGACCCTTAACAATCCCTTCAATGGGCGTTGTTAGAATTTGCCGCCATTCAGAAAGCTGCCTGCGGAGCAAAGTCTACTCACCTCAAACCTTTATCACCAAAGTTATGCATTTGCTGGATCCGTCATCTCTTTTTCCTGACCTTCTGATGCATGACCTGGACACCATCGACGGGATTGACAGTCATGTCACATCGCTTGTCCGTGTGATTATTCTAAAATACTACAATCTCCGACAACATCATGTGGCCAAGCAAAAGAACATCAAGCTGCATTTGCGCAGAATGAGGTCGACATATACCAACCGTTTACATTTTCAATTTCACCAATGAGAGGTATGTGTATTACATTAAATACTTCTTCTTTTTTTGTGTCAAATCAAATTCGATTTGCTGAAGAAATGCATAAATGAAACGTAACTATAATTAACGCTAGCAAGATTCTGAAGTCCTAATTCACAATGCGTTGAATTCACGCTCAGTTTTGGCATTGCTGACAAGAAGCAGTCAGAGGACCTCCACCAGAGTTGCTTACATAGGGGAATTCTCTCTAAAATTGAAAGAGTCATGGCCACAGCTCCATATCTTCAACTTAAGCTGTACTAGCGTAATACTCCTTGAAAGTTTCCCACTCATCAAAGATATTGGCTGCAAGTGCGCCAAGCTAGAGAAGAAGCGGCTTGAAATGGTCCACGAGACTTGTCACTTTCTCAGCACCAAGTGCGTTTGAGTCATCAGAGGGCTTACTTACTATATTGCTGAAATCTCAAATTTTGGGATTCCGCTATCTCCAGATTGGAATTTTGGTAAGCACTTTCGAAGTTTCATCGCAACTTGGTGAGATAGCACTACATGCTACGCTGCGATACTGGTTAAATGCTGTTTATATTTATATAATTTGGAAACATTCAGCAGCTAAAAAATAGGGAAGATAAAAAAGAAGTCAAGCAGAATTTACAGGTTAAATTATCTCCTGAATAGGGTGCATTAATCTCCACACTTTTCTGTGTCATCAGTCCTATTTTTCCACTGGATGCAAAAACATCTCGTGCGAAATTTGAAGATTTTTCATTGACTCCTATGACGGCTGTCAGGAGTCATCTGGACATGGATGCTTGAAATAGTCAAGAAGACTTCCATGATATTACTTAAATGGAACCGTTCTACATGTGAATGTGGAATGATAATATTCATATATAAGTATATATGCATACTATAATGTATAGGTATATAAATTATGATACTGTGCATTTACAAACGTCTCATGAAGCAGTAGGTCAGCGCACGTGTTAAGAGAAATGGTGGTGCTATTCCTAATTTAGGCTGATTGATATTTCATTTATCTTATTTCCCGATGTGCATCTGCCTCAACGCCCTATACCTACTTTGCAATTACCATTATACGCCAGTCACATTCTTGAAGATTCATAAATTTTACATACTTTTCACGAAGGCCACATTCTCGCTATGGCAGCCTTGGATCGGTGGCTGGCGTCTTACCAATCGGCCGACTGTTCTAATTTGTTTTCATCCTGGACCGGGCTGGTGGCTGGTTCCATCTGTGCTACCTCCATTTAAGTCATGTATTCATGAGGATATATTGACACTTGATAAGTCGAGCTTTCTCTTTCTTTCAGGTTCTTGCTAACAGTGGATATCATCCAACCTATAGAAAGAATCTCCTAAGGAGATGCAGGTATTGCATGGGCCGTACATGAGAACAACATCGGACGTTAGTATTAACTGGGTTTACTTGGGGATGCAATGAAGTTTAGAAAGGTTCGACTGATGTAATGAAGCTCCTTTGGTTCAATCACTTACCCAATAACCATGGATTTATAACTATAGGTACTGATACTGCTGCATCCTACCTCTGGATTGCAGTTCTGTGAGCACTAGAAATTTGATCATTGATCATTAACAGAAGTGTGTCGATCTCAGAGCTTAATTGAATTTAATCAATGTTCATCCATGTCCATTATATCCTTCATTTAATTCAGACACGGTCTTTGAGTACGTAATATCTTCATGCATTCGTAGGCACTGATTTATGCAAAAATTATCACGCAATCAACATGTCAGTGCACATACCTCCATAGACTCATACTTTTCAGGGGTAGTCATTCCCATTAACATGGATAATCTTAGTTAAGAATTTATTTCTTAATGGTAGAAATTACACAGCAAAATGTGTGCATGACAAGAGCAATGAGAACCTTCACTAGAGTAACTGTTTCATCTCCTAATTTTGAAAATTCAATTCAATTCCATTGACTTCCATTTGTAAACACACGCAGCTGCGTGTATTTAAGAAAATTCGTCGCTGAAATTGACATCTTCGATTCAAAAATAATTTTGGCAACTCTGTGAAGTTGTGAAATTTAGACACATCGTCATGAAAATATCAAATTGAGATATGACATCGATAACCTGTATTTCAGGTCTGAACTTTTACTTAACATTTTGATGGTTTCGATAGTAGCCTTTGAGATACAATATTGAACTTATGTTAGCAATTGTAGTACTTTTTAATTGTTTTTCCCGTTTAATTTCAAGGATTGTCGTTGCCTTTTCATGAGTATATCACATTCAGATGTGCATGCTTCCATGCGCATATGTTTTCAAAGAAATAATTTAAGAAGTGAGTTGTTTTTTAGATAATTGTTATAATTGAACATTCGATGAGCTATAAGGTTTCAGACCTCGGAATAACAACTGAACGTGATTATTAACATTTCCGTAGGTAGGAAGAAAGCTTTTAATCAGCTTTAGTCCAAAAATGAGCTTGTATCCTACAATGATGGTCATTAGGAAAAACGTCGCATGCAACGTTTTTCCGATTGAATATCTTTATTCTGAATCGTTAATCAATCCGTCGCCTTAAGCTACATGTACAATCCTGCAATTCAAATCCTACAGAAATTCGGGGCGTAACTGTAAAGATACGAGTACAGAAGACATCGCTGATAATGATTGCTAACATAACTTCAGCATTCCGCTCGGGACAATTATTCAACCGATTTTTGCATTGAAAATGGATGCAATTCTTGTCAGAACTAAAAAATTTGATAATCTCGTGTTCAAAATACTTTCTTCCATAATGCCATCGGATTATGTGATTCATGTGTTGCAAATCATTTAATCAATATTTACATCCAGTATATTAGATCAGCAATTACCATTTTCCTTGGTTTCTACGCATATTTATCCGCATATCACATGTTTTCTTTCTAGCAGATGACATGAGTAACAGATTTCGCTTTTCCATGTCACTTGAGAAAGGAAGTCAAAAATTCATTACCGCTTACAATCTTTGAATGACTTTTTTAGATATCTGAAATTGAGGAATGGTCTCCGAGGGTTTTCATGCGTCACGCACCCACTATCCTTAGTGCTTAGCATTTATGCTTATTATGCCTAGTATTTTCTAACACACTCATTTTATAGGCAAACGTGCAAGTTAGTTTGTTTGAAAGCAGAGCCTCACCGAAAAGCATCACATGCAGTGTTGAAACCACGTGGACCTTATTTCTGTCGAACTGTTTTAACGGTGTAACTTGCTTGAAGTGTAAAGAGACCTTTAAGCTGTTGAATCTGAACTCGACGGAATCTTAGATGTGAGTGAAGTTGGGATGCAAGAATTTTTCCCATCACATAATCCATAAAGCTTCATTATTTTAAGTGTGAAATGCCTGCGGTGCTTATGACGTAACATGGAAGATGGTTACACTCGCAGATTCATCAGTTTCTAAGTCAATTTTGAAGGGTTTTATTAATTTACCCCTTAATTGAGACACTTGCGGAACCGAAGATCTATTTTGGGATTTTATGAAATACATTTCCCACTCGACTTTATTTAGCAGATATACTACAGAACTATTTTTGCAATTAAAAAAACAGTTTACTCCGGTTCTCCAAAATTGCTTGGACCACATCATCGGATTCGTTATTCAAACGAAGGAGAATTTCATCTATAATGTGCGAACTGGTCATACATAACATGCATGACCAATTTTTTGGTGATGATCACAGTGTGTTGAAGGTGATAACAATATTTTTGTGATCATCTTTATCCACACTTAAATTATTGTTTTACTCATTGCTAAACTTAGAAGAAGGGAAATTAATTAAGTTTGTTAAAAACTTGTTTACATCTGTCATTGCATTGCGCAATGTTGTTTGAAAAGCACATGGCGAGCCATGTACTTCGAATGATACCTGGCGGAACAGATGACGAAGATCACTCAAACGAGGTTTTACCTTTCAAATCCTGAGTCATAATTGGCTGTGTGTGGAATTGACTGATTTTCGGCAGCCCGATATGTCCCAAGTTGTACAACTGACTGCATTGCTTTTACAGTAGTATAATATAGTGACAAAATGTGTCCGTTGTCGACTTCAAACATCCCAGTCGTAGAGTGCGTAGAAAGTTCTGTCACCATTTTTATCATGAATTGCATGTCAATGATGTTGTTCAAAACTCCTTAATCTTGTCATTTTCTAAAAAAAGTAAATCGCAAAATCCAAGTCATTTTCAAGGGACAAACTAAATAATCGTAATGTTCAAAATTTTAGGTTTATAATTATTTTCATATCTGAAGCCTTTTCATAAGCCTTAGACAACCGCAATAAGCTGGGAAAGACCTCTCTCACTTTGTGAAAGCTATCAAAATCTTCAAATGCACACAAAGTAAGCAAAAGCTTAAGTGCCTCCAAATTGTTTTCATTATCTATTCTTCAACGTCTTCGGAACTTGTTGCTGCTAGGTAGAAGGGCCGCGAATGCGAATTCATCGCATTTTGGTATAAGAATTACACATGCATTTGGAGTAACAGTCAATAAATGTGAATACCGCATATTCTCGAATCCTACCCGCCATTGAATAGAACCCGTACATTAATGGAAAATGCATTAGTATTGCCCATCCTCGAATGGAAATGTACTCAATTGAAGGTTTTGCGATTATATTACAAAACTACTGTCATTGGAGTATGATTACATATACATGTAGGTTTGATGGCTACATGTGTGTGATGTCTAACGATTCTCTCAGCGCTTCGATTTGATGATTGCAGACTTGTTCTGTGTTTCTACAGGAAACAGGTGAAAAGGTTCCTTTTGTGTATCCATATGACTTGAGTGAGGCTCCATGTCATCTAGAAACTTCTGATTGAGATTTAGACCGATTCAGGCGGCAGTCGTTTGTCTGTTGCTGTTCCTTTTGTCGTCGCACCAGTCATTTTTTTATTGACCGCCGTTGACTCCATATTCCCTCCATTTGATGACAGCATTGAAGTTCATTAGAGTCCACAAGCTGCGAAGAATTGACTCCTCAACGATTCCACAACTGCTGTTTCTATGGTTCTGGAAACGAAACATGTCACAATGTAACGAATGGTGTTTTTGCTTACTCGTTAGTTATTTTGCTTGCTCGTTGCTGGGCATTTCAATCCTAGGTTCCTTCAAGGCTCCATCTTGTTCATCTATGTTTTCCTGCACGAGAGGTCGCGACTGCTTTGTTGGATGTAGTCTCCCCTCTTGATGCTTGGACTGATAATAGATGTCGCAGCGAAGCCTTCTCGTGGTGAGTTTACATGAATGCATGTGTTCTTGTAATTGATTGATAACTAACTTTTCTATTTTTCAGAGAGGGTATTGTCCATAGAAATCCGATTTTTTGCTTTTGTTTAAGGACTAGAATGGCCATCACCTGATTTTGATGGCAATTACAGCTGTTCGGTTAGGCACGGAAATGTGTCAAGGACAAATCAAAGTGATAGACCCTATGAATTTGATGCGTTTTTCATTGAAATTGTCTATTCACAGTTTTTCTAATTACCTGTCTGAAATCAGTTTAAAGGAGTACGCCCATGTGTGCTGATGTCTTTGTAAGAAATAATTTACGAGTCAAAATTAAACTTAAGGTACCGGTACATGACCTTGAAACCATCTGCGCATGTTAAATAGTCATTCTGAAATTATTCTTCAGTCAGATAATTTGCGAATAATTCATGCCACGTGCGTGTCAGTGCTGCAGTCCTAGATTTATCAGAAGGTAACGCTGCCTGGAATTCCGTGAAACACTTTCAACGAATGAAAAAATCTTTATTTCTTTCTGTGCAAGCGCTGTAAAAAATGATGAACCGGTGGCATTACGGCGTTATCCCGCCTTAGCCTGCGACTACAGCACTGATGTGTGTGTGTGTGTGTCGTAGAAGTTGCCTTTGCCTGTAGTGCTGCTAGAAGCATCCCTCTATCATTACACATGTGATTTTATAATTGTATATTAGAAGTGCAATTTTTCATAGTTGATCAGCATCACAAATGTTCTATGCTCTTGCATGTTGCCTCTAGAATAAAGGTGGGAAATAGTCCTGGTCTTTGATAAGCTGATATTGATGCATAAATATTTGAGCATCACTCAATGTCGTGCGGTAAGTTTGTGTGGGCCAATCCTGCAAGTGTTACATACAACAAGGCATCGACAGGCTATTGATCACATTCAAAGGATTATATAAACGCAGGCATGCACTATTAACATGGCTTTGATTATTTGATTTTTGAATATTTAGGTGTAATTAAGGATTGCAATCCCGGCACTTTCGGACTATAAAAAACAAGTCGGTGCAGCTCTTAAGGTTACATACCTCAAGTTTACTTTTCCACCTGCTTAATGTTTCAGTCCGAATGGAATTGCAAATATGTAGTGCACTACATACGCCGGAGTTTTTCATTTACAGATTCTTCCGAAGTTCTAGCGTGCCAGATGAATGATCAATTACTAGAAATCCTGAAAACAAGTACGCCAGTGCGCCGAAGTCTGCCATCCGGTCGCGGTCCGGCGCACCACTGTATCGATGCCAGTTAGTGTCCGACGCATACAATTGGAACTGCGTAACCTCGTCGAATGGTTCACGCCGCCGAACTGGAATCCATGCAGTGGTGCGTCAGACTACCTGGCGCACTTCTGAGAGGCACGTCTGTACTCGGCGCTCTGCCGCGAAAAATGTCAGAAATACTAAAAATTGATCATTTGTCTGGCGCGCCTGGAACCAGTTGAGGCAAGACTAATTTCAGAAGTTCTAGAAATAGATCTTACTTCTGTCGCACTGTACCGTCAACGTTGAGTTTGGCGCGTCTGTTAATGGTTTCAAGAAGCCTAATTTCAGAAATTCCAGAAATAGATGTTGCGTCTTGCGCGTCAACCTCTAGTATAGTGTGCTTGGCACTGGTTTCAAGAAGCCTAATTTCAGAAATTCTAGGATCAGATCCTACGTTTGGCGCGTCAACCTCTAGTCTAGTGTGCTTGGCACTGTTTTCGGCAAGCAGAATTTCAGAAATTCTAGGAGTACATCCTCCATCTCGCGCACTGGCGCGTCAACATTGAGTCTGGCGCGCATGGGACTTATTTCGGCAAGATAAATTTCAGAAGTTGTAGAAATAGATCTTAAGTCTGTCGCACTGGAGCGTCAATGTCTAGTCTGTCGTTCCTGGCACTGGTATTAGCAAGTTAAATATCAGAAGTTCTAGAAATAGATCTTAAGTCTGTCGCACTGGAGCGTCAATGTCTAGTCTGTCGTTCCTGGCACTGGTATTAGCAAGTTAAATTTCAGAAGTTGTAGAAATAGATCTTAAGTCTGTCGCACTGGAGCGTCAATGTCTAGTCTGTCGTTCCTGGCACTGGTATTAGCAAGTTAAATATCAGAAGTTCTAGAAATAGATCTTGCGTATGTCGCACTGGCGCGGTTCAACGTCTAGTCTGTTGCGTCTGTCACTGATTACAAGAAGCCTAATTTCAGAAATTCTAGGAAAACATTTTCCATCTCGAGACTGGTGCACATAGGACTGATTTCGGGAAGCAGAATTTCAGAAATTCTGAAAGCAGATCTTATACTAACGCCTCAATGTCGAGTCTGGCGGGTCTGTCACTGGTTTCAGCAAGCTAAATATCAGAAGTTCTAGAAATAGATCTTGCGTATGTCGCACTGGCGCGTCAACGTGTAGTTTGTTGCGTCGGTCACTGGTTTCAAGAAGCCTAATTTCAGTAATTCTAGGAATTCCTTTTTACATCTCCAGTCTGGCGCGTTTGTCACTGGTTTCAGCAAGACAAATTTCATAAATTCTAGGAGCAGATCTTATACTAGCGCCTCAATGTGGAGTCTGGCGCTACTGGGACTGGTTTGAAGAAGCCTGCTTTCAGAAGCTCTAGGAGTTGATTTTACGTTTGGCGCGTCAACGTCGAATCTGGTGCGCCGAACACTGTTTTCGGCGGGCCTAATATCAGAAATGCGCGCCTGGCACTGGTTTCAAGAAGCCTAATTTCAGGAAATCTAGGAGTAAATATTTCGTCTGGTGCGTCAACCCCGACTCTGGAGGGCTGTGCGTTGGATTCGGCAAGCATGATTTCAGACGTTCTATGAACCGAAATTACGTCGAATCTGGCACTCTGGTACGTCAACCAGGGACCTGGTGCACCCAATTCGAATCTGGAGCGCATGATCCTGACTTTATCGAGCTTGTTTTCAGAATTTCTAAAAATGAATCATTATTGTGACACAAGGCACACAAGATCCCGATATAGCAACAGTTGGCGTACAAGTTCTTGTAACACATATCATGCTCGATAATCAAGCTGTCATGCAGATGTGATGAAACTTATAGCTGAAATTTGCTGTTAATGATTGACACCTACATGAGAGTATTTGATGTTGCTCATTTTTACTTTGTGGCCTTATAGGACCATGTTTCTAAGAAGTCTAATAGGGTTCCGTTTATGGCCAAAGTATATTGATTTTTCATTATGATTTGGAGAAATAATTGAATGTGTGATAATGTTTATTAGGAAGTAATAACTTAGTATCAGATTAGGCATAACATCAATATCTGGTACTCAAAAGCTACAACAAAATGCGTTGCAGCAAAAAATGAACATGTGAAAATCTAGGTGATTTACAGATGTCAGGATGACAAAACAAAATATTGATAATTCTCAAGAAGTCTGCTTTTTCACAGTCATGATTGCTTATGGGCGCTTTTTTCTTGGTATTTGATTTCTTTCTTCCGCTCATCATTTCGCTGCTGTATGATTAACTTCACTTTGAGCACTGTTCAACTATTCATTTGATAGTCTGACTCCTATCACTTCGCTTTTATCGGATAAAGCTACTGCAAATTCCGTAAAACTGTATCCAGTAGCATTCTACCTGCTTCAGTTTTATCTTCATCCTTCTCATCTTCAATGAACTTCTTCTCTTTCTCGTCCAATGCCTCATACTTCCTTTTTGCAGATTGAACAGATTTAATTGTTGCCGCTGTTTTCATTAACTTGTATATTTCTCATTGTCAGTCATCAGTTATTCCCTTTTATCCTAATGATGACAATTAGCACCCCAGGAACAAAAATTATGAACCTCAACATCTCCTTACGAAAAGCGAGCACTTTTTGATAGTAATCATTGCGAAGTTTCAATGGACATAGTCTGCTTGCTTGTTCTGCTGTTACAATATTTTTTATTGTCTACTGGCTTCTGAAACCATGCGATAGTTTTGGTAACTCTTTTTGTGTTGGTATTGATTTGTTGTCATATCGCCGAATGCCTTTCAGAAGGCATCGCTCTAAAAATGGTCAAGACAGATGATTCCCACCAGTTCATTGTTTTCAAATTGACCCTCAAAATCGTCTCTGACCATAGAAAGTCATCTCCTTGGTCGTAAATGAGACGAGGTAGCGCAGGCGAGCTTTCCGATGACAGCAATTGTCCTCTTATCTCCACAATCAAATCTGAGACAGGTGGGATATTTTAAGCATTTGTGAGTTCAGAAGAAGTTTCTTTTGATGGTGGCGCCTTTTCATTCGGCGATTCTTTTATGGCATTTCTTCTTCTATTATCTAAATCAAGCTTGAAATCTTCAATCGTACATGAAGAGTTTACTCAGAATTGATTTATTCACACACATACATGAGATAAAGTCAGAATTTATCTCACAGATACATGTTTAAAGAACAACTGATTGCTTTTTTTGCAGTAAGTGCCTCTATATTTCTATGCTCAAAAGTATATAAAAAGTCGTGAACTTTCAAATCAAGTGGACTTGAAGCCAAATCAAAGCATCAGCACCACAAGTGAAAGGCAGATCTGTCACCATAATTTCATAGAAGGGCACTCATCTGAGATATGCTCCATTGTCTAACATTCGCTGAATGGAGACTCATGAAGGCCTCATTTACGCAGTGTCTCACAAGAATTACCCTGCGCGGCAGCGTAGACGATTGAGCAGCGTCCATTTGCCACAAGGTAGCTTCGCACGAGACAGATCACGGGTCGTATCTGTGACGAGGGCCTTGTTAGGAGCGTCCACGGCAAGGCTGCAAGGATCTATAAAGAAGGTTCTGGAAAGGTTCGCCACACTGGGTAATGAAACGGAAGGCGTAGAGTTGGCGGATGCGCGATGTCGTGAAGGGGAAAGTTTCGAACTTATTCAATAGAATTCGATACGCACACAGTTGCTGTTTCTCTTCTGAGGTCAAGTGGAGCAGTATTGGTGAGTGCGGGAAGCCAGTCAGTTTTCATTGCTTTGATGGCACCGGATATAGTTTGCATGGCTTCATTTAGTTGGACATCGACTCGTTTGCAGTGTGTTTAGTTTTCCAAACAGGACAGAAGTGTTCAGCTGTTTGGTAGCATAATGCCAGTCCTGTTTCACGCAGTACATGAGCATCAGTGTCCCAGGTTTAGCCAGCGATGATATTCAGAAGATTACTTCTTGTCTGTATTTTTTAGCTCGGCTTTGTCAGATGTTCATTGTAGGATGACGTTCGATCCAAGGTATGCAGGCTTGGGTTCATGGGATATACACGAAAACTGTCAATGTGCACGTCAAATTGATCGCCTTTTTGACAGTTGTCTAGGTAAAATCCGGTAGAAACAGTCTTTCGTGTGACTTGGTTGTAGTCTTCATCGAGTACATAAGTCAACTACATTAGATGTCATCATTTAGCACAGCGTTGAGTTCTGTTCGTAAAAGTTCGAGCTCGCCGGGTACAACAAATGCCATCGGCATGAACGAATTTTCTGCTCGTTGTCGAAAAGATGCCTGTTATTTACGTGAGGTGTTGAAGAGAGTTGGTGCTGAGACTGATCCTTTAGGACGGTCGCTCTTGCAAGAGGTTGACAGTCTATGGGGGTAAGCATCTGCTGCGTTTTAAGAGAATGATTTTATGCAATGCGCTGCATAAGCCTACTGAACAAGTATGAGGAAATTTAAGATAAAAACAATCATAACAGTTTGACAGTGAACTCGAAGCGCAATACTTATGTTGAGATTAGCGCTAGTTAAGCAATTATGAATTCTATCTTTTTTATAAGAAGTGTAACCCATGCTAAAGATAACAATTAATGCAGATTTCTAAAACAAGCAGCTGTAGGCATTCAGTAAGTCTTAAAAGAAACACAGGGGGCAATGAAATAATAGTGATCTATCTCACGTTGATAATTTAGAAATCAGGATCTGTAGTTATGCCAATAGCTGAACAATATTAATTACTGACAGCCGTTAATTGCTTGACGATGTAAACCGTCTGATTTATGTGTAGCCACACTCCAATAAGTTGGTTTTGTAATAAATCTCGTAAAATCTACTCATTGATAAATTTAGGTGCGGGTTCTACTTGAGGGCGGGTGATACTAAAGAAAAAGCGGTATACACTGATATTGATCATCCTATTTATCATCTCATCTCTCCCTCAATAACTCATACCAACCCACGCCAACTTAACTATGTGACCTGATTGACATTGTGATTTTCATTTTGCAAAAAAAAATATATATATGTATGTATATATATTCTCTTCTCTTCTCTCTTCTCATCTGTTGAAGTCTAAGCTCCCCATAATACGTTCAGCTCTTCGGAAGAAAAATGTTGTGATACTTGTTTCAACGTTCACTATATATTAGCATTTAATTTGATTATGTGTCTGCTATCTCTTCCTTCACTTTCATTTGTTAAGTTTTGTAATTTCCTATAACTTCAAAAGATATTGTGTCGCCCCACAATAATAAATATCGGGATTCTTTGTCTCAAATGTACGATTACTATTGAAATACTTAGCATTTGAGATCCCAAAGATGATAGATACATCATCTTTCATTTGTGAATTGTGCTATTCAGTTTCGGTGTCGTGTATCGCGTTTCAAGAAAATGTTTCAAAATTTTCACATCTGGTAGGTAGAATAATTTTACTGCTTTCATGTTATGTATTGATCAATATCAGTTGCCAAATCTACATGCCTACCTACAAAAGTCTCTTGCATGTCTAATTGCACTGAAGCCAAAACGAAGACGAAGCCTTTACCAACATATCATTGATCAGCTTTGGAGGAACTTGATCTCAGACAAATGTTTATCCTCAAATGTAGATGCTAACTCCTAAAGACGAGGCAATCACATCACACTGTTGCTATGAATTTTAACTGAATTTTATATTGGTCCTTATCTCAATGACTAGAATGTTGGTACTGAAACGCATATTCGCGCATAGTTGTGATTTTCAGAGTGTGATCGCGAATGTACTAAAAATGAGGGTGGGCGCGTAAATTCCGGAAGCGGTCATTTGCGCAACTTTATTGATCCCGTTGATTATGTGTTCATGTAGATGATTTAAAAAACATAACATCATGATGATAAAATGCGCAATTGAATAGTGACTGTCTACATTTTAGAGATAGTGACCTCAGTCTACTCAACCGTGGAGTCGGGAGCGTTCTCTGTGACAGGACCACAGTGGTGCCAAAATGTTGAAACCATTTGATAGCCATTTGCAGACCGAAGATGGAGTTAATGAACTCAATTTTTAGGCTATCAAGTGACATCTCAAGCAGCATGCATCACTGTCGAAAGAGGGACACAGAGAGACGGTAACTGGAAGCAATGTTCATTGATTCTTGAAGAAGTTGTTCGACATAAAAGTTCGACTGATTATGTTTATCTTTATCCGAACGGCAAAGTTCACAGCATGACCAACTTCGCCAACCGGGATTGTTCCACTAACAAAACCAGCGAAGTATGTGGGATCTTCTTGTATCCTTTCATGTTGCTTTTCTTTTTCATCTTGAAAGTTTATTTTTGAATCAGCAGATGTCTAAGGAGAATTCAAACGTTAATTGATGGCTGTCACTAAACATCTTTGTCGCAGATTTGGAAAGGTGTCTTTTTTGACTTCCTCGCTTACATGTATGTCTCATGCCCATACAAGCAACTTATAGTTCAAGTGCAATTGCTCTGAATAATATATCCGTGAAATATACGTACATGCATTAGCGGTTGGATTCCGTCAAAATGAACGCCACTTGGTTTACATTTGGGGTGTCTGAGACGTTGTGTCAGACACTCCATATTGAAATAGCTTGGAACATCATAAAAATATAGTTTTCATTTCTTTTTATATGATGTGGGTTTTAAACAGACATTATCAAACCACTCTTGAAATCAACTGTTCACCTGTCCTACAGAATTCGAATCTACTTTCGCGCGTTCCTTGAATAGAGCGAACATTTCATATTTCGACTACATACAGCAGTTGGCACCACCGAGCAGTCAGCCAGGCGTCAGCAAATTCACGAATTATTGGAAGTCATGTGTGAACTAGGTCTGCGATTGGACAAAGAAAATTGGCATTCCTATAGAAGTTGAATCAAGCCGATATTAGCGATTTTTTGTACCATCCATGTACAATCCACTACAATTGAAAAATTGCTGAAATATGGCGATATTTAAAAGTTAGCTCACTGAAGTAGCTGCCCAGAAATCATGGGGTTTCGTGACAATTTCCGTCTGACATGGTGAAATGTCGCATACCGTTCATTAGTACACAACATTTTTTTATAATATCCGTGTGTATAAGACTATAAATATGTTTTTGCTAATGCAGTTTTCTCCATAGTAGTTTTCTCTGAAGTAGTCTCTCCAAAAACGACTTACAGCATTTATACCTATGCAAGAAGACGCATGAATTCATGAAATGCTGATACTCAAAATGTCGAAAGAAATGAATTTTGCTATCATACGGTACCTATGATTTATTCACTTGTACAACACCCTACTACTTATCACCTTAGCTACAATTCCCAACCTACCAGATGCCGAAACAGGCCTACTTAATTTGCATTTCTGCAAGCATCCCAGGAAACCAGTCGTCATCCATACGACACGAAAACTACGTGCGGACAGTGATTACGTTTGTTCGAAATTGTGGTGTCCAAAATGTTTCCGTTTTTTAAAATAGGAATATGCGTTGACCCAAACGTGCCGATCGGGTGATCTTATAGTGTTGCGCTGGTGGGTGGATAAGTCATCTTTTGTAATATTATCAAACCCGGTTGAACAAGAGCAAACTACATGCAGTATTGTCAGAGATAGCATACCATCTCCCTAAAAGTACAGGGAGAGGAGAAATGATCTCCAGATGCAATACACTGACGACATGCGATTAATCTGCTTTCCAAAACATGACAAGAAGATCTAGCACCCTATTTTTCAGATATGATAAATGTAGAAATCTATACAAAACTTTATCTCAACTATGCGCAGGGATCGGAAAATTCAATAAAAAATTTGTTATGTCAGTCAGCTTTTAATTGTTCAATTGCGAGATGCTTCTCTAAATTAGCCTATATGACTTGAGAATTTTACTGATCAATGCGTATACCCTCAAAATGGCAAAATATACTTTGAGAAGTCATTATTTCGGATTTTTCCATCTGTTTAATTCACACGCCACAGTAAAATACACGAGCTTTCGATGGCTCTCGGCACACCTTAATCATGTGATTTATTAAGGATTAAACGTAGCTTGTCTAAGCCTGAAAATACTGTTGAACCAGTTGAAATGTGAGAATAGACTTATCATATTGATGCCAATTTCCTGTGATATCAGGGATATCAAAAAGCTTCGATGCGATGATCGCAGACTTACTATGAGTTTCTACAGGGAACAGCTGAGGCAGATTCCTTTCTGAATCCAGATGACTTACTTGAGTGCAGCTCCACATCATATAGAAGTTTCCGATGATGATTGAGACCGCTTCAGAATGTAGTCGTTTGTCTATTGCTGCTTCATTTCTCTCTTCACACCAGTCATCGTTTTATTGACCGACGTAAACTTCATTTTTCTCTCCGTTCGATAATAGTATTGAAGTGCATTTGAGTCCAGTAACTACGAAGAATTGAATTGTAATGCATTACCGATGAAGACTGTTGAACTGGTATACGCATCACGGTGTCTTACTCCTTTCGTATGACAGCCTTCTACGATTCGACACGTAGTGTTTCTATGATACTGAATGTTTGATTTTTTGACATTGGTTATTTGTTTATGACAAGAAAGGAAATCAAATATGTCGTAATTATCGACTTTTCTTTGTAGTTACATTGATCGCTCGTTGCTTGGCATTATAATTTGGGGTGCCTGCAAGGCTCCATCTTTTTCATCTATGTTTTCCTGCACGAGAGGTCGCGACTGCTTTGATTGATGTAGTCTCCCCTCTTGATGCTTGGACTGATGATAGGTGTTGCAGCGAAATCTTCCCGTGGTGAGTAAACATGAATTGCATGTGTCAATCAACGGTGCCATCGAGCTATGCCGGTTTAGATCAAGAAAACTATGAGCTCGCACGTGTATTATGACGTACAAATTTTCGGACGAAGCATTTTCAAGTGCAGATTTAATGGCAGGCTAAGAAAGCGACACTAAATCGAAACTGTTGCAGCGATGCATTGTCGTCAAAGCAGCAACATTCTTATGAATGGTTGTTGTGGACGTCAATTGGATGTTAAGATGATCCTTTTTGCTTGTCTTTTTGCAAGATCCTCTTTTTGTGACCTTGAACGATTTTATTTTATCTTATTTTACTTCTTTGCAAAGTCTTTTGAACGTTGATTAGTTTTTAATTAGTTTCATTGACAGCTCTATTATTATCTTAAGCTGTCTATTTACTTGTCTGCTAGCGCTGTCAATCTGAATAACACTCCTCGGCGGAAAGATTTAGTGTCGGTTTTCTAGCGTGCCATTAAATCTGTACTTGAAAAGGCTTCGGCCGAAAATTTGTACTTCATAATACACGTTCGAGCTCACCAAAACCGTTTTCTTGATCTATAATTGCATATGTCCTTATAATTGCTTGTCAACTAACATTTCCAATTTTTTCTGAATTCTGAATTCTGAATACTTCATGCTACATTTGCAGGTTTTGATTATCAGTGGTCGTGTGTTCATACACTAGAGATCGCGGCTGAATTTTGTTGACGGTCTCCGTTCTCCCCTACGAAGAATGGATAATGGACGTAAAACGAAAAAGGAAGTAAGTCTCATCTCTCGGTGTATGGACTGATGGTAGAATTCATCAGTGCCCGCGGTCATGGAAAATCTGGATAAGTCATGGAAACATCAAAATTTGAAAACGTCATGGAATAGTTGCGGAAATTATAATTTCTGGAAAGTCTTGGAAAAGTCATGGAAAAAATGTGATGTTCTATTCTGAAATATGGTTGCATGAATGAGTTTTGTTGCCATTTTTATGAGCTGCCAATGGGTAGGACTAGCAGACCTGCGATTTCTTCAGATTTCAACGCAAATGTGGTAGAGGCCAAATGCAATGCACCTTGTAACGTAAATTTCTAGATTTTGCACAACATGAGATCACCCTTAAGCAGCCTTTTATTCGATAGAGCGACGGTTATAATAATCAACATCACAAGGCACCCCATGTACATGAAGATGTAGCAGTCAGATCTACGTACGCGTAGTAAATTAACAAATGTTGCTATACATAGAAGTGCAACACTGTAATATTTAACGATGCGCGATGATTGCCTAGGATTAGCCTAGCAGTTTAAACCGTCACCGCCTGCAAAACCCACAGGTCAAGTCCAATATGTCTACAGAGCGCTAGAGATTCGAATTATTTTTTTCTAGTTAGCATTTTTTTGGTATAAATTTTCATAATTAAGACTGATTAGATAAATGAAATAAGTCAGGCTGTTGAAGCACTTGCTTTATCTGAAATTTCTCCCGAAAGCAGCTTAAACAGGAAATAGAAAGCGATCGCAGGATTAAGGTCTGGAACTACACTAGTAAGACGATGAAATTTATAAAACCATGGATTTTGGTTGTTAACCGGTTAACTATTTCAAGCCGATTAAACGAAAGTTTGAACCGTGCCAATGACTGCGGCATGATCATCACAGAGAAGGCTACTGAAACGGTAGATGACTTCCTTGAAGAGATCCTACTTGCCGACAGGAAGCAGCCTGTCTATGCGCTTGAAGTCGTCTAAGCCTGAATACACGGTTGAGCCAGTTAAAATATGAGGATGGACTTATCACATTGAAACAATTTTCCTGTGATATCAGGACTGCATCAGTTCTGTCAGCGCTTCGATTTGATCATTGCAGACTAGTTCAGTGTTTCTACAGGAAACAGGTTTCTTTATTTATCCATATGACTTACATGAGTGAAGCTCCACGTCATATAGAAGCTTCCGATGGTGATTGATGCCGCTTTCGGTTGCGGTCGTTTGTCTTTTGCTGTTCCCTTTCCTCGTCGCACCAGTCATTGCTTTATTGACCGCTGTTGACTCCGCTCTTCTCTCTATCTGATAATAGTATTGAAGTGCATTTGAGCCCACGAGCTGCAAAGAGAAGAAAAAACTTGTACATGCAATCTCAGTGTTTTACTTCTTTCGGTCAGGAGTCTTCGATGATTCGACACCTGGTGTTTTTATGGCACTGAATGTTTGAGTTTTTTCAATTTGCTTTTCGTTTAAGATATGGATGGAAATGAAGTATGTCGCAATGTAACGAGGTGTTTTTTCGTTGTAGTTATATTGTTTGCTCGTTGACTAGCATTTCAGTCCGAGGTTCCTGCAAGGTTCCATGTTTTTTTCATCTATGTTTTCCTGCACGAGAGGTCGCGACTGCTTTGATTGATGCAGTTTCCCCTCTTGATGCTTGGACTGATGATAGATGTCGCAGCGAAACCTTCCCGTGGTGAGTTTACATGAATCCGTGAGTCCTTATAATTACTTGATAACTAACTTCTCTATTTTCAGAGAGTGTATTTGCCTTGCTTTATATGTTTCTGTTCTGTAGTGTTGCTGATCAATGTATCACTGTATGTCGTAACATCATAATAATGATGGATATCTGAAAACTTTATGCTACATTTTCAGGTTTTGATCATTTGTGCGCAACTGCTCAAGCACTAGAGTTCCCGGCTGAATTTTTTGACAAAGTCTCCTCTCTTGGTGTGTGGACTAATGGTAGATGCAACAATCAGATCTACAAGTCCACAGTAAGTTAATAGATTTTGCTATGCACAGAAGTGCGAACCGCACCGCATGCAAATCTCGCCAAAGTTTCCCCCAATATGTCTACAGAGCGTTAGAGATTCGAAACATTTTTCCTGGTTTTCATTCATTTTCATTATTAAGACTGATTGGGTTTGTACCTTAAAATCAAAACCTCAGTTGCTTTCATAGGGCCAAGCTTGTTCTCTGGGTATGTGCAACAAGTGAATGATGCCCTGACCATCTGTTGTATATGAATGCCACACTGCTAGCAGTTCATTCAATTCTACGAGGTAACGATAAAGATAAGAAGACGTCTTGGGTGTTACTATTATCGGGTTCCGTGGTTTATTCCACTTCACCACGCACAACTAAGGAATCATAGCTAATTATTGGCATAAAAAATTATTTTTCGACTTTCGGGCAGGCCACCGTTCAGAATTGAATTTTTCCTTTCAAGGAGTGATGAAGATTTAGAACTCAAGCATGGTTCACATATGCTACTATAAGTAGTAGGTACGGGAATATTTTGGCGATTATCAAGTAGTACGCAAGGCAAATTTATTTGTGAATGAAAATAACCAATTTGACTGAACAGACGTTAGTAAATGCATCTTGGTTCTCAAATCAAAAATTTTATGAATTAAGGATATAACAGCTTTTATCTCATTCTCGGAATAGGCCTGTAATCACAGATATTGAGTAACTATGTCAGTTTATGATAACTTTCGAATATTCGTCAGTTCAAGTGAAAATATGTCTTTATGATGTTGCTTATGTTGATGATCATAACGTAAAATAATAGACTACGTCGTAAAATTAGTGATAAGAAAGACAGGCATTATATACATGTACATCTTAACAGCACAGGCAATTAAGTACGGCATCAACTCGGGAATAGACGAGAATACATGTAGACCTACTATGTACAAATATAATTGATATCGAACGGCTTGGAACTTGGAAATGAAGCGTCAGGCTATTATAGGGGTACATAAACCCGTGACAACAATTCTTGGACAATAGCATGAAAAGTAGATAAAAAGTACCAACCTATAACTCTGAATCCACATCATCACACAGCAATTCCTCTGATGCAGGTTTACCTCTTGTACGCCATCGATACATATCCTCTTCATAAAGACCACAAAACATCGTAACAAGGGCCGTCGCTGCAACATCCGATTTCAACATAACCTGTGAACGCCATACTCTGCCTACATTCATAGCTGATAGTTATAATGGCTGCTGAAGCCTGATAAGAACGCAGATGATATAATCATTGAAAAAGAAGACTCAAATTCGTCATGCTGGCACGAATAACAACAATGGAAGAAGAGCAAGGAAAATGAAAGCAACATCGACGGTAATAGGATGGACCGACAACATCAAGCAGTGGGTACATGGAAGAATGATGGAGGCAGAAAGGAGTAGGCCTACACCAACGGTCGGTGATGAACAAACGACACTTAATCTGTCATTAAAACGATAGTAGTCGAACTTATCAGCCCAATGACCAAGGTTAACTAGCTTAGACCCAAATTTGCTGATGACAGTTCCTGGGATGCCAAATTATAACCAAAATTTATCGGGGAAAATGTAGTCGAGGAATAACGGCGTATAATGAGGGTCACGCGATTCTTATGTCAGCTGCACAGTCACAGCAACTCCTGCTTCTCGACTAAGGACAGAATAACTAAGCATAATGCACGAGCGCGTTCGAGGAAAGTGATTTCAATCTCTATATGTCGACCATTTATTAGACTTTCGAGAACTCGAGATTACAGTGCCGATATCTCGATATTCCAGATTAGATTAGCTTATTATTTTTATACTTAACAAGTGAAAATTAATGTTGCATTGAATTGCCTGTTGGAACATTACGTCATCTGTTCACGCAAAATGTGTTAGTGTTCCCAAACTTGCATATTATTGAAAGCCATCTGAAAGGCAATGAGTTATATAGTCTTGAAGATGCACAATGCCAAGTGACTGTACCTTTGAACTGTCTTTTAAATGACTGATGGCTGTGTTAATCAGTCATCCATGAATGCTAGCTGTGTTAAACACATGTAGACCTGCATGTTGAAAACCTACTCCAAGTCAATAATTATGTCAACTTGATGCTGCATCTAAACAAATAGTTACAAAATATTGTTATTTGGAGTGGACAAGGGAATACCCGAATACCGACCTCCAACCCACTTTGATACTGAATACAGAAATCGTGAATTTGAAATGAATTTGCAACATATTTTGTGCGGCGGACTATTTCAACATGAGCATTTCTATCGGACTACTGTCGGTCCCGGGAAATCACAAATAATATTTGGATCAAGGTGAAGAGAAATGTAGAGCATTGTGTCGTGTACAATCGTGCACGGTGATAACTTTGTTTTAGGTTCCTATATATTTAATGAAGCGGGTTCTTCCGTATTGTAAGAGGCTTTTTACGGAATTGACTTACATAAGCTTTGTTTATCATGTACTAAATTCCTTTTCACCGCTGCAGGATTGCTAGTTTCAATTAATCGACGAAGGAAAAAGTGATTGTAGTTTCATATAGAAGACTCTAAATACAACATAAATTTTAATAAAGAGTGACACTTGTTTTCATGAATTTCATTAATTGCCGTAGTGAATACGTCTCCGAGTTTTTTTTTATTTTTTATGAGTATTACATACTCATAGGCTGTCCATGCTTTTCAAATGCTCAACTAGTTTATTAAGCATGTTTTCACAACACTGTCGAATTGGGGAATTCTACCTACTTTCCACCTGCTATTTCACACAGTTTTGGTCAAGAATCCAGTAATATGATTCATCTCCTACGCCTTTGCTTCATCTAGCTGGATACTTAAAACTTTCATAAACAGAACTGTTTTCACTTGAGATAATAAAGTATAAAATTTGTGAAACACCATTCTTATCGCATTTATGCAAACAAGGATCGTTCTTTAATCGTAATTGAAATATTTCTATAATTAAGAAGAAAGACGGAATTATGAAATTAAATCGGCCACTGTCAGACATCAAGCCTCTTGAACACCTGTTACCATATGCAATAAATTGCGCTTCATCAGTAATTGACACGAACCTGATATAGGCCTGCTTGCAATCTCGAAATCGAGATATCGGTACTTGGAAAATATTGAACTCGAGATTGAATTCATTAGTTCGAGTCGCACTTTATCTGAATCGAAGGGCGCCACTTAGTTAGTTAGTTATCCAGTTTTAATCCGGTGATTTCCCCGTGTCCGAGGGTGGCCGGATGTACCTTATCGTGCTGCAATCGCCTTCACACCTCGTCTCCATTTCCCTCTGTCCAATACGTACTTTTTCGTCAGGCCTATCCAAGACATTTCTCTTCCACTTGCGTCTTCCACATTTTCATGGGTCGTCCTCGCTTTCTTCTACCCCCAAAATTCAGCGGTCTCCTCAAAGCACTACATTCATCCGTCCTCAAAACATGGCCACACCATCTCACTCCATTTGTCCTTAATAAACTATCAACACCTTCATTCAACCCAAGCAACCGCATCAGCTCTTCACTGTTGTAAAAATGGCGCAGTGCTTTATCGTCTAATGTGCCAGCAGCACCAATACTTAGCGCACAAATATACCTTTTCCCGGTCAAATTAGCATAATGTTCGATCAAATTAGCACGCGTGCAGTGAGCGCACGCAGAAGAATCATCATAACGTCAGGGGTATAATTGAATTCCCTATTTCATCTAGATTTACTCTCACTATATTTAGATATCAGTATTTAATTTAAGCCACAATTAATTGATAATGAACACTTGGTTTGTGGATTATCAGAATTTCTTTTGCTACAGGTAATTAAGACAAGTCAGAATCCCATATTTATCAATTACAAAATGTTTCTATAGAAATGGCATTAATCAAAAACAATGACTAGGTCTGTCTACCCAAACCACAAATGCACGTAGTCAAAAATATCCTGTTTCTGTAGACAAGCTGGGGCATAATTCAAGGTATATTTGAACCATGCTGAACATTTCTCTCGCGTTATTTCCGACATACACGATTCTATGGTTCCTTTCAAGATGGACGATCTGTGAGCATGGAGCGTCATTCCCTGTGCAGCTGCAAGTTGATGGCTAGATAGTCTCACTGGTATTGATGGTTCACTCAATTTCCTTATGCAGTGAGCTTTTAAACACGAAATGGCCATCTCAGTCATATTTAGAAATGGTGAATACCTGGGAAGAGGTTTAGTTTCATGCTCAGACAGCATAACCGGCGGCTTTCGATGTGCGGGAGCGTTGTCAAATATCAAAACAATCTCCTCGTCCTCAAGTAAAGCAGAAATTTCCATAACGAAGTAATTGAATATTTCTTGGGTCATTCCACCGTCGATCATTTTGTAGTGCACCAAACCAAACTTCTCCGAAACTGCAAGAACAACAGTAGTGTTTCTTCCTCGCTGCCCACATAATGAGCGAACCGCACGCTGTCCTCTCAATGATCGTCCTTGACTTCGACATGTCCATATGTTGAATCCACATTCATCGAGATAAACAGTAGATTTACTGCTACAAACAGGAAGAAGCCATTCCATGAATAATTTTCTGTCTTCTTTCAGCTCTTCGGTATTCCAATCGAAAGGCACATTTCGCAGAAGCTTTAAAGCTACAAGTTTTCCGTCGAGAAAGCGTGATACAGTCATTCGTCGTGATACCATTGGACGATTTGGGAATTTTTCATGTAATTCTGCCGACAGCTCGAGTAAAGTTGCTGTAGGCTTCTCGTCGACGAAAGTTATTAAGGCATTTTGCATTTGAGGAGTCAGAATGGACAGTGAACCTCCGCTGGGTAAATTTTCTCGCATTCCAGTTCTTTGATATCTTTGAATTATTCCATAAGCCGTTCGACGATTAATTTGCAGGGTATCGGCAATAAAAATAAAGTCACGGCTTTCATCAAAAACATTTATGAGACTCTCACGAGCTTCGGTGGATATCCGCATGTACGGCATCATGCGAAATGATGCGGTGCTGATAACGCGCTGCGAATATCATTGTGAAGCGTGCTAATTTCATTGAACATAGCAGATCCAGTGGAATTCACAATTAGAATTCGTCACACGGGCGCTAATGTCATTTCTATACATAGCTAATAATAGGGATGACGCTGAAATAACGTCAGCAATCCTGTGCGCTTCCCTTTCCTCGCGTGCTAATTTGACTGAACAGCTTGCTAATTTGACCGGAAAAAGGTATAATAGATTCTACAGTTTCCCAAAAAATGTCCTTGTTCAATTAATGATGTCGGAGCACAGGATGGAAAGACTTTACTCCTAATAAGCATAGTCGAGTATGTTCTGACCACTTCGCCGAAGTAAACAAGACAAAGAATCTATGACATGGTATGTTATCTGACCAATATCGAGCCACTTAGTCTCTATTTCGTTTGCAACCTTCCGCAATCTAATGTCTCAAATGATTCCAATGACTGAATATTTTTCAGAGTGCATTCTGTCTAAACGTGATCTTAATTCAATGATTTCGAATTAGAACAATATTTTGACTTTATCTAGAAATATCGTAAATTGAAGCCACTGCGATGCATCGAAGCATTCATACTATCTTCATTTCAGACAATATGTTACCAAATTTATGTACTTACAACTGCCAAATACTGTATATGTACAACATGCATTATTTTTATCTTAATATTGAGTGAATAATACGTCACTTCAAAAATGGTGAACGGAGTTTGATAGCACTTCTCCTATTATGGAAGAGATACACCAACTCTAAAAAGTTGCGTGCTGAATTTAATTAATATTAGTGCAAGTACTTTTATCTTTTTTCAAATCGCATGACCCGAGAAAACACTTGATCACCTTCCATGACTTCTTATTGACAATTTTTGAAGCTAGTGGCTCATTGCATAGCAGCAGTCAGTGGAGAAGAGTTGCAGGGTTGTGAGAAGGTTCTGCTAATTCACTATCATGTTGATGACTTGGAACTAAGTTAAATGATTCGATCTAGTAAAGCTATTATCCAAGCGATGACCAAGACAGTGGCATAGGTGGTGGTGATGATTATGACCCGCTTTTAGTCAAAAGACAAAAAAATTAGCCAAATTGTATGCGTTTCATCTCTCAAGTGATCGTCTTGAGAACGAGAGCAGTGAGACACATGTTTGCATAAAAGTTTATTCCTTTTCAACACTTCGCAGACCTGTCCGCCAGATTCATCAACCATGCCAGTTATCTCAACATGCATCGTGACAAAGTGGATTTCGGACTTTAGGCATTATTCCACTATGCAGTTCTTGTCAGAAAATCCCGCTCGGTGCATCTGATGTGGGTGACACTCGTCACATGTCTATCAGTTTGCATGCGACACTCAACTGGTAATCGCATTAAGAAATTCGTCATGAATTCTCTATTCATGAATCAAGCAATGTCTACAACTAACGCCGCTCGGAAGATAAATTCGAGGGATACATATCACAAATTTTGGTGGATGAATTCGCCAAAATCTAATGACACTACTCACTGTAGAACATTAATCGCTAAAATCTGGCTCTTATTTTCAATCATTGTTGATGTACGTCATTTCATTAGGCGTGTTGAATTTGCACTAAAATTTCCCTGCCAAATGACAAAATTATTGAAGACAACATGACTAAATGCGTCGATAGCATGACTAATGCAAGGGCTAAAATAGCATATCGAAGTAATGTATTCAATATGTAAAAAAGGTCTGCATTTGACTATTTGACTTCGAAAAACATTGCAATTGACTTCAAGCTATTGTAATTACTTAGTCGGTGCAATTTTGGTCGCGCAGCTATTTTTCAGGCTGAGCCGGTCCAATCAATTTCCATGTCTTACCACATATCATATTTCTCAGTTACAGGAGACTTCAAAACACTGTACATGACCAAAATCTCTATTCATTGGTTCACTTATTGTAGAGAATTTCTATCTTTTACTTATTTATGATGTTATTGATTATTTCCTCTCTTAGACATATTTATGAAACACTCGCTATCACCGACTCAGCTACTGTGATAGTCGTCAGACCAAAATTGTACTGACTGAGTTCATTTATCTTTCACGACAGCGCAAATTTAAGAATAGTTTGACCTTCATTTACAGGAATTGTAGGCTAGAGAATTCATTGTTCACTTCAATATGGCATCCGACTCCAAATTCTAATACATAGATGGTCCTTCAAATGAAGCATAAATGATAAAATTGAAGAGTTTTCGTCTCGTCTGTGGGAAAGCAAGCAAGACTACATGTCATCTCACCAATATAAGGAGCTGCGAGGAACCCCTGAGGAGACATTGACAAATTTGATGCTTTGATCTTGCTGCATTATCTGTTTGAGGAAATGCACTGTAGTATATTGAACAAATTTCCTGGATTTTGGTGCCTGAATTCAGACAAAAAAATGTGTACATTAAATTTAGAAATACAAACACGAATAAATATGATAGGCACTTACGAATTACTTCTGAGAATTATGCAACTCAACCGACAGTTCAGAAAATCTATGTAGTTCTCTTTGACATCCACATAATGCAACAGCATTCTACCTCTTTGATGATCGGTGCTTCTGTAAAATGCGAACATCTGAAAGATAACGAAAACAGCTGATTTACTGACCCTGACCTACTTCTGGAAGCCGCCATCGTTTAGGTACCGTTGTCATGACAGCGCGTGTCCACGAAGTTCTATTGTTCTCAATGTCAATGACCGTTCTAGTCCTTTTATATTATATAGTGTCGGATTTCTATGGATGTGAGCATACAAAATGAAACTAATTTCCCGCTAATTCAATATTTCGAAAATTCTTGGAATTACATGCATCTATTTCTCTAAATTATGGCTAGTAATAATTAATTTCCGATCCACAAGAAAATATATTTCACAATCTTGTGATTGTTTTTAGATATCTGCGCAATAACTCACTACCAAATCCCCACGCAAGACACGCCAACACGCAATTCTCGAGTTCATAGAGGTTTCACGAAACACAGGAAGCAATAAGACCAGATCACAGATCTAGAAAGGGATAGATGGACTACTCCCCGATTTTGCGTGAAGCCTGCTTTCCCTGCCACGCGCGCGCGCACAATCCCGGTATGTAGGCAAGAAACAAATGTCGGCATGCACGTGTCTGTGAGAATGTAATGATAACAAGCACATTAACTTTCAACGACGATAATAATTGATAACGAATCATAGGAATGTTGACAATTCCTGATGACCTGCAATGTCATACTTTCTCACTCATCATGATTGCTTACATAAATGTAGCTTAAATAGAAAATTAGGTGCATGCGAAGTAACGTTTTATTCAAAAGAAAACTCGGTAAATCAAAATTTATTTGCCTCTAAGGAGAATCAGCTTCATTGCCTGCTGACGTGATAGGACTTTTGAATTAAAGATATTACGTTCAAATATATCTTGTCGTACCGAAAGAGGCGAATTTTGACATAATTCGACGTGATCAGCCTGATAAGTTTTGTTAGATGATCAGAGTCTTGATGAAAGTCATGGTCATAAAAGTGGTCTGCAAAAAGGGTCTGCAAAAAGGGTAGGAAATAAAGTTTTTACATCAACTTTCTGCAGGACAAAATGTTCAATTTTCAAATCAATGTTCGATACTGTGGGGAGGAGGGTCACATCGTGAACACCCGGAAAAAGAGAGCGGAAAGCTACTTCAGCAATTTTTACGATACTATATACAGCGAAACTAGGAGTGGATAGGCCTCCTCTCTGCTTTGCTGAAAACAAACGGGTGAAAGATACATCCTTCATACTGTCTTCATCGCTCTCAAACGACGCACCATTGCATTGAGAGCAATCTAGGAAGCGCTGGCATCGTTTCGCCACATAACCTGAAACGTAAAATAAGATATTTAGTCTCCAGTCAGAATCACAGTTCTGGAAACTCGACATCCAACAAGAATAGCGGAACTCAGTGTCATCATCCACCTCATCATCTGAGCTCAACTTCAACTCAGGGATTCCACTCTGCCGCTTCGAGGACCTGAAGTCGAGGTGAAAGTCCGTGATGCTGTTGGTGTCATCAGCCATAACATTAGCATTTCTCGAAGGTTTTATTAAGTTATTTATCAAGAGGGACTTGAACGCGGTTTTGAATTGTTGCACGGATGGATTATTGTTGAAGCCACCACGCTGCCGTATCTTGCTGAATAAGATCTCGAGATGATCCTGCGATGTTTTGTACGTCAGAAAAAAAGAGTGGCCACTTGTTGGCCATACTGTTCCTTGTCATGAATAACACTTACGCCCTTTTTATAGTCATCATCGGTGAAATGAACACTGCATACGCGTGATGAATTCTTAGAGGGAGTAAAGTTCTTACGTCGAATGTTATGAAGCCATTTCTTCAACAATTCGGGGTTTGAGTGAGAACGGAAAGGCGTGAAAAGAAATGTTAGAGTTTTTCGAAGCACGGTTCTGGCATCGCGGAACACAACATGAGGTAACCATTTCTCAAGAAATGAAATTTCTGTAAACAGTTTTGCAAACCTGTTCGAAAATTTTATCTTTCTTATGCCTTTTGAACACATGTTTCGGATTAAGAGTAGGAGAATTGATAGCAATTGATAGCAATTGCCTAGGGCGTGAGGATTTTATTTAATGATAAAATCGCCATTTAGCGTCGGTAGAATGCATGTCAAATTCAATTTTATCTTGTTGAAGTATTGCGACATCGCCACACTGTGTTATGACACTCATCCCAGCTTCGTTAAGTACACAAATTTTGTCACCCTTATCAAATAAATCATCATCAATTGAAAACAACACCACAGGTGTCAATTGCGATCAGCTCAGCGGCCGTCATTTCCTGCCTACATACCGGGAGCAGGCGTGGCGGCGATGGGAAGTTTTCAGGCTTCACGGCTGAAATAGGGAAACGCGGAAAGCAGTCCATCTATCCCTTACTAGATCTGTGGACCAGATGTCAAATTTAAGCATCTCTTGTCAATTCAAACGCAGAAATGTTGCTTCGAACCGGTAGATAGGTCTCCGATCCGTAAGGACAGCCAATCTGAATATCATTAACTGTCTCCCATTCAATTAACCCTTAAGGTCGAATTCGAATGACGTGACTCCAACTGCGCGACTAGAGCCGCGCGGCTGGAGTCGCGTGATCGATCTCGAATGACGCGACTGTAATGAGTCACACCATCAGAAGTTTCCGCTTCGTTTTGCCACTGTATGTGTTTGAGTGAATGATGGCGAAGCGTGCGTTGGTGATTAAATTAAAAGATGTGAAATCAATGAACTATATACTAAAAGGGAAGATGAAGGATTTCAAAGAATTTTGATCGAAAGACACTTGATGAAGGACGACACTATATTTAGAAAATTTTTAGACTGAATATTGAGCAATTCAATCGATCCTTTCGATGATTAAAGACGACATTGCCGGTCAATCTAGTGGCCATGTCAAAACCCCGATACGTCCCGCCGAAAAATTGGGCATGGCACTTCGGTAAGTTGCCGACTATTTTCACTTTGCAGGAAAGCAGAATTATTACTTTGACTTTGCATGTATTACAACTAGTTGTACAAAGTAGCATTAGCATCTACTTTACTTCACTCAAAAAAGGATGATTTTCTTCAACCTTTTCAAATGCTCTCAATAAAAACTGTGACGAAAATGCAGACTTCTCTCTCTTTCCTCATCAAGACTACTCGGCAGAAGTGAGACTTAACGTACATTAACTTTCAAGGCAGCGACGACCAATGGAGTCGCTTGCATGAGCCATTGATCGGCGCAGACTCTTCTTCCCTTCTCTGACGGGAGGGCGAAGCGATGCCCGGTGACAGGGAGCCGGCGAGTGGCTGGGCGCCAATCATACGCTCCAGGTGGATGATCGATCCTACACATTTGGAGAGACATCAAAACTCCCTGCTGACGGACCAAACGCTCTCTCTCATCTCTCTCCCGCCTACAGTACGCACGATCTCTTGTTGGGAATCAACGACGCTGCTGCGACCCTTCGGCTCACGACCGCTGTCATTGCCAAGTTGACAACTGCACGCACACTCACATTCTCTGCGAACGCCAAATCGGCTCTCTTAAGGCCACCACCTGCCTTGCACTTAATAAATCCATTCACTCACAGGGATTTGGCCTTTTTTTCTGTTCGTACCTTGGGGAGGTCGTAACAGAAAATTGGGGGCTCAGCCGGGATAGTTCCAAATTTCATCAAAGTTGTCTTATGCTACTTACGTTGGCATACTTTTCCCTTAAGCTACTTACGTTAGCGTTTTCGTCAGTCAACTACCGCTTAAATTATCAGTCTTCAATAGTTACATAGACATTTATACTCGCGTCTAGCATAGATTTATTAATCTATTCTGTTCAAAATGGCAGACAGTGAGGTTTTGACGTCTATTCCTTCTTACGAAGAAATTTTGAATTTCAAAAAGACTGAACTACTTGAGTTAGCTAGACACCTCAGCATTTCGTGCAGTCATAATTTAACAAAAGCGGATATCCGCTCTAACATTTTCGCGGCCCTTGGACGCGTTCCTTCTGATCATGGTTCTGTTAACGGCGATATTGAATCTGAGGATGAGACACTTCTGAAAATTAAAGCTTTGAAATTAAAATTGAAAATTGAGCAGGAGATTTCTAGACGAGAGAGATTACGTTATCTACAGGAATCAAAGCCGGTTTCTCCTTCTACTGACAGTTTTGACATTAACAAAGTAGTGAGGCTTGTGCCTCCGTTTAAAGAATCAGATGTGGACAGTTATTTCCTCCAATTTGAGAGGGTGGCTCAAATCATGAAATGGCCGAAAAACATATGGCCAATGTTGCTCCAGAGCGTTTTGGTAGGAAAAGCTCAAGAGGCTTACGTGACCCTGTCGCTAGAAGAGAGTTCGGATTATGAAATTGTCAAAAGTCGCATTTTGAGAGCATTTGAAAAGGTCCCTGAAGCATATCGCTATCGATTTCGCAGCCTAAAGAAATCCGAGTCTATGACCTACTCTGATCTTGCCCATTCTAAAGAAGTCGCATTTGACCGTTGGTGCAGATCCATGATGGTAGATAATTTTGAGCAATTAAGAGAATTAATCCTCATCGAGGAATTCAAACAGTGTCTCCCTGAAGACATGAAGACATTTATCGAGGACAAAGATCCTGACGATTACAAAGCTTGGATTATGTTATCCGAGGAATATGCAATTTCTCGTAAGCGCTCTAATAAAGAGAGGAAAAGCACATTTAATCACACGGATCAAGGCGCCTCCAAAATGAAACAGTCTGATAACAGACCAGTTCGAAACCCTTTGAACGGCTCCACCAGACCGGTAACTTGTCACTACTGCAAGAAAACCGGTCACACAATCTCTGAGTGTTTCAAACTCAAAAAGAAAAGAAAGAGAAGAGAAAAATTCCGTAAATACAGTCGACTCCCAAGATGTCTTAGCCTCACCGAAAGGAGATTTTCTCCCGTTCACATTCGAGGGCACAGTCTCGTTGGACAATAAAAATGAGGTCCCTGTAACCATTTTGCGTGACACGGGAGCGATTCGATCTTTCATCTTATCAAATGTGTTGCCATTGTCAGAAAATTCCGCTACCGGAGACATCATTGACACAGAAGGATTTTGGGGAACCGGAACAGTGAAGTTACACAAAATCAACATTAACTGCGAGCTCGTTTCCGGACCAGTAGTTGTCGGAGTGACCGATCACATACCAGCTCGGGGAATTACTCTCCTGTTGGGAAATGATCTGGCTGGTTCGAAGATAAGAAAAGGTGTATCAGTTGATATCAACGATTCGCCCATATCTGAGGAGAAAAGGAAAAATGTTCCTTGTGGTGTGATAACACGCTCACAGGCGCTTAAAAGGACTGAAGATGCAGATAATGATATTCCAAATTCTGAAGGCTCCGAGTCTATCAATACAAATGAATTGATAGCGGCTCAAGAACGGGATAATGAAATCAAAAAGTTATTTGAGATTGCTGTTTCTGAGCAAGAAATCAAAACAGTACCCCGTGGCTATTATTTCCAGGAATCTGGCTTGTTAATGAGAAAATGGCGGGACCCTAGAGTCCCTGCAAATGAAGAGTGGTCCGTATTCCACCAAATCGTAGTCCCGAAGAAGTTTAGGGCGAGATTCTGAGACTAGGCCATGAAGTTCCCATGGCAGGTCATTTAGGCATAAGGAAGACTTTTGATAAAGTGACTCGACATTTCTACTGGCCTGGGATAAGATCAGACATTACTGCCTTTTGCAGACGATGTCATATTTGCCAAGTATCCGGAAAGCCAAACCAAGTGATTCCTAAATCGCCACTTCGACCGCTTCCAATAGTCGAAAGTGCATTTTCGAGGATAATTATTGATTGTGTTGGCCCTCTCCCAAAAACTCGAGCAGGAAATCAATATTTGCTAACTATTATGTGCGCATCTACAACGCTTTCCCGGAGGCCATTCCGTTAAAAAGAATTACGGCCGTCCAAATTGCAGACAGCCTGCTGAAGTTCTTCACGTTTGTTGGACTACCTAAGGAAATACAATCAGACCAGGATCAAATTTCATGTCGGGCTTGTTTCAGCAAGTCGTAAACCTGATCGGTGCCAAACAAGTGCGATCATCAGCCTACCACCCTCAGTCACAAGGAGTATTGGAAAGATTCCACTCTACGCTGAAGACCATGTTGCGGTCCTTCTGTATTGAACACGAAAAAGACTGGGATAAAGGTGTCCATTTTGCGATATTTGCAGCCAGAGAAGCCACTCAAGAGTCATTAGGCTTCAGTCCTTTCGAACTAGTGTTCGGCCACGCAGTCCGAGGCCCGTTAGGTTTGCTGAAAGAAAGTCTCTTAAACGAAAATCTACAACAGAAAGATTTGCTGTCATATGTCTCAGATTTCCGTGAAAAGTTAGTGAATGCTACCGAACTGGCACATAAGAACCTTAGAACAGCACAAATATCCATGAAAGAACTGTACGATCAGAAATCAAAAGTTCGAAGTTTTAGCGTTGGGGACAAAGTCCTCGTACTCTTGCCGATTGTGAGCAATCCGATGAAAGCTCGCTATCAGGGCCCATATGTCATTTCGAGTAAGATAGATGAGTTAAATTACATAGTGAGCACACCAGATCGAAAGAAAGATACACAATTATGTCATGCTAACATGATAAAGGAATATTATCAAGATCAATTGAGTCCGATTCGGTTCTTAGTGTGCAAGATATTGATTTTGAAATTAAAAATGACATCAAAACGCGAGATTAGCGAATTCTGATATACTGAAAGATATGAAATCACTAACAAATCATCTGCCATCAGACGAAGGAAATTCACTCGAAAACTTGATAGTAGAATTCAAGAGCATCTTCGGCGATGTACCGTCTCGTACGGATGTTATTGAGCACGACGTCTGTCTAACGAGTGATATCACTCCGATCAAATCACATCCGTATCGAGTAGGCCCAGACAAAAAGAAAATTATTCAAGAAGAGGTCGATTATATGTTAAAACATAAAATTATCGAACCTAGCAATAGTCAGTGGGCATCTCCTTGCGTAGTTGTCAAGAAAGCCGATAATTCATATCGATTTTGCACAGATTATAGAAAATTAAATGCAGTGACTAAAAGCGATTCTTTCCCCTTGGCCAGAATCGATGACTGTATAGATCGCATTGGGAAAGCCAGATATATTTCAAAATGCGATGTTTTGAAAGGTTATTGGGGCATCCCTCTGACCGAAAGAGCTAGGGAGATATCAGCATTTGTCACGCCAGATGGACTGTATCAGTACCGATAATGCCCTATGGCATGAAGAATTCTCAAGCTACATTTCAAAGACTAATGACAAGTTTACTGAGAGGTATGAAGAATGTCACAGCCTATGTTGATGACATTGTTGTACATAATGATAGCTGGGAGGAGCATCAAAAATCTCTGCGCGAACTGTTTGTCAGGTTGCAAGAAGCAAACTTGACCGTTAATTTGAGCAAAAGTGTGTTCTGTAGAGCCGACGTCACATACTTAGGACATGTAGTGGGGCATGGAAAAGTTAAGCCAGTAGATGGACATGTTGAAAAAATGAAAAAAATTTCCTCCACCAACTGACAAAAAAGGTGTAATGAGATTCCTCGGCATGTTAGGTTACTATAGGCGCTTTTTGCCAAACTTCTCGACGGTTGCATTTCCTCTGACCGATCTACTAAAAAAGACCTCAAAGTTTATTTGGACTACTCCTTGTCAGGAAGCATTCGAGTCATTAAAAACTATGATGTGTGATACACCGATTCTAAATGCTCCAGACTGGAACAAACCATTCGAACTCATGACTGACGCGAGCGACGTAGGCATAGGTGCAGTGTTGACACAGAATATTGAAGGTGAAAGATTTCCAGTTGCATATTTCTCGCAAAAGTTAAATAAGCACCAAAAGAATTACTCTACAATAGAGAAAGAGGCCTTCGCCTTACTCAGTGCAGTTAAACATTTTGAGATTTATATTGCCACTTCAGTGGTTCAGTAAAAGTTCACAACAGATCATGAGTCCGTTGATTTTTCTCATAAAATGAGGTAAAAGAATCGTAGATTACTCGCTTGGTGTTTAACTCTTCAGGAGTTTAACCTTATTGTCTGTCATATAAAGGGAAAGACAACATTTGGGCTGATGCCTTATCCCGCACCGGTTCCCAGTTTTCTGACAGATCTATCCAGGATCCACTTCAGAGACCAAACAAATCCTGAGTGAGTTAAAAGGTTGTGATGTACATTTTCGTGGTGATTAGTGAACATTTCTTTCGCGTTTCAAGTGATCGCAGTGCTCCGACTATCAACGCTCTATTATGCCGGGGATGTGACGAAAATGCAGACTTCTCTCTCTTTCCTCATCAAGACTACTCGCAGAAGTGAGACTTAACGTACATTAACTTTCAAGGCAGCGACGACCAATGGAGTCGCTTGCATGAGCCATTGATCGGCGCAGACTCTTCTTCCCTTCTCTGACGGGAGGGCGAAGCGATGCCCGGTGACAGGGAGCCGGCGAGTGGCTGGGCGCCAATCATACGCTCCAGGTGGATGATCGATCCTACACATTTGGAGAGACATCAAAACTCCCTGCTGACGGACCAAACGCTCTCTCTCATCTCTCTCCCGCCTACAGTACGCACGATCTCTTGTTGGGAATCAACGACGCTGCTGCGACCCTTCGGCTCACGACCGCTGTCATTGCCAAGTTGACAACTGCACGCACACTCACATTCTCTGCGAACGCCAAATCGGCTCTCTTAAGGGCCACCACCTGCCTTGCACTTAATAAATCCATTCACTCACAGGGATTTGGCCTTTTTTTCTGTTCGTACCTTGGGGAGGTCGTAACAAAACTCCTTTCTTTCCATTGAATTTTTCTTAAAAAGTTCTACTATCTTATCAGCACTATTTCGACTTGAATATCTCCGTTTTCTTGACTTTAGCTTCAAGTCATTATTCTCTTTGTCCGAATTTTCATCCGGTGTGTCCTCCATTTTGTAACTGACTTGTGATTGGTCTCCCAATGGCTCCTTTTCAGTCTCGATCCGATTTTCGCTTGGATGCGGACTTTCGAGTACTTCGCTAATGCCTGCGTCTTCGTCCACAATGGTATTTGAAATTGTCCTGAAAATGCATGACATATCTACAATTTATCCAGAGACAAAACAAGAATCATCAAATTTTCCAGTCGTGTCTGATGCTTTGTCATAAGTTTTATTTCAATGCATAGGCTAATCTCTCAGCTTTATATGTGACACCATTTAGAAATCAACATTGCTCCCGCTATTCTTGTTTTAGGACTTTCCGAGACTATTTTTAGAATATTCCAGGATATCAGCTAATAAGACCCAAAATCTTTCAAAAGTGTTGCGGCGCCTTCCAGGGGGCATGCACCTCACTGTTGCAAAAGTATGCACATCGAGCACGTGCCTTGATGGAGCAAGTAAATTTTGGGGATTATTTCTTTCAATGTCTGCAAATATGTAAGAATAATTTCTGAGCATATTTTGCATACACATGAAAGCAAATATATTTCCCTCCAGCCACAAAGCCGATGCATTTGGATTGCCCCTGCCAGCCGCATGCCGGCTGGAAAGCCGAGTTTGTGGAACCCTGATTAAGAGTGCAGTACTTTCAAATCAATAGGTACATGCAAGTACAACTGTGTAGAGACTAGCGCTGTTCGCTATTTTTGGCTTGCAGTTTAAGCTGTTGGTTTTTAAAATTAGACTTTTTTTTGATTTTTTGTACAATAGCAGCCAGTGTCTAATGGCAACATATATTTCTTATGCTGCATATCGAAATTTAGAAGTCGCAGTGAAGAAGTACGCCCATTGCAGATGGAACCGCCCTAAATCACTTCTGCTTCTAGAGCATTTTGATAGTGGGGTTACGAAAAAATTTGTCAAGGATAACTGGCTTTAATTATTTAAGAAGTAGGACTTTTAGTCTTTGATAACATCGTAGATATAGCGCACATTCATGTTATCGTCATCGAAGTGGATAAGTTAATTCGCTCACTTTCGCTCGCTTTCTACTCTCTCAAGGAAGGCCAGGTGGTGCATAAGCGGCCATTTTCGCGATTTATTTGCTCGTGAAGAACCTGTAGGCAATTTTCTTTCTCTCTCTTGTGTCTCATGAAAGTGTCTCGAACATTCTTCCATCGGCTTTTACAGACGTCATCTGAAAAAAAGACATTCTAAACGTAATCTAAAAAGACTCAAAAAACGTTAGGATAAGTTAACTAGGCCTAAAAAATTAAGATTAGAAAGTTAATGAGGTTACACAAGTTTTGAACGCGACTGACCGAATGCACCTGCTGCCTTTTTCCAAATATGTCATTTCAGGTTCAATATGTCATTATGATAAATATGTTGTGATGCTACAACAACGTCCGTAGATACATGTACATGTGCCAGCATACAGGGCCTATGTTGATGTATACAGGCAATTGCTAATGCGATGGAAAGCACGATGATGATGGTACTCATATCGCGAAAGTCTTCGAGGACAAGTGGAACTTTCCAGCATGCATCTCAGCTGTGGATGGCAAGCATGTCCGCATATATTGTCCAGGAAAAAGTGGCTCTCAGTTGTATAATTACAAGGATCATTTCTCTGTGGTCTTGTTGGCATTCGTTGATGCTAATTACAAATTTGTGGTCGAAATTGGCTCTTATGGAAAAGAAGGCGATAGTGGTATAATCGAGAAGTTGATTGGGAAGTTGATAAAGAGCGATGGTTTTTACCCACCTCCGAAACAAATGCATGATAATCTTGAATTGCCGCATGTATGTGTGGGTGATGAAGCATTTAAACTGTCAACTCATATGATGACACCGTATCCAAGAAGCTTTGCCCAACTCGACAGCTCGAAAGCCATTTTTAATTATAGGCTTTCACGTGCAAGGAGAGTTTCTAAGAACTCTTTCGCCCTCAAGTCAAGTGTTCAGAATATTTTAGGCACCTATTGATGTGAATGTCGAAGTTACAGATGCATTGATTATGACAGCATGTTGTCTTCACAACTTGCTCAGAGATGCGTACCTCGAGAAAAATGATGAATGTTACTTCAAAGTCACCTCGGAAAAATCACCAACGGAAAACTTAATTTCATTGAGAGCAAGTGGAGGCTTTGGCAGTGTTGATGGCTTTGAAGTCAGAGAGCGCTTTACGTCTTATTTTACAAATTCTGGGAAACTTCCATGGCAATTGAAGCATGTAATAAAAACTGATACTGATTCGTGAATCCAAAAAAATCGTTGTATTCCTTCCGAGTTTTTCTACTACTTCCGATCTCTAAATTCATAAATTTGATAACTCATTTCTCCTACTCTTATAAGCGATTCACTTGAATTTTATTCATCGAATCACATGCTATTCTGAATTTGCGATAGAAAATATCACTAGGTCTGATCTGCTTGCTATCTAGATGGATATGTTTAAGTGAAGGAATCTGAAATCAAATTTTTTTCATAGATGCTGTAGCAAGAACATGAAGGGTCTCTACTCACCTGATAAATTCAATGAATCAGATATTTCCCTCCATACATTATCACGCATGTTGATGTCCTTGTAATGCTGGCTTTTTGCATCATAGATGCACGGGTGTTGATGTACCAATTCGATCAACCTTGTATCATCCATTTCACTGCAGCTCCTCTGACTCAGCAATCAGCCGCGACGACTCTAAGCAAATGACTGCTTCCGAAGCGGTTGGAGTCGCGTGCTTAGAGCCGCGTTGCTATAGACGCGCCGATCGTGCGACTCGAGACGCGTGGTTGGAAAGGGGGTCATGGGAAACAATGAAAAGCAGTGCAAGTTGAGAGACGCGCAGCTCTAGCCGTACGACTGGAGTCGCTTCAGTCGCGTCATTCGAATTCGACTTTTAGGGAAATGCAATACTCAAGGAGGTCAAGCAGATCTCAAATTCATGTTGCGTTCTGACTATATCAGTAGGTCTTCTCCATTTTTGCAGTCTCATTTTCTTACTCCGGACAGGTAGATTAGTATCCGATCCGAAAGAACTACCAATCTACACATCAACTGTTTCTGAAATGCAAAACTCAAGGAGATAGAGCAGATTACATATTCATGTTTCGTTCTATGTCAGAGATTGAGGCTACTGAATTCTGTGGGAGTATAATGTCAAAAGATTATTATCAATATATCCAGAATGAGCTCGATCACAATATTGTTATTGACATTTAACGCAACCCTCTGCATTTACACAAATAAAAGTTTTTAATAGCACGTTAGATAATATGTTTGAAGTTATCTCTGATAAATTGTTAAGCATGAAAACTTGTGTCATCAGATCTCGCTATAATTTATCAAAGGCTGAATAGGTTCGTTTATATGAATTCATTAATGACGTGTGTATTGTAATCACTAAAGCCAATAAAGGTGGGTGGCTCTTTGAAAAATTTTAGACTACAGCTTTTATAAAGCTCTTATGATAGATGAGGATTAGCACTATGAGAATACACAAATTAATCCCCTCACGTAGAATGACCAGCACTAGAAACAGGATAAACGTTTTGTTCAAAAAAAAGGAGTGTTTATTTTTTATCACTAAGAATGAAGAAAATCTCATTAAATTTCAATTGCCGCATGCTATATTTATTATGCATCAGTCAATATTCATAAACACGAATACGTTTCTCATGATGAGCCTGATGAATATGGTTGCTTAACGGACATCTTTTGCATAATTCTCCAATTAGACATCCCAGCCCTCTGGTAGACGAAGTACTTATACCTTTAGTTCTTACAACTCAGTTGCTGTATGTGTCATTTTCATTTTTTAGAAAAATTATCTGACCTAGATTTGAATACAGAGAATATTGTCTTGGTCACTTTCGATGTGGTTTCTGTGTACATGAGACCCCCAATCTTAAGGAATGGATTTTGTAAGAGGTAAATCTGTTGGCTCTCCGCTGACTGCTATGCTATTGGTCAGTTCATGAATTGTTGTCACTGCATTAAATGTTGATGTCATCGAATAAAGTGTCACAACTATTTTGCGGAAGCTATAGTTCTTACAGATTTGATTAAATACTGGCTATCAGAGCATGGTGTCCTAGTTCATGGCAGGTCTGTTTTTTTCTACCCATGATGCTGAAATTCTCACATGCGGAATAACCACTCGGATGTGTGCCGATCGATTTCGCAACATATCAGTTGATTGCGAAACTCAGACTATCGCAGGAACGTACAGTTAAGTGCGGATGTCCTTCCCGAAGACTGCGTATGGTGCTTTATGTCGATTTGAACCTGGAGCGATGGGCTCTTTGAGCTCTGAAATTACGAGGATTTCTGTATTACAACCATTTTCAGGTCGTGCAAGCACCATAGTATCGGACATATAAGACATGTGTGATTTTCAGTAGGACTGTGCACTGGCCGCACCGTGCAACGAAAATTCAAAAAGTAACGGTTGAACACTTATTAAAGTATAAAAATTGCCTCGCGTTCGAGATTTTTATGTGATACTGAATTAAGGCTTCAAAATCTTTCATAGTAAATGTTCATATGTTCTAGAGCTCAATACGAATCCTATAAGTGCTAGGAAACTTCTAGCAGTGTTTAACAAGTTGCAATAGGCTTGCATAGGCCTCTTTTAAATTAGTTTGCCAATACCGGTAGGTCTACTTCAAAAAATCTTCCATCATACTTAGCCCGCACGTCTTTGTGATGGTTCCAATCGAATTCCTTGACACTAGATGTGTGCAGAAATTGTAAAGATATGCAGCAAAAAGGGGTAAAATATATGGAAATGTACAATAAGATGCAATTTTGATAGCATCAAAACATCAGAAAATGAAGAAAGATTGGAAGCAATGTCTTTGCAATCTGGAAATTACTGTGCAATAAGGTCAGCATCTGAACATTGCTTGCTTATCGTTCCGTTCTGACAAAAAAGTGTTCTATATGAAAAACCCTTCAATAGTTAAGTCGCATTTAATCTCAAATTTCTAACTAATTTCTGAACCTTTTAGCTCATAACAATGAGAAAAGTCGATAGCGACATAGTGTCTTCAATAGTGACTGAACCTTAAATCAAAATTATGCATGTATTTTAATTGCAAATGCAATATAGAGATATAGTAAGATGATAATTTGCATGCACTTCAATTGATAACACTGGTCAACAAAGAAAAAATAGTTGAAGTGTTTTTAGCTGATTTCGGGTAAATCAAGTGTGTTGATTTCAAAAATCACCTCAGATTTTTCTCAATCAGGTCAACTTTTTAAACTAAGCTACATTTTGGGTTTTTCAAGTTTTGACCTATACGATGATCCAGAGCTCCTCATGTACCGGTATTTTCTTACGTTCATGTAGCCATTCTTTTATTTTCTAGACTAAAAATGCAATTTCTGAAGATCTTTGCGTCACATCTGATCATCTAAAATGCTGCCCATCTGAAAATATGCAATTAACCATCAATGTTTCCACTGCTCAAATACCTTGTTGAATTCATCGCTTGTGACATTTCTATGATATTTTTGCACTCTGATGGACGTTTGTTCATTCACTCTGTTGGAGGATTTTCAACTAGTCTAGGTGCGAGTTCTTTGCTGCACTTTGTCAATCAATTCAACAAATGAAGGCAAGCTTTCAGAGCAATTTCTATTTCAATCGAAGAGTCATATGCTATTTTTAGCCTTGTCATCATATTTAATGAATGTTGTCAGTGAATTTTGAATAACACATTTGCATTTTGCAGCTGAAGGATGACTTCAACCAGAAGATCTTGCAAAAATAGGCCTGACGTTTTCTGCTATATTTGTGGTGAATATACCCTTTTATCTAACAGGAATCAAGTAACAAGCCTTCCCTGGATTCCTCCAGTGCTGCTGAACATGTAGACGAGCAACAAATGGATTTTGACGATGCTGCTCCACATCCTTTTTCCCAAAATGAGCTAAATAATCTAGTTCGCGATCTCAGTTTATCAAAGTCCTCTGCCGAGCTATTGGCATCCAGATTGAAGGAAAAGAATCTTATATCTAACAATGCTCGTGTCACTTTCTGTCGCAATAGACATGAAGAGTTCCTTCATTTTTTCTTTAAAGAGAATGACTTGGTGTACTGCACAGATATTGCTCAGCTAATGTTCAAGCCAAGCTTGGAATGCCACGGTACGAACCCAAAGATTGGAGACTATTCATAGACAGCAGCAAGCGATCTCTGAAATGTGTTCTTCTTCACAATGGCAATCAGTTTGCCTCTGCTCACTCGGCTAGAGAAAATACGCTCACCTCTGCTGGAGAAAATACGTTATGATCAGCATCAGTGGCTAATTTGTGTTGACTTGAAAATGGTGAATTTTTGTTGGGACAGCAGTCAGTCTGTACCAAGTGTCCATGCTTCCTGTGCATGTGGGATAGCAGAGACAATGCTCATCACTACACTAGAAAAACTGGCCAATCCGCGAAGAATTGGTGCCATGTAGAGCAACGAACGCTATGAACGACCTCCCTGGTAAACAGAGACAGGATACTCTTCCCTCCGCTGCACATCAAACTCGGCTTGATGAAGCAATTCACCAAAGCTCTGGACAAGGATGGTACCTGCTTTACATACTTGTGCCATGCTTTTCCAGGATTGACCATAGAGAAATTGAAAGCTGCCTTTTATTGATGGTCCTCAAATCCGACAGCTAATCAGAGATACTGAGTTTGAAAATTCAATGAACGATGTGGAGCTGCAGGCATGGAGAGCATTTGTTCTGGTAGTGAAGAGCTTTCTTGGCAATAAAAAGGCCAGAAACTATGCAGAGCTAGTCTCAAATATGTTGACTGCTTTCAGAATCCTTGGATGCAACATGAGTATCAAAATGCATTACATTTTCTCACACGTGGATCGGTTTCCTGAGAATCTGGGATCTGTGAGCGATGAACAAGGGGAGAGATTCTATCAAGACATAAAGGTGATGGAGACAAGGTATCAGGGACGCTGGGATGCAGTTATGATGGCTGATTACTGCTGGAATCTAAAGAGAGACATCCTTGCAGCTGAGCATTCAAGGAACTGCAAAATACGGAAATTCATGACCTGACTTTTTTACAATTGCGACTTTCTACCCAGATTGCATGTGCAAGTAGGCCTACATGTATTTATCTTATCTTTTGTCAATAATTTTTATACAAATAAGTGAAATTAGATTTTGTGATACCAATTCAATACATTCTTTTATAATGTATCTTTTTTCTACTTAGCCATTTTGGGGTGAGAAGGGTTCTTAGAAATAACAGATGACTTCACAAAATGTGATATATTAAGCCAGAAAATCTAATTTCTCAAAATATAATTAACATGAAAACTTAACCTGATTGAGTTAAATGGATGCCATATCCAGAGTTAGTGGAGGAAAATGATCCTAAATCAGTTGAAAAACTTCTGACTATTTTCAAAAAGTTTTTTTTGTAACCCAGTGTAATAATATTATAATGAAATTGTGTATATTAACAGTAGATACATTCGACCTTTTCTGTTGTTTTTGGTAAAATTAGAAGAAAATCAAGTGAGATGATGCAACCCGTGTATTAAAATAATATGTTGTGTACAATTAATTTCATTCTTGACTAGTGACTACCTTCAGGAATCTGAAAGCAGTCACTATTGCTGTGTCACTTGACTCTCTGCAAATTGCAGCAAAAGCACTCGAGATGGAAGGTCGATTGCGATGGCCATGATACTTGCCTTACCAGTGCGAAAATCTGGAATCTACGAGTACATTGTTAAATGATGGATCTCGCCATACAATGATAAGATAAGTTCAAATGTGCGGTTGATATATCATTCTGTCGACGCTTGTAAGCAAGCAAAGCTGCTACCTATAACCAACACAATTATTTGAAAGTGTAAGTAAATGCCATATTTCATCTATTTCAAGTTATGCCGCAAATTCCCATCAGATAGACACATTTTCAAGCAAAACTATTGTAAAGCCCTTTTATTTTGTATAGTTGGCAATGACGGAGCTAGTGATTAGAGTAATTGTATGAAATGTTAAAGAATTTTATAACTCCTTTCATTTGGAAATGTAAAATCTTTTTAAATTATCGATATATAATGATCCTTAGTAAAGCGCTTGAAGAATAACAGCAATCGTGGATCTGTTATTTGACAGGCCTATATGACCACATGCCACGTTGACAATCTCGTCTGTTGGCCCACCCACATGAGAACGTTGTCTTCGATCAAGAAATAGTCCGGCCACCAACACCAGGAGTTTCTGCAGAGAACGAGACCGAAAATGAGGCATACATGGAATGGCTTCTGTGAATACCTGTCGAGCTATACCCGGTGCATTTTCTTTTCAGACAGTATTAAATCAAAAGATAAACAATTCCAAGGAACTGAAGTTGTCGGTAAAAATTACATTTGTGTACATATTTTCTGATTGTATCATGGCTCTAGACTTAGTAATTCTCTCGTAATCAAGGAAAACACTGACAGTCAATTTTGCTGAAAACTTCAGTCTGCTTTCAATTCAGTTGTTCTTTTGATATTGTTTGACAAGAAGAGAAACTCGGGATAGAACATCTTGTACATATACATTGAAGGGTCCTCATGTTCGCATGTCTTTGCGTCGTAAAAACAATTGAAGAGTAGAAATGCCGATATTTGTAGCTTCGAAATAACATATATTACTTGGCGGGCAGTGAGTTGAGGGTACTTTATAGACTCACGAGATAGAGCCCTTTTCATTACGTTCGTTAAATCGATTGCGTCCACCGAAATTCTGCCCCAACAATGGTTGCCCTTGTCAAGGAATTGCCTAAATATTCATGCAGATTCATGAAATTTTCAGATCTTTATTATTTGGCTCAGGCTCCAACCAGATATAGGATCGTGGACAATAAAGTCTCAAAATTTAAAGGGATGTGCACTGCAAAACATGACAAGTTCTAATGCGTTAAGGATTACAATTGACCTATTGACATAACTATCAACATCTATGGCCGATATCTATGATCTATGTCTATGTAGAGCCTACCGATGCCTCTGTTCTTTTGATATTGCGAGATAGAGGGCTTCAGACTCAAAGTATTTGCTAGATATAAATGTAGAGAAAATCACAATAAGACGTGTGCAGCACATTAAATAAATGCTATGCTATAATATATTTATATTAGGGATAGGCAATTTTACTACCTGGGATTGTATTTCAAATTACTTGTGCAATTTCACAGAAGAGAGGGCCAGACGTAGTAACTTTTGGTCAGAGGGAAGCTACAAGGCCAGGCGAGGCAAGGCGGCAGAAAGGCCTCGCCAATAAAACTGAATCGAAGACATCTATCGTTTTAGGTTTCCTTCTGACCAAAAGCTAATGTCTGGCCCTCTCCTTTGAAATCAAGCGCGCATTTGGAGGGATATGTACTGTTATCATAAACAAAGTTATTTCGGAAAACAAGCAATCAATTCGACTTCATGAGTGCATTCGTTGCAGACAGCCATCGTCAGGCGAATATCTTGAAAAAGGATTGAACCTCGCGGTGGCGCCCAGAAAAGTGCCTGTCTCCGACTTCATAGCTTTGATGGAGTGTGCAGTGAACGTATGCTCCGAGGAAGATAAAGGGTTTGTCCGGCGCAAGGTTTCGAGTCTGGTGAGGAATGCGAAGCCTCCACGTTCTAGTTTGTCGGCGGAGAAAGATCTGCTCTTTCAAAGTTGAAGGACATGAACAACATTGTAATTCTTCAAGTTACATTGTAGTTCTTCAGGATAAAGGCAGTGCTGAATCGGATGGATTATCATGTCAAACTTCATGGTAGTGCTCCTGATCCCTATGCACGCTGTCCCAGCGATCCAAGTGACCGGTATCGAAAGACTTTGCCCACTTGTCTTTCAGCTGCAGTGAGTAGCGGGAAAATGAGCAGGAGTAAAATGCTTAGACTGTGTTCTACTCATTTTCAGACTCTGCATTTTTTTGGATTGCCTAAGATCTATGAAGTTGGCGTTCCTCTCCGTCCCATCGTCTGTATGTCTGGAAGCTTATTTTTTCCAATTTCGAGACTGTTGGCAGATATCAGGAAACCTTCTATGTTTCTGCATGATTCATTTGTGTTGAATTCAACGGATACTGTTCAATGTCTGCAATTTTCGAATCCGAACAAGGGATTTTTGGTGTCACTGGACGTCGAGTCACTTTTCACGAATGTCCTGTTCCTGAGACGCTTGAGGTGCTCTGCGAATTACTAAGTGATGATGACACTCTTGCCAGTTTATCGGTGAATGAGATCTTCGAGCTATCAAAGTTGGTCTTCATTTTTTGCTATTTCCAAGGTCATTATGGTTTGTTCATGCAAACCTCGGGTGTTTCAATGGGTTCCAGCTTAGGGCCTGTTGCAGCAAACTTGTTTATGGCTCATTTTGAGAAAATGGTAAGCCTAATAGCTCCTACTCAAAGATTTAATGTCCCAGAGTTTTGGATCAGATATATTGACGACATATTGATTTACTGGACTGAGAATGAGTCGAGCCATAGCAACTTCGTAAGCTTTCTCAATGGGTTACGACCGAGTATCAAATTTGCGGTTGAACTTAAAAAAGAGAGGAGAATTCCTTTGTCGGACATCCTAGTCGAGCGAGATCAATCGAGGTTTTCCTTCTCAGTTTACTGAGAACCTACGCACACAAGCCGCCACATAAACCGCTAGTCTTCTCATCCAACCATTGTGTTCAAGGGCTTGGTGAGATCGTTGTCCAGCAGAGCCACAGGCTTTGTTCACCTAATGAAGTTCAATCGGAGAAGCAGGCTGTAATTAGCAGTTTGGAGGCCAATGGTTTCAGTGAGTCTGAGGTGTGGCGATGGTGGCGAGCTGGAGAATCAACGTCGTCGACACCGGATTACTCAGAAGACGTCACGTTTCAGGGATGGATTCCATATTTGCCATGATTTGTCTGAGATATCTTCAAAGAAGTTGGCATCAATGTGGGGATGAAACCTTAAACGACGTAGGGAAGCTTACTGGTGAAAAAGAGACTCAGTTCTGCGAAGCAGTTCGGAGTAATATACAAGATCTCATGTCAGATGAGGATTGATCATGGAGTTACGTTGGTGAGACGGAAGGACAATGGATGAGCGGAGAAAGAACCACAAGAGAGCTGCGGGCTGCGGTATTCGAGGCGAAACGGGGAGGGCTGTTACAATGCAGTCCGTATCCAACTTTGTGACAGTCCCTCAAAGCATTGAAATGTCGTTCAAAGGATCGCAAAGTTTTGTTGTTCGTTAAGTGCCTCTTTCTACAATGCATTGTATTGCATTATTGCCATTGTTAATAGATAACCCGACATAAGTATTGTGGGTGAATTTGACTTTTGGTTGCAACTGTACCCTAGAACTTTCATGTGTGAGCTTGAGACATTTCTATCCTCTACTGTTTTGTATTTAACAGGTTTTCAATGATGCGAGCATTAATACTTATTGCATGTGCTGTGCTGTCATCAGCCTACACCTTGCATTTCGATATGTACAACCCTTCGCTCAATGACAAGTGGTATTGACACATTCAAGATGGTATTCAAGAAAAACTATCAATCCGAAGCTCTTGATTTTGCCCGGTGAGAAAAATTCGTGATCATCTGCTTTATAAAGTATTTGCTAAATAATGCTTGCACGTCGTTATCAAATGTAACAGTCGATTCTGTAGAATGTTTTTTATCTTTTTTAAATTACATGTAACAATTTCATGTGCTCAGTCGTTCGACATGACATGAATGTTTACAATCTTTTGAATTTGTTACATTGTTGAGGGCTGCTAGTGGCACCAAATAAACGTAACACGGGAGTAGTCAACAACAAAATCTGCCAGTGATCAAAGGGTGGTAGGAATGCGTTACATATTTTTGAGAACATCCTCTAGGTATGGTTGATCTTAATGGAATCATTATTTTGTGCTAATAGCCCTTGACGTAATCAGGTGACCTCAGATGAACTTTGACTTAATGACATAATAGTAAAAGATGTGTTGGTAGTAGCCTACTTTATATGGCTCCAAAATGTAATAATTGTTATTTTAAGTTCAATCAACATGTTGCGCTCATCTGATGTGGTCACTCACTGCCAGATGTCATGATTTGCAACCCTAAAATGCTAATTTATGACGCCAGTAAGCATTTTTGAAGCATACATACTGCCAACTAATGTTAAACCGATTCTCATCTATCATTTTATGAGGTTAAAAAGTTCACTAAGGTCACTCACTTCATGACGTCAGGAAGTAGTTTTATCTCAAAGGGAAACATTTTGCCACAAAAAATATATATTCAGGGTATAGAATATGGATATAGGGTATAGAAAGCTTAGTAACTAAACGTTGTTATTGCCAAGACATCAACATCGCATCCGTCGGGATGGTTGAAACAATATGATGCATCGTAACATGCGTCCGTAGTAATAGTCCGCTGTTCTTGAAATGACTGTTTGCACATGTGCATTTATTGAAGAAGTTTGACGCAACGTACAATGTGTTGACTGATTGTAAAACCTTAATGCACTAATTACTTGTGCCATGATAAAGAAGCTAATTACCTGCCCATTGTAAGTTCATGAGTTCACCCAAAGTATTCAGATAATATCAACATGCTAGAATTTTCAATTTCTGTTCAGATATTGATTGCAAATCAAAATCTGAGCTAAAGAGAAAATAATAGGGCCTTCTGCAATTTTCATGAGGAAGCTATAGGCCCTACTTAAGTTAGAATATTGATGTCTCTAATGAAAAAACGGATTTTATAAAATTTAACATTTTTCCTCGAATTGACTCTGCAACCTGGAGTCCGCATCTCTGGTCGATACAGATGACATATGGTATTTAACCTAAGTGTGCACGGGTCATGTCAGTGGTTGAAAGGAAGACAAATTTTGCACTCTTGCAGAAATATGATTACACGGATTACACAGGAATGGGAAAATGCGAGTTAGAACCCCATCAATGTCAGAAATCAATATGATCTAGAGGCTAAAGATGATAGAAACGTGCTTCTTCATGTTACTTGTTTTACGTCTCCTATGCCCGGGTCTGAGTGTTGTTGCGACCTGTTTCCACTTCAGTCGATTCTATACATGCTTGCCAAGTCTTCTTAGATCTCCCCGGTGGTCGGCGCCCATCGACCGGCAAGTGGTATACACTTCACCGATGATGTCACCCGTAGACCTGTCCATATAGCCAAAACAGCGTATGCATCTTCGCCACAGATTAACTGGAAGTTCGGTTAAGTCGCAATGTCTCGCTACTTCCTTGTTCGAAACTTAATCTTTAACCTGAACTTTGCAATGTACCTCATCATTCTTCTATCAGTACTTCTCAGAAGCTCGACCAGCTTCAGGCTAAGTGGACACGGTTCAGCGCCATAACAATTATAAAATGATAATTATAGAGATCGAAATCAGAAAAGTTAATGATGCTTTTTCTTCTTTAGAATTTATTTTTGCTAGATGTTTTTTTGGATCATTTTGGCCTTCATCAGACGGATATAATACTGTATCTTTCGAATGATGCAATTTCAATTTATAAATTATTCGCATTTAACAGGCGTTATAAATAGACGAGCTTTTTGAACATTAGCAAGAATCTCTACGGAGACTTCATTTACTCATGCATCCTTCAAGTCATCAACACAATCGTTTGCTCGGCGGTCAATTTTTTACTTGATTATCTCGGTTGTCTTTTTACTTGATTCAATCAATCAGGGCATATTTTAAAAAAACATTTCTATCCGTTACTATATAATGCTCAAATATAACCATGCTGCTCAAAAAATGAAGGAGGTGGTAGTGTATGCCTATGGTGGAACTCAATAGATAGTGGATAACCGATCTCAAGATGTGAAAGTACGTTAGAAGTAAAGTGGGAATGACTGAAAAGGTCGGGATAAATTAGAATGAAGTTGCGCTCTAGAAATAATCACAAAAGAATGATCTTCGTACAAACTTATAACTCGCGAAAATCAAATATATCGAGCCCTACTGGGTTATCCATGCGATGCATGAAGTTATCCGCTGGATAATCGTACGATACGGTAAGCTTCTACCTCCAATTGTTTTCCAAATAAATTTTGTAAATTTATAATATATAAAATGAAGCTAAATCGAATGTTCAAGTGTCATTTTCTTCGGTTGTTGTCCTTGTTGCTGCCCTTTGCAGCTTAAAAGTGCAATGTTTGGATGACGGATTCAAAAAAGATATCCGAAAGAAATCCATATTTGCCACATGAATGCGTATAGCATAAGGATAAGCTTCAGATATCCGCAACCCTCCGATGATTCTCTGGATGTAGGCGGATGTCCTCCATAGATCCGCATCAATCCGATATTTCTGCGGAATAAGCGGATATCTTCAAGATATCCGTAAATTTCCATGAAATGGTGGATGTTAGCGGATATCTTAATGATATCGCTACATTATCCGTAAATCTCCGATAAAATCAAATCCTCGTAAATTCAAATTTACTTTCAAATATCTGCTTTTGATGGATTGAATTTTATTTATTAGACAAGATGATTTAATTTCTGCACTCATCAATCATTTGATATCCTCTTTCTAGTCGCTTGCAATGGGAGAAAAATTTGCGACTTATTGAAAGCCACAACTTGGAGGCGGACCTTGGAAGACATTCGTATTACTTCGGAGTGAACGAATTTGCGGATTTGTCTCAGGAAGAATTTAAAGAGATGTTTTTGAGTGAAGCTGTGAACAGCAGACCCACTGATGGGACAACGTTTTTACTTCCAAGCAATGTCAAACTTCCACTCGCAGTCGATTGGCGAGAAAAGGGTCTGGTCACTGGGATCAAGAACCAGGTATGCCAAAGCTTTGTCATTGCAGTTTGATAGTTCTGATAAATGCAGTGATAAAAGCGTGAACTGTCCCCATGACTGAAGTAGAAAAAATCATATAAATGCCGCATAACTCTTTCCAATGATCATGGCAATTTCAAGTCTACCGCTATTGTACGAGTATTTTGCATTCAGCTGTTTTAAGCTTTAGGATGCCTGCCGCATTAATATTTAAGAATTATTGAAAAGTATTTCAAAAGTAATTTTAAAATAATTTTGTAATTTTAAGTATTGAAAAGTCACTTTTTGTTATTATCAATTTCAGTCCATGAGCGCAATGTAAATTCTAAACACCGGTATTTCAGAAAATGTCTGCTCAGGGAAAGTAGAATGTCAATGTATACATCCATGAACGTACATACCAAAAAGTCGCCCATCCATCACCATTCAAGTTAATTGACAATCGAGACCAACGTTGTGACTGCATGCGATCTGCTGCTAGATTTACAATTTGAGTGACGAGAATCGTATCGGTCAACTTTAACAAACTTCTAAATACAAGCGGAAATCTGTTTAAAATCAACACATAAAACTACCATAGAAACTGATGCGCAGTTAAGCGAATGGAATCTCGAATATGAATTATATATTTAATTTTTGTGTGCCTAATATTATTCAGCATGCTTGATTAATGTAAAATTATAGGTAAACAGTGCCAAAAAACGGAAATCCCTTAGATATTAGGCTTAAATTTTGTTTTATCGTCTTATGTTACGTTTCTTATGAAATCCGTGACAGCAAAAAGCAAGTGTTTTGTAATAGCAAGACTTAACTAAGCGGTGGACATACTTGTGAACCATGGTTAATTCAATGTTCTTTGTTAAAAGCAACAACCTAACTCCACACTCTTCACTGTCCACCAGATTCTGAAACAAAGTTTCGAGAATTGTGGCCCATTTCTCAAATAAAAGTGCACACGAAGTTGCTCCAAATAACAGCCAGCCATGTTCGTCTTCAGGATATCGTTAAAGTTCTCAATGGGATTAAAGTTAGGAGATCTTACTGGGGCAACACATTGTCGGAATTCCAGCATCTAACTTGAAATTATTAACAACGCAACTTCGATGCGATGTTGCATTGTCATCCATCAGCAAACAACTTGCTGGTTTCTTCAAAAGTTTGATATACAAACTGAAGGTGATTTTCCAAAATGTCTTTGTAGGTTTTTCCAGTCATTTAGTTACAAATAACTAAATTGGTTTTACCATCGCCCAAACCATGATACTCTCCTTCATCCTCCCTGTCAGTCTCACAAACACTATAATGCCATCATTCATGATTGAGTTCTCTCTACACTCGAATTCTATTGTCCATCCGGATTTTGAAAGCGGAATTCCATTTGCATTAGCTCAAGGAACAATCCGTCATTAATAATGTATCATTATTCAGCGTTGGGGCAGAGGTACTGCACGTCATCATCGAATATCGATCACGAGCTTGTGAAGCTGTTCTTAGCAATTTTAGTCCCCATATACATATATGCTTAAAATAGAATAATCATACAATTTGTATTTGGACGCTTCATATCATACTTTAACAATCATTCTAATAAGATTAAAACTAAAAGCTTCCAAGGCAAAGAGCGAATTAACGCAGTAAAACCCAAAACTTCTTATGGGTTCTTTTGACGCTGTGTAACGCTTAGTCATACAATGATGCACCATTATAATTATAATATCATGATGTCACTATCAATTTTTTAATTTAATAATTATTATTTCAATTATGAGGTTTGTATAAAATTTACAAGATCCATAGTTTACGAAGTCATGACAATATATCATCTGAAGTGAAGAAGAAATGCACATTTCGATATTACTATAGTGGATATAACGAAAAAAGAAATGATTCTCACTTCTAAAATTTGCATTTAAAATATTATGGTCAATTTTGTCATCAACCAGTTGAAATTCATAATAAAATGTTTTCTTGCTAATTTAGGGATAGGTCTACTGCAAAGGTTGTATAGCTGAAGGCATATTTTTGCGTATAAATGCATTAAACCTCATTTGTTCTGATAATGACTTTGATTTTATACAGGGTCAATGTGGTTCATGTTGGGCTTTCGCAGCTGAAGGCGCATTAGAAGGTCAACACGCTAAGAAAACTGGAAAATTGGTATCACTTTCGGAGCAAAATCTTGTCGATTGTGCCTCAATAGATTATGGCAATCAAGGTTGCAAAGGTGGCCTCGCAATCCGTGCTTACCAATATATAAGATGGAATGATGGAATCGATAGTGAAGAGAGCAAAGGTTAGCATAAAGAACAAATTTAATTTTCTTTTCACAAAATTAATTAAGGGCTTTTATTAGGAAACTTTAATAAGGTTTATTAGGGTTTAATCATGGTACCGTTTTCGAACCGGTCTTACCAAAAAAATCTGGAGTGCAGAAATTCATTACCCGAGAATTGTCACAGATTCTTAAATTGTTACATTAAGTTTCGAAACTTAGTTCGTTGTGACATTATGATATATTTAACGTTTCCTGTGTGAGCACTTGCTGAGATGCTGTCAATACCCCATGGCCCTGTCACCTAGTTTGTACGAGTAAATGTAATATCTAACTGCGAAATTCATGTGAAACTTTTAGACTTCAGTATTCCTACAGATGGGTTGCTGGTGTGCTGAAAAAACGCCGCATCACAGTCTACTTTCTTCTATATAGCAATTTTCTCAGAAATCATTATTGACTGGTAATAACCTCCGCAAAATGTGAGCGGTGTTTTTCAACAGGTGTTAATCTCCGTAAAAATAATTTAAGGAATGATGATAGTATTTCTTGATGTCGGTTAAATCCGTCGACTGGAAATCAGAGCTATTTTGTCTACGCGCAGCTGAGTTTACAGGAAGCATATCTCCCACTGGCCGATTCCTCTAAGTAATAATTAAAAAAAATCGACTATATTTGGTCCACAATCACAATCGGTAAGCGCATTACAATTAAAAGAATGAGATAAAACTATTTACAAAATTTTATGAAGGATGAGCTAAAACGCTTCGTCTTGGTACTAGGTGGACGGAGAGCAAGCATAGATTTCTTGGAGTCGGCTGAAATCCAAAACGTAAACTGAAATCCAGCTTTTGTAAAATAAAATGGCACACGATCATTTAACCAGAGGTATGGCTATTGGAATGATTCGTTGTGGTAGAAGTTGTGCGAGTGTTGCCGAAGAGCTGCAACTATCGAGAGTCGTTGTTTGGAGGTGGTGGTGTCGATGGAAAGCAGGAGATGTTAAAAAGAAGAAGGGATCTGGTCGACCAAGAACGTCTGCAGGAAGGACAGACGCACGTCTAGTTTTAGCTGCAAAGAGGAATAGATTTGTGTCAGTCCCAAAGCTAGTCGTACACTGGAAGAGTGCCTCAAATATAGACTGTAGCGTTCGAACGGCTTACCGAAGATTGCGAGAAGCTGGAATTCAATCGCGACGACCAGCTGTCCTAATTCCATTGAGTTTTGAGCACCGCAGAAGACGAGTTGCCTGGTGTGATGCCCATCGCTCATGGAATGACCATCACTGGCAGACAGTCTTGTGGACCGATGAATCGAGATTCTTTCTGGATTTCAATGACGGTCGTGTCAGAGTGCATCGTCTTCCAGGTGAACGCCCCCATGCTGTATTAAAGAACACGACCGATATGGTGGTGGAAGTGTTATGCTCTGGGGTGGCATTTGGCATGGCGGACAAACGACAGCAGTCATCATCAAAGGCACGTTGACTGGAGAGAGGTATCTCAATGAAATTGTGCTTCCTGTTGTTGCCCCAGTGGTCAGGGTGGAGGATCTCGTCTTTCAAGACGACTACGCAAGACCACATCGTTCCTCGGCTGTCATTGCCACTGTTAGGTTAGGAGATTGAACATTCAAACCATTGACTGGCCTGCACGCTCACCTGACTTGTCACCCATTGAACAAGTCTGGGACGAGCTTGGGCGGCGAGTGAGAGACCGCTATTCACTTCCACCAGTGTCCCTGAAGATTCTCTCTGAAAGACTGACAGAGCAGTGGCTTCTCCTTGAAACATCCTTCATTCAGAAACTTTGTGAATCCATGCCATCTCGGATTACTGAATGTATTGGAGCTACAGGGGGCACACGCGCTATTAAAGTTGAATCTGCTACATGCGTTGTTTTTTTGTGCTAGCGACTTGGTGGAGATTGTGACTAAATTATCAAGGTATCATACATACATGTATATATACCAGTAAAAAATGAAGGAAGTTAAAGAAGTAAATGTTTCAAAAATTTTGTCAATGAGTATAGTTCCCGAAGTGGATGCACCATATGTGTGCATTTTGAGTGGTATATGGCATTGATGCTAACATAGAAGAGAGGAAACGGAACGATGGAATGAAATAATAAAATGATAGCAGTTGAGTGAGGAGGAATGTGTGAACGATTTAGATGGTTTGGACATTTTGTGCGTCTCCGTGAATGTACACGAAATGATGTAAACAATGACGATTGAGATTATAGGAGAATAGAAAAAAATTAGGGAAAATCTAAAGAAGACATGCATGTATATAGATAGAATTAGTGCGAGCGACATGATCAAGAAAGGTCTATCGAACGACTTGGAAAGATCAGAAAAATTGCAGACGGAATCGTTTTGGGAACAATTCACGCCGCTGGAAAAAGCGCCTGTAAATGGCTAGACGATGTTCAAATTCATCTTGATATATAGGAACTCTCAATAGAAAACTGATCTTTCTGCTCCCAAAGTGAGAGTTTACTTCGGAAATTGATGTTCCAAAATGACGGTACACACGGTAGGACAATAACCTACGTAATGTTGAAGAATTTTTACTTCCTCAAAGTGCCGATATTGTTACGTTTTCTTTCAAGTTTAAACTTCGGTTTTTAATCTCAATTTGCACTTTTAGGATGGCCCATGTCGCTTCAATCGTACAAACAGTGCGGCTACTTTGACAGGACTTACCCTCCTTCCAAAAGATAATGAGACGTCTCTTGAGTATGCAGTGGCCACTGTTGGTAAGTCTAGCTCTATCTCTGATTAATTTTTCAATTACATGTACTTTCTTACGATTGCATGGTGCATGATCAGCGGTAGATTGTATGAGAGGAAAGGGTGATCGTATCGTCCATTAGTGACATCTGGCAAGGGCATGAAATTTCATAGCTGTATCATACTCGCCATCGTCCATTTGTTCCTATTGGAACCCGGTGTTCTTCGTATCGCATTTATTTATTAGGGATAGAAGTCAGCCTTGGATATGGCCGACCTCTATTCCAAAGAAATAAATACAACATGAACACTGGAGGTCTTTTCAACAGGTTTTTCCTATCGGAGCCTTGTCTGCATTCCCCGAGATCGGCTGTACTTGTAATTAGTGACTTGGATAACTAATTATCGATTATTCTCCGCAATAATAGATGCGCCATGCATCATGATTTCTGATGTGCAGAGCCATGGACCTTCTTTTGCATCGCCGCTCTGACTGTAGAGAGCATTTGTTTAGCTCTCTAGCTGAATTTTTTTCGAATCTTAGTCAGAGGAGTTGTGGTCGGGAGGGGCATTAGCGCATTATTTTGTGTCTTAATTATAGTTTCGTTATTTCTAGATTTTTAAATTACATTATCAGATTAGTCTCAAACCAAAAGTGTTGAAACTAGCATTCAATTATTCCCACAGGCGAATGCATATAGTTGTGGCGCCTCCGCACTAATGAAGTTTTGGTACACGTATTCGTGTAGGCCTACTTCTTATCATTATCTAATCTAACAAAGTTAGCCCTTCTTAAAATGATGTTGATGACTTGTGGAGAAAACATCACCTTTTGAATGAAATTCATATATTTAACCTTGAAGCACGTAGCAATACAGAAGTAAGAATTGTATTTTGCAAATCCTTCGAGACTCTGTTTACTTTGGAGAATGTTTGATTTTCAAAATTGACTTCGATGGAAGTGACTACACTACTTCAAGGCTCAGCCTTCTTCTTTATAAGAGTATTTTCTTGCGCTTGATCATGTCACCAACTACCTGAGCCCTTAAAATAATAAAAAGAATAAGTTATCATAATCAAAGACAATGTCATCATAATTAGTTTCAAAAGAGTACGTGAAAGGTGAACACGGAAAATCCACGATATCATTCACATAAAAATAAGACTTAATTTTGTGAATCATGAAATCACATCGAAGAATAATGAAGCAATCCACATACAGTACTTGTATAGTTGAATTCTAACCACATTTGAGTAGTATGATCAGTGTTGCGATGTTATGTATTATGATACGTGGTGCGTTCAGTAAGTGGCCGACCTCACGCATTTATTTTTGATTAAGTTGTTGTTATTTCTTTTACATTAGAGCATGTGTATCAAAGTTCGTTCAATACCAGAATTTCTGAAATAACGCTACATTTCCCCCCAAATTTCAAATGTCAAAATTTTTAATAAATTTCAAAATATTTTTTCAATCTTTAAATTTTCAAATTCTTATTTTTTGATCCGTTGTCGTGGAGAAACCATAGTGGGACATTTCTTTGCTTTCTCCGTTTTCTCCTCACTTCCACTGCAAGATCACTGTAATACTTTGCATTAATGGTTCTTCCAGTCGGCACGAAATTGAGCATAATGATGCCATGTCTATCCCAAAAGACAGACAGCATCATCGCGCGCCGATGCGACGTTGAAGATCTCGCTTTCTTCGATGGCTTCTCTCCTGGAAGTTTTCATTCTGATGATTCTCTTGATTCAGGTAGATAGCGACTTAAGGGAGCTTCATCCTCGGTGATCATGTTAGAAAGAAATTGCTCACCATGCTGTTCAAAAGTATTGATGTTCAGCAAACAGCATGCCTCTCTGCGTTCCACCATTTCAGCAGAAAGGAACCGAGACACAAATCTTGAGCAAAGCTTTCGAATTCCCAAAGCTTTGAGACGTTCGCCAATAGTTCCAACACTACAATTGAATTCGGTTGACAACTCCCCTACTGTTATTCGTCGGTCGCTCTGAACTTTTTCTATCAGATCCTCGTCGATAGAAATTTCTATAGGTCTTCCTTCTCTTGCTTCATCGACGACTGAAACTCGACCACCTTTGAATTCTCTTGCCCAATATTTAACAGTCGTGTGAGAAGGAGTACTTTCGCCATAGACAGCATTCAATTCATTAAGAATGTCTCTAACAGAAGTCCCTTGTAAAACAAAAATCGAATGACACTGCGATATTCAATTTGCGAGACTTCCATCGTCATTTTCGTCAACTTCGATCAGAAAGCACACAGATCGTTTTGCACATTGAACACCTGTTATGACTTGCTTTTACCCCCTGATCTGTTTTTCTGATCGGAAACAGAGAATCAGATATCTGCGTTACTGAATAGCCCCTAGGTCAAAGAAAGTCACAACATAATTAGCATATTCTATTTCCGTCATGTCTCTATTTCTCTCGATCATGAGTGCTATGTCAATGATTTAGGGTCAGGAAAGATATAAAATGTGTGGCTTTCTTTGACACGACGACGTTTGCTGATTGAATTATCGAAGATGTCTATGTAAGCAGTAATGGTATAAGATTAAAAAAAAATGATAAATGCATGTCACTTGAAAAAATACAATGTATAATGGAATTTCGTTTTTATTCTAAATATCCTACGTTATACTCATGAAAGGGGTAACAGATTAATGAGGGGGTAAAATACACACATGCAGTCTTAGCTAGTTCGGGGGAGAGGGTAAAAGAGAAAAGCGGAAACTCTAAATCAGTGTGACAAACATACTTTAAATTTCCGACCGGAAAATGTAAACACCATTTCAATGTCCCGCCGGTAAAAGAGATGGACGGAAAACGTATACTGTAACACCGGTTCAGATGACAACTCATGTAGTCACATAGCCGCGCGCGTAATAGTCAATAACAGCGCATAAGAACAATAACGGCTCATTATGACTTCTAACACTAACTAACTGCCTGACTAGTGATGAATGAATAAGTAACTGAGGTTAGAAAAATAAGAATTTGAAAATTTAAAGATTGAAAAAATATTTTGAAATTTATTAAAAATTTTGACATTTGAAATTTGGGGGGGGGGGGGAAATGTAGCGTTATTTCAGAAATTCTGGTATTAAACGAACTTTGATACATATGCTCTAATGTAAAAGAAATAACAACAACTTAATCAAAAATTAAATGCGTGAGGTCGGCCACTTATTGAACGCACCACGTATTTCAAATACATATTGAAAATGTTTTTTAAATATGGATGAATAAGCTCTGTTTATAATATACTTTTTTAAAAATTCATGTATTGTGTTTTTCTAGTGAATGATGTATTTTCTTTTTTCGATATGAACTACATTCCAACAATTCTTAAGACGATGCAACCCCTTCTGTGTATGTATCTCTATAACTGTGTAGGAAATGTCAGTAAATCAATATTTTGACAAATGTACTTTCGTGTCGTAATTGAATAGAGCGAGTACAGTTTACTCTATAACCATAGGCAGCGATTATCGAATCTACCGTGGTACAATTTACGTGGAATCGCGGTGATATGGTTGATTATGATGGGCATCACCATAACAAGGTTGCAAAACACATGAAGATGGCTTGTAACGGCAGACTTCAATCAAGATTTTTTGTTCATGATTGTCTCCTACTTGATTCCGATGAAAGTGACGCTGAGTGTGTGGAGTGATGTCTAGTATGCTCAGTGAGTGACGCTGTGTGTTGAGTGAGCATCCATAATCATCAAGAACTGTTTTCTAATGTAAGTTTTATCCATCCAATATGGTTGCTTTGTTAACTTTTGTTTTCCTTTAAGAATAATTATATTACTATGTTTATCATAGAGTATGGATATATAGGTAGAGTGTCGACTAAAAAAGTATCTGTATACAGTGAAAATTTTTATATGAAAAGATTCAGTTTTTTGCGGAGATCACGTTACCGTGGTCCAAAAAATTATTTGAGCACTTTTAAAAAAGTCAAAATTTGCCAATTTATATAGGCCTACTACCGAGATGACTCTCCTATATAAGTAGCATGAAACAAGTTGGATATCAAAAGGAATAAATATTTGCTGAAAAGCATCCTCACTGAGCGGAAATCGAGCTGATTATCAAGGGAATTTCATGAATTGTGTTATAATGAAAGTCTTCATGAAAAAGTCGCGATATTATTCGTGCTTTCTTGGCTGAAATTTCAACTTTTTAATTCAATTTTCATCGGCATCATTTTATGATTCACTAAATTCATGTTTCATTTCTAGAATCTGAATAGTGATGTGGAACCATTTACATTTTTTGCAAAGTTAAATGAAGACATTGTCCTTGATTATGTGATTTTGCTCTACCAGTGGCAACCAGTGGCTACCAGTTTAACAATCATTACCTCTGCAAGGCTGTCATGACACGGACGATCTGTAAAACAACATAATTTCCTCTGTATTATGCCATCATGATCAGTCAATTCCGTTGTAATTTCTTCAAAACTGCATAAATGTTCATAGCTCATATTTGGAAACAATTCCGACTGCATCTCCCTTGAGTTCATTTAATAAAATCGAAAGTGTATACACATTGGGGATTTAATAAATGCGAAGTTACCACTCTACCTAAATATATCTGCTCTTTGATGTGTATATTGTGAGAATGTATATTATTTAACTGTCCCTTTATGTTAGGCATCATCATCTCTTGTGATTTGTTACCTATTTCGTTTCATTTCTTCTTTCATTTAGTTTAAATTATTTATTACCTCAAGGATGAACTTGTGTCTTAAAATAAATTGAAAAAGATATGACCAGCATTGCAAAATAAATTATGGGATGCCACTTTCAGTGATTATCAATCTTAATGCCATTATTAAGCATTCTACAGTAACCAAGGACATTCTCAAATTAAAGAAGTCCTTTTGGCCTATTGGTATTATATTATGTCTCCCTTTAATTCACCACATCTTTTAGGGAAGATATTGATGTAATTCGCCCAAAGTATTACCGCAATTTTCATTTATATAAAAAATCATATCATATTGTATCACGTATATATTATATTATTATTATATCAATTACTAGAAAACAAAAAACACAAAAACATACAAAAACATTTTTGCAACTCTAATTATGATTCTAGCCACTTCTACACAATGATATTTATTGACTGAAGAATGCATTCTGTTCGTTAATTGTTTGAACAAGTGTCTCAACTTAACAGATTCATTTATCCTGTTGGAAAAAGCGATTAAGTTAAATTTTAAATTTGCTGTCAACAAACTCGAAAATTCAGTCAAGAAGCAGAAAAGTTTTCAATTTTTTGTTTTATACTTTCTATTAAAGTTCATGAAATGTTTTTGATAATCAACTCAATTTCCATTTAATTAAATTTTTGATAAAATTAATTAAAATTTTCGTTTTCAAAACTTTGTCTTTTTTGACCTCAGGAAATTTCCGTAAAAAACTGAATCATTCGCCGGTCGAGCATTTGGAATTGCCGGTCAAGTAGGTCGTAAATCATAATTCAAAAAAATTGTTGTTTTATAGAGTAATTGATAATTATTAAATTTAGGTCATAATGTCTTATGATTCCGAATGCTAACAAATTAAATGTACACATTGCAGCTGGGCGCTTATATCTGGGTGGTCCGTCGATCTGTCGACCAGACACTTAGACGCAGAGCGCCACCCACTCTGTTATGGTCTTCCAAAATATTAACCGTCGGGCGGTTTTTTGATACATCGTGAATTCATGACATCAAAGTTATGATTTTCTTTAGTTATGACTGCTTAGATGGTTAAAAATTTTTTCTGATTCGAGGTAGCATCGAGGTATTTATCAAGATACTTTATTCTCATTGGCACTATCTTCTGCTGATTCAAATGCCATGTGATGGCAAAAAAATAACATTTTGTAGTTATACCATCTGAGAAGGCTGGTGTCTCAACACCATCAAAGGTTATTCCGTAGCCAGCTGGCTTCATAGCCAATATTTTCCTCAAATGCGTGTACATACATTGCACATACATGATGTCAGTTTCATTCCATTAATTTCGGTATCTCTCCCTATAAGTCAATTCGTCAGTTTTGCTGTTTCGCCATGCCTCGGCAAAAATATTAGCTCAATGAAGTTCGATAAACAAAGGGTTTGGATGCTCTGAGGGAACTGATGCACGTTCTGCACTGTACAATTACATATACGTTTGTTCTTTGGTACCGTATTACATTAATAGCTTGCTGCATTAAGTAAAAAGAAGGTCACAGCTGCTGGGTGTTTTCTGTCAAACTTCAGGTCTACATTTAAGTCGTTTAGAGTTGATTTGGGCCGAAATGTAAAACATGTTATTTCACTTTAGTTTCCGTTTGAATTTTCACGCGTTCACACATCTGAAATCATTTCAAGCGTTTTATACTCACACCAAGTTAGATCGCTTTATAGTTATCAACTGCAAGTAGACTCCTGGATACTTCAATTTTTAGAAAACCTTAGAAATTTTAGAAAAAATGCCTGATTTCATACTGATGATCTTGAAAGGCTATATCACAATCATCATTATGCTCATGTGTGTTATATCTTGGAAATCCCTTCACTCTTTCGATCTGTTGTCTAAATCGTTATGTCTCAAAGTAGATAACTCACGGATGACTTGAAAGTGATCACATACTGAGTCATGTGACAGTCAAGGACGTAAAAGGTATTCCTTTGAGATGCCTGCCTAACGTAACATCGACTGTTGGTTATGGATGTACGTATGCAGCAAGAAATAAAGACAAAGAGGAAACCTTTAACAGAAAACTGAAAGAATGGAGATTGAGATTGGAGAAACGAGAAGAAAATTTTAGAAAGTTTGCCAGCAGAAAAAAATTGACCGGATATTGTACAAAGATGCGTCAAAGTTGTCAAAGAAAGCTGTCGCCAAGGCCAGAGAAGAATCGTGGCAAACATTGAGCAAGAACATCAGTAGGACCAAAATACAAAACAAGATGTTCAAGATTGTACGACAAATGAAAACAGAGGGGAAAGATGTAGTTCGAGGAAACTTTTCACTCGAGTGAAAAGTGAAAGAGGAGAGATTTTAGTTGAAGAAGACATCAAAATTCGTTGGAAGGATTTCTTTGCAGGACTGTCAAACAAAAGCACCAACTTTAATATCGATGAACCGACCATAACTGAAGGACCCACAGAAACATTGACTGAGAAAGAAGTTCGTAGCTTTCTATGCGACATGAAAAGTGGCAAAGCTCCGGTACCATCAGACCTCTCAGTTGATCCACTTAAGGATACTGTATTGAGACTGGTGAAGGCATTTCAGGAAGCAATCGATGGTGGTGGCCTACCACCTGAATGGCAAAGAAGCTTGACTATGCCCATTTACAAGGGGAGAGGTGATTCATTGGATTGCGACAATTACAGAGGGATTCGCCTTCTGGAGCATGCCATGAAACTCCTTGAGAATGTCATAGAGAGGAGGTTGAGTAAGCTCGTTGACAGCGATTGCCGGCAGTTTGGTTTTCGAGGGGGGAAATCTACAAATGATGCCGTCTTCATCCTTCGACAGTTACAAGAAAAGTATATCCAAAAGAAGAAGCTATATCATGCGTTCGTCGACCTCGAAGGGGCTTTCGACAGAGTCACCAGGAAAATCATCGAATGGGCATTACGCAGACAAGAAGTTCCTGAGCGATTGGTTGCGGTAGTAATGTCTATGTATCGGAGCTCAACTAAGCAAATCATGACGAAGTTTGGTCTATCGGAGAAACTGGACGTTGGCATGGGGTACACCAATCGTCAGCGCTTAGGCCTTACTATTCATTACAGTGATGGAGGAAGCGTCCAAAGAGTGTAGGGGATTTGGTCCATGGGAACTGCTGTATGCTGATGATCTCGTTTTAACGGCCACCTCCAAGCAAGAAGCTATTAATATGTTTTCAAGGTGGAAGGACGGTTTCAAGCGGTGAGATTTGAAAATCAACGGGAAGAAATCCAAGGTCATGCATGGCAACTGGGAAGAATAAGGAACGCACCACGTCTGGAAAGTGGCCTTGCAGTTGTTGCAGTAAGGGAGTCGGCACAAATTCGATCTACTGTGTTTCCTGCATATTGAGGTGTCACAAAAAGTGCTCCGGATTGCGATCATCTGATCGTAGGCACTCAGCCTGAAGTTGGCCGAGCTTCTGAGAATTGCTGAAAGAAGAATAATGAGGTACATAGCAAATGTCAGATTGAAAGATACAGTTTCAAACAAAAAAGTTCGTCTGCGGAAGAAAGACGTCTACGATGGTTAAGCCATGTGAAAAGGGCCATCCACGGATGACATCATCAGAGAAGCTTACACTTACCAGTCGATGATCGCTGACTTTGATAAGACTGATAAGACTTGGTAAGCCTTTATCCAAGATGACCTGGAGTCTCTAGAGGTGTCGGAAGACATTGCTATAAATCGTTCAAAATGGAAACAGGTCATCGATCGCAACGTCGTCCAGCCCAAGAGTCGGGAAGAAGAGACGTAAAACGAGGAAGTAAGAAGAAGTAAGTTGAATTCACATAAGGTATGATTCTTATGAAAGGAAAGTTATTGGTTTTTTCTGGATTTGCGACATAATGGTCGACATGAATTGATCGGACAAACTTTTGCTAGAGTAAACAATCCATCAGGTGATGTGGAAAATTATATTACAATTGTTCTGCAAGTTATTACTTGGTACCGTACTGGTTCTTTACACGTCTACTATTTTAATTGAAACTGCAATTTTTCGGCCTATAACTGTTTACCAACCTCCTTTTGGTGATCAATTTTCATGAAAGTTAAAATTCCCGAAACGTTCGCAGTAATTGCTGCATCATCCAGCAGCTCTATATATTGAAATCAAATGATCTATTCAAACTAGGACCAAAGCAATCTCTGGTAATTCTCATTCACTCACTCAACTGCTATCTCTTCCAGAGAAGAAAGATAACGTGATACAATCATGTATTCCAATTATATTTCCATTGCAAGTCCAATTTCAGTCGGAATTTGGTCAGCTACTTCAAAGTTTCGGTTTTATAAGAGTGGAATTTTTTCGGATCCCACATGTAAAACTACGGAAACTGACCATGGAATGACAGTGGTTGGTTATGGCGTTAAGGACAATAAGGAATATTGGATTGTGAAGAATAGCTGGGGAAAAAATTGGGGGTTGAAAGGATACTTTTGGTTGGCGAAAAGAGGTGGAAATATGTGCTGCATCGGTTGTCTTGCCAGCTACCCGCTTGTATAACGCGATGAAACTATATTTTGTGATGTCATTACTTTGATAATTGTGATAATTACAAATGTCTGTAAATTGTGTGATCTCACATATGAGGATTTTGAATAGATTTCACGACTAACATGTTCAATGAGGTATTTTTGATGGGAGTATTGTGGGCTGCAATAACCGTGTGCGCTCTACACTGTAAATCGTAATGTGAAAAAAGGTCAAACACGTAGAGGCAAAAAAAATAGTTTTCGCTCCTCTGGCTGATATTGGCGGTTAAGGTGAGACAATTGAGCTATTGGCGCATCCCTAACAGGAGCAAATATAGGTGCGAAAATGGTCTAGAGACGGTGAAAGAAGTTAATATTGCTGAATATCAATTTTGACGCATTTTTCAGTGGAGATTTTGCTGTTCGATTTTTCCACGTATAGTTTCATCTGATGGTTTGCAGTGTAGCCTACTATCCTGACATGCCTACTGATTGTTGGAATATTCTGTGTACATAAAATGATGACTTGCACTTTTGTCAGCTAATAATGAGGAACATCATTTGAAAGGAAAATCACATTCGCAAATCACCAATGAAGGAGTCGAATTCAATCACCTCATTTTCATCAAGAAATCACAGGAGAAATATTTCGAATTTTTCATAGCCATTTTCCTCATACGGAAAAAGTTTGAGCAAACTCGGTTTTAATGAAACTGTCCAAAGAAAATCTCAGTAAAATGAAGGTAACGGTAAGGGCATAAACCGTTTAGGAATATCTCAAGCCTATGTTTCTGCTAAATGCCAAGCCGGAAACTGATTTGACTCTTGCCGCTTGTGGTGTCCATGAGGCTTGCTTTGAAACGACAGTAAGAGTCAATTGATTTTCCGACTAAGTTGCCTACAATGCTCGTATAATGTGCTTTCTTTAATTCCACAACATTTTCTTACTTTAAGTTTTGAGATGGTTCTCTGCGGGCTAGCCTTTTGGCTAGTATCAACAAAGTTGCATGAAAGAAATTGCTTGAGAAGTTATTTCCCTAAGACAGGTGTAGTTTGAAACTTTATTTTGTGATAGGAACTCGAGTTAGAAGTTGAGGGGCTTCTGAGAAAATTGGATCAATGCCGTGTTTAGACGTTTTATGACTCTGGTTACCTTATATAACTTAGTGATTTCATCTCTGGCTGCATTTTGTAAGTAGCTTCAATATTTCTGTTGATATTTCCCTTTTATAAGATATCGGTGTTAGTTTAGATAACGATCTATCCTTTGATACGCATATATCTAGAGTCTGTCAAACTGGTTTCATGCAACTCAGAACTTTGTATACAATTCGCCATGAACATGTTAGTTAGTAGAAATTTTGCACTATGATTTGCTTATCTTGTTTTTTCTGACATTGATTATTGTAATGCAGCTTTGAGGTTTTGCTTTGGTTTTTTCTTTTCGTAACGAGAGACTTCAGCGATAACAAAGCTGTTGTGTTCGTTTAGTGAAAACTCTCCGTCGCGTGAACTTACCACTCCATATTTACATTTTAAATTTAATTTTTAAACCACAAAAGGTTTCAAAATTTATTGCATGCTGCGTATATAAATGTGAGTATGGTAGTGCTCCTACTCAATTATTTACAAGAATTAATTTCATTCCCTGATTCTAGATCATCAACCTTCTTTACTTCGCTCGCATCTAAGTCCAATTGCTCCATCAGACCATCACACAGTACCACATGGCTCGGAACACATCTGAAATTTTGGGTCGCAAGCTTCGGAACTCCCTCCCAGAAAAATATCGACGTGAATACCATTTACATATTTTCAAGAAGCTATTGAAAGGGCAGAATTCCAGGCTACTTGATTTACTGACTTCTGTGTTGTATACTTTTCTTTTGGTTGTCGCTTTAATTGTGATGTTATTACAGATTCTATGATCGAAATGAAATAAATCATAATTTCGATGAACTTACTAACATTTAGTATTCATTTTGAAACTCCTATCTCCCGTAGACCGATTATTGACCCCAAAAGAACGCATTTGTGCTTGTGTTTAAGATATATTCTGATCAATCTCAAAAATACATTTCAAGCAGTTCTCTAGCGGATGGTCTGTGATCTGGATCGGCTATCCGACATCTCTTGATGATCTCTTTCACAAGTTCTGAAACTTTCAAGTCTGTAAACTTCTTCGATTGGCACACATCATCTCCGTTGTTTTTAAACCTTGGAAAAAGTGATCCTGAAATTGGCAAATGAATATTAAATTAATAAAAATAATAATGAGAGGACTTCTGAATAATAAATAGAACATTTCTATTCCCAAACATTCGATGGATGGAATCAAAAACATACTTGTGATATATACTGTTCTTTAATTGTGGTGTGTTTTTGATTATCATAGATGAAATACATAACAGAAGGTTGCATGTGATTCTGACAACCTCCTTCAATTACCTGAAGGCGTTGAGTGTCTCGGGAATGAGAGAAACGAGAATGCTGTGATGATTACAACATGTGGTAGTGCCACGAATTCTCTGGTCAGTAACACTGCACGTTGTTGTTTTAACTACGATGGAGGGAGGCATTGAACGGAAAATGTCTGCTTTTATCAGGAAGTGGCTGGGTATACGGAAAGGTCTATCTCAGGTTGCACTTTTCAGCAATGAAGCCAAGCTTGCGCTGCCAACTCGAATTCAAAGTCAGAAAAATCAGGGTCTTGGAGATATTAAAATCCTCTCCAATGAGGCAGTGATGAATGTCAACTGCTCCATGGAAGTAGGTTGGAAATGGTCATTCAATATTGAAAGTTGAGAAATCGTTGAATTAAGACTCAATATTTAAGAATGGTAGACCCGGTTTGGCTTAGCAAAATAGAATGGGGTGGTCGAAAGCTAAGGACAAGGATTGAAGAGAGTTGGCAGTAGCGGACGTGTGGCGTGTGGAGGAAGAAGAGCGGAAGGTAGCAGCAAGCACAGCAGGGAACATAAATATGTATTTGCGGAAGAATGAACATGCTAATTATAGTCTCGTATATACTTTATCAATGGTAACAAGTTGTTTGAATCAATTACCAAAAGTTGTAAAAATCTAGAGTCGCATCTATCATAGGCTTGGACAATATCAAAAAAGTATCTCTGGGCTCCAGAACCATGCCCCGAGTAAAATAGAATTAATGCACATCATGCGATAGAGAAATAAATGCCCAGTCCCCTAACATGTTTCGCGATTGTTACTTCTACTCCGCTCCCCATGCATGCCATCATGTGATATCTGAATCTCCCTTAACAACTGTCGGATTACCCCCGCCGAAGTGGTTAGTTTCTATTCTTCCCTTGTTCATGCACGCAGAAATGAGCCTCACAAGATTTATTACTTCCAGACAGCTTATTCTTTGAATCTTTATAGCCTATTTAAAGATATTCTTATTTTTCGAAAGAAAATTTCGAACACAGCTTCTGGGCGCTATACACATTGTGCGAGATTGTAAGTGGTACCACTAGAGACCCCCGGTGGTCTCCTCTTTCAATTGGTCACCTTTTTGGCGCCCTGCGGATGACCTTGGTTTGCAACGTTGTCCCAAACATTCGAGGCAAAACGTTTTCATATATAAGATAAGAATTGCTTTATTTGCCTCGCAGAATTCGGCGAGAACATCACAAATGTCAACATGTACATAGTTGAAGATACATATATCAGGAACAGTATTTTACAAATGAAGAAGAATATCTGCTTGTCTTCGTCCTCGGTCGACGTACAGACCATTCAACAAATAATTGCACAAAATCGTAAACCTATTTTCAAATGTAATTTTCGTGTTAAAGTCCTTGTTCAATTTTCATAAACGATATACCATATGAAACCTTATGTTCCATATATTATTTTGGCATACATTTTACTTTCTTAAGTGGTCAGTTGTGGTCAGTAGGCCTTATGAAAGAAAATTGAGCGTTTCTTTGATGCAGGATTTGAACATGAAGTCGACAGAATTTTTTAATGAAAATTGACAGACAGTGTGAACTATCACTCAGCTTCATCATGATGTAAAGATTTTAAGATTCGTTTGATGTACAAAAAGATGCGGACAAATAAGTTTTATCGAAAAAATGCTGCTAAAAAAGTCTGACATGATTTTTTCATTGATGAAAGTGCTCAGTTTCAAGAAACTTTATACCATGTGAAAGGATGTGCTTAGTACCTTGATTTGGCAGAGCGATTAGGTTGTGTCTGGTCAGTTGAGGTCAACAGACATAAAAGTATGAATTTTTGGTCAATTCATTCACCGATGCCAACAGACTAAACTACACAAAACAGAAAATTAAGATTATCACTATTCAATCAGCTCGTGTTAAGCTTTAAGATGATACAATGTCTTCGAATTTCGACAACGCTTGGTACAGTTTTACTCAATTAACACGTTTGCTTGATTTTTCGCTAACTTTCGCATTAAAAATGATTTTTGACAGTCAACTGCAGACAACATAACTTTTGCTGTATTAACGCTGGAGCTTTCGAGTTTGGGTTTAAAAGAATGCTGGTGTTATCAGCTCCAAGTATATGTAAGTTTTATCACGATCTATCCATCCATTCACTCGCAAACTTCAAATTCGTATTGTTCCCATATTCAGTGAACTGGGAATGAATATGAGTGAGTCATCATTTCCCTCGGTGGAGGTCAGGATTTCGAATCCTTGATCTGCGCGTACACAAAGACTTGGCGTCAGACTGAGATTGTCAGATGTTCACAAACAATAGCAATCTCTTCACGTCGTAGTTGTTGCGCCCGATAAGTGAATCGACAAGACTTTTAGCAACTCATTCAATGATGACAGGAAACGGGAGCAATGACATGATCAGCTATGATATGATCATGAAATATTTTTCTAATCACTAATTCATTTAAATAGGCACACCACACTGTTTCCTAAATCAAGCAAGTGTCTCGGCTGACCAGGTGAATAAGTTCAGTAATCAATTACATGAGCTTAAGCAGCTTACGGTTAAATCTGATGAGAATAAGCAAGAGATAAAAGATCTCTTCGGGTTGTGCAGCGATTTAGGAAACGGATGTATGCTGCTGTGAATTTTTCTCGTATTTCTTGTAGGTTCACGAAGCTCAAAGAACTGTCTTAGAGGATGCTCAGATTGTTTGGGCACTTTAATGAGTAGTCTCTTGCATATATTGTCACCTGCATCAAATAACATGACCTGCCAATGATTCGCATGGCCCTCCTTTTAATCGTCTTTTGCGTAAATACACTGGAATATTACAAAAAGCAGAAAAAGGATGCAATAAAATTGGACGAATAAAACTAGTATACACAATAACAAGCACATCACATGGACAGTTGATGTGTTTGAGATTTATAAGCAAATACAATCTTTTCGATGCTCGCTTGATGAGGTAATAGACATGTATGCACCATCTCATATCACGGGATAAATGACAACACGGAAGCAACAGAGAATCACTTCTTTGTAAGGCATTATTATCAACAAATAAACAGGAGATGGAGTTAAATTGTTGCGGGTGATTACATCCATTACAAAGCAATTAGAGAGATTCAACTCGAGAACTATGTTTCTCGACCAAATCACTACACTGTCAATCTCATCCTGCAACTTGTCTGCACTTTGATTTCGTATACAATGTAGAACAGTCACATCGTCTGCATATTTTACAAAAGTAGAGTTCGAGCACACACATGACAAAGACTCCATTACCAGACAAAACAGCACAGGCCCTATGATGCTCCCTGGACCACACCACTTAGAACGTCAACCCAAGATGAGTCCTCTCCGCGTAAAGAAAATCTTTGAGAGCAACAAGACAAGTAGTCATTTGGAAAGGCACCTTGCATCGAATACATGATTCCAAAATAGACGCATGCAATTGCTTGTCAAAGCCTTAGAAATGTCTAAAGTTGCCACCCGAACGCCACCAGAGGTGTTATCTAAATAGTTAAGGATATGCAGATAAATCGTGGTCAAGGCCACACTCATCCCTCTATCAGGCCCAGGCACATACGCGAATTGACTTGAACAAATATTGCTTTGGATGGATGGGACCAACCACTTGGTACACACCAATTTCTCCAGTAGTTTTGACATTGTAGGCCCATATCATTAAAATCCCGCAATAATACAATACGAGACCGGATTTGGTAAGATTCGTTGATCATAACAGAATCAATTATGTTCGTGAATGCAATCAATTACAGATTCATGTTCCAAGTTGTTATTCAAATAGGGGTGATATATGCCAATTACCAAACGTGAAATATGCCGAAAGAATAATGGCAATATTTTCGAATTACAATCACGTAAAGAATGCACCATGTACTCATCAATAATCACCGGAGCATAACTTATCTTCAAGAAGCAAATAATTCCCCCAGGTCGTCTCAGCCGATCTTTTCTATAAATTTGATAATCTTTAATGGTAATCGCTTCATCGGGAATTTCACCATCTAAACAAGTTTCGCAGAATAATGACAATTCAATGCAATTTCGATGTAAAAGCTTCTTCGATTTTATTAAGTATGTAGCGAACGTCAGCAAACATAAATGTCGGCAACGCAGGCCTATAAGAGGCCTAATAGAGAAATCTAACAATCGTAACACGCATTCTTGCATACAAATGGTGCATTTTTCTTTTTAAGTGAAGGCCAAACTGATATTGGGTTAGGGTGAAATAAGATAAGAAAAATGGATGGGAAGGTAAAAGTACATTAAAGTAAAAACATATCGAAAACACTTACCAGTGACCATATGGTAGACAGTGCATCCCACACTCCACATATCCGCTTTTGATGTATAACCGAACGCACCATTTTGCATTACTTCTGGAGCCATATAATGGTTAGTCCCGGCATTTCTTGTATGTGCTTGTTTTGAATTTCTATCTAAATGGCGAGACCATCCCAAATCAGTAATTTTCAAGTTATCGTCTTTATCGATTAGAATATTGCCAGGTTTAAGGTCGCGATGAATCACGTCATTTTCGTGAAGGTAGGCCACACCTTCTAGAATATGCTTTGCGTATTTCAAAATCAATTCTTCTTGTAAAACTGGGTGCGTAGAACTTCCCGCAGAAGTCCTTTCTTTCGTCTTGTCAATCTTTTCTTGCAAAGACCCCTGCAGAGAGACGGCAAACAGCAATGTCAGTGAGAATTTGTATAGCTTTTGAAATGCAAGTAAAGCTGATTTAAATGACGAATAAGGAAAATGAGTATATAGAACTTCGTGCTTGATATCAAAATCTCTCTCCTAGCCTACTTGATGCAAGACGATGCCGATGAAAGTGTGAACTTTTGATGCTGCTACTACTGCATAGAACATCACTTAAGACTTGAGGGTTCCTAGTCAAAATTGTCGTCTTAAAAACTGGTCCTGGAACTTGGTTTTGATAAAGCTGTCCTAGGGAAAGTCTCGAAACAGAAACGTTCTCAGTAACATCTAAAACCTGTGTTCCAGTTAATATTTCAGCCGGAAAGTCAATAGCCTCTGACAACCCGTGGAAGTAGGCCTAAATAGGTTAAAATTTCTAGCAGAAACATAGGTCTTGGATGCTGCTGAGGGAGCCTCTGCTATTTAACTTTTATCTTGAGACTTTCCCTGTAGCGGTTTTTTAAACACCATTTCGAGACTATTTTTTACAAAGACCATATTGACTTGAAACCGACTTTTAGAAGTCGCAATTCAACGCACGGTTGCTTCGTGCATATAATCATGAAACATACGCTTCCTATTTAATTTATACATTTACAGGCCTGTGATTAGCCTATGAAAAAAATTGAGGATTTTTTGTGAAAAATTTGAGGAATGGAAACGGAGCCTAATATAATAATTGCAAGAAAAACTACAAATTTTAGCACGGATTTTGGGGCAAGCTTCAAATCATGAATGTCACAACGAAGAAGGTAACCCAAGGATTGACCACACCCCACTTTCTGAAGTTGTGTATATTGCAAAGTAATACTGACTTGGTCATAATCACTTCCCGCGTTGTTACGAAATCAATTTGTTGCCTCAAGTATTATCTGTTTAGAATGTGTCGAACAGAGGATGTCAGATCAAGCTGCTGATATCGCTCTGCTTCACGCTATCGTCTCCAATTCAATGATGCTTGTCAGATTTGTATACTGTAATTTTTTGAATGTAGGATATATCCTCAACCACATGCATCTGTGGCTTTGCAACGATTAATTTTTACGGACTTTAGACAAATTTGGGAGGAGAGTAACCCATAAATATAGAAAGCTTAAAATCGTTGACGGAATGCTTGTGACTTAAAAAAGTCATTACTTTATCATGAAGGATACGCCACATTACAGCAGACCCTGGAAAATGTAGCTGCAAAAAGACTCATGAGATAGCAGAGCTTCATGCCCTTCCAACCCCCGCACGCTAGTGACCAGGAGGCATGTAGACACTAAATTTAGGGACCATCCGCTTTACCCCGTCGGATGTGTTCATATTAAGCGGAAATAAAATGGAAGAGAGTGAGTGAAACAAACGCTTCAGTTGATAAGAGCACTGAAATCCAAGTGGGCTGGGCTACCTATATGTTATCATATAATGGATGGAAGATCGATATCCTTAAGTTCTTTAAGAAGTACAGGCATGCATTTAGCAGCCATATAGTCGCAGAAACATATAAAGAAGGTAGTGTGTGACAAAGGTCAAGATAGTTAATGAAAATAATTGAATGTGCATTTTATTGTTGGAATAAGCAATATTTTATGAAGTTAGAAGTAAAAAATTGCAGTGTTCAAATATACAATTTCTGTAGGTTGATCGCAGTGTTTCGCTCATTAAATACGTGAAAGCATTTAATGAGTGAGTTCGACAGACAATAACTTCGGACAACTTCTCTGCTTAGCAAAATAAGTCCAGACGAACCGGAACATCTACAGCCCTGTAGCTTGCAGAAATGAAAACGACATTCAACGTATTCAACGTAACAAAGTGCGTCAAGGCAACAAAATTAAAAAACAAGCTAACGACTGGTTAATTTTTGATGTGCTAAATATGACATGGCTAAAAGAAAATCATTACATCCTAAAATGTCTAGAAATTTAAAAATACTTACTAGAAGGACAAGCAACGGTTCTCCTCTCCTCATGTGGAATGAATTGGTGAGTAAGTCGCTCTTTTCAAAATGTTTATCACTTATATATTGAAAAGATTCTATTTAACAGTCTGCCCATTCAGATGATAAAAGGACAGGTCTGTTTCCAATCAAAATATCAGATCTAGCTAGCACAGTGGGATTACGCTATCTAAAATCAACCAAGTATGTGAGAGAAAATCAAACCGATTTTTTAGTATCAAACCGTTCAATGTAGTGTCAATGATTTAGTTCGTCAGAATTCAGGCTTGAATTTGCATTACGTTCAATGGAAAATGAATCTTCCTGCCCCTCGGGACTAGTTCTAAGCGTAACCATCAGTATAAAAAAATGTCATCTCTCGACCAAACAATGCAGACAAAGTAATTTATCTCTACGACTCGTAGATAGCTCTCCAGTCACAACAAGACTTCCTTGAGGAACCTGATGATCTTTCATCTGAATGATCAAGTGGACATAATCGATGGTATCAAAGGTAGGGGTGTACCGATCAATCGATAATCGGCCGATTATTTGCTGATTAGTGAACTTTGCTAATTTTAAAAGAAATTATCGAAGAATATACAAGATAATTGCATAAGAATATTCAAGATAATTTTACAATTTGATGAGATTTTGCTGTTTTTTTTCAATAAAAAGTAACTCATCGGAAGACAGGATTTTCTTTTATCATTGCGATAATAGAAAACAACTGAACTCAATTTTTGCATAGAAATACTAAAGGCTGATAAAAAAATATTTTCACATGTAATGGTGTGTATATAGCTTTTTTCGCCGCACATGGGTGGAAGAGCTCTCGCAGGGTAAGAACCGCGCCAGAGTTTTCGGCCTGGACCCGGTGGCTAAGGCCAGTATTATTAGGCCCCGTTGAATTTCATCTTCAAGCGATCATCTGCTTACTTTTGTAAGATTTTAAATTCACTTCATCAGAAGGTGATATACAGCCTGTAGGCATAATGAAACGAAACTGAATGTCCAAATATATATCTCTAAGATCCTCCATCATCTCAATTTTAGCATCGTTCGATCACTTCTTCGGTCCAGGGCTTGGGCACCTTAATCCGCCCAACTGTTTACATTTATAATGTGACTTAAATTAAAATCCTAGCAATCCTTTTGATTGACATGTGTGCGTCATCATTTCCAATTTTCAGTAAATCAACTTTCATTTCAGTAGATAACTCAATTGATGCCCTCATAACAGCAGATATCTACAGTATTGATACTTGCAGATTCGTAAATATCTATGGTAAATTTCATCACCAACAGACAACTTGTGGGCCTATTGCAGATGTTTGCAGATGTGCCATTACGGCTCAAGCGGCACTTACCAGAGCATCAGCGGCTCATCCAGAACAAGAACGAAATAGCACTTTTTAATAGCAGCAATTTAAATGAGAAAATCAAAAGTTATCAGTCCATCTAAAAGCTCTTGAATTATTCCTTGTGTTGGCTACCATCAATCATACACCAACTGACAAAAACACATATTTTTTTAAGTTTTATGCTGTTAAATATTCCTGTCTGTCGTACAAAATTTGAGCTTGATTTTGATTTTTCTGCTTGTAAAACAATAATAGAGTCAACATCATTGAAATGCCGAGGTCACTGTGGAAGCTGCAGTGTTTTCGTGAAAAATGGTCTTGATAAAACTTTCCCAAGAAAGTCTAAAAGTAAAATTTAAATAGCATGAGTGCTCTGGTTGCACAAGCATATGTTTCTGTTGAAAGCGGGAAAGTCACTGCCTTTTACAATTTGAATGTAGGTATCTATATATATATATATATATATATATAAATAACCCGGAACTCTGCCCCACTCAAACCCGGAACCCTGCCCCATAAGGCGGAACCCTGCCCCACGTCAGGATATATAAGCCTGTACGCTGCCCCACTAACCCTGTACCCTGCCCCACAAGGCGGAACCCTGCCCCAAGAAGTACGAAATTATGAAAATCGTCCCCTGCCCCATTTTCTAACCCGTAACTCTGCCCCTAATCGTAAGTAGGAATCCTGCCCCACATCATATATCGTAACCCTGCTCCATTTTCAATTTAATTCATAATGATTATGAATCTGACACAGTTATGTTTACCTAGTTGTGTGATATCCATTTGTAAAATTATTTCGATGTTTTAGAACATGGATATCTTACTTTTAGTTTGAGTAGTTCAACTATTATTAAATTGATGTAATATTTTTCACATTCTAGGCTTTTTTCGAAGAATCAATTGTAGGTGAACAATTTGAAAAAAATGTTAATCAAATAAAAATATCAGCGTATTGATGCTAAATTGACAGCATGCTGTAACACTTAGAACTGAAATTTTGGTGATGATGCTTAAAAGCATTCAAAAATTGAACCGATTGATGCATGTGGATTATTGTATATACGCAAAACACGCCTAGACCCATCAACGAAAAATGCTTTCCGGCATGTCAAAATTCACAAAAAATGAACATTGCAAGACATAGGAATATCAACAGAAATTTCAGATATAGAATGTAAAGATATATAGTTTTATTAGAAGTACATCGCATTTTATTGAACTTACCAATTCAGAATTAGAAATGCGTCGCAGTGAATTTCATGGGCTGATGCTTAAATGCCTTCAAATAAGTATGAGGAGGTGAATACATGTTTACTATTACATATATTCACCTACATCATCTATTTTCGGCATACCAATTTCGCTGGAAATGAAAATTGCAAAACAAAATGTAGCAGTATGTACAGATTTACTTTCCCGCTGAGACTGCGTATTTCATATACTTCGGTAGAGATAAATAACAGAAGTTAATCAATGGACACACGCACACAGGTGAAACATAATCATAATAATATGGATATTAATAAACATAATCATATAGAAGTACATGTGATGAAGACGATTACTACACATTGTTCGTAAAATATCGACCACAAAATTTTTACAAATATAGTATGTAGGCCTACATCATTTATAAGATGTCATTTTGTCTTTTCTACATACACCGTAAAACCTGTAATACCGTCACTCCCTAAAAACGCTGCCTGCATTACAACGACACTCTCTGTATTTCGATGTAGTATAGCCAGATACTTGGGTGTTTTGTACATGTTGCCTATTTTGCACATATGTTCACTGTTTGCAATCGCATTTCCTGTATTTACATCCCATGGATACCTCCATGCCTCACGAACAATGTGTGATATGCAAGATATTTTGGTGAGTTGAGTTTGCCTTCTTGCATGAGTATTCACATAATGTCAAGTCTTTACAGACTTCCCGTATAAACCGCTAAACTTGTGTGCATAATGTACAGGTTTTATGGTATCTTATCCAAATGCCCGTATATTCGAAGAAAATTACAATTTCATGATAAATTGAATGTCAGTTTATGAAGTGGTATGCAGTGGCACTATATTAGAAGCCGATTTCCACTGCACTCATGTAATTTGTTTAGATATGCACACAAAAATGCAACTTTAAATTATTTATGAAGATCATATAATTGAAAAGTTTCGCATATTCCAAACATATTATTATTTTAAAATAATTCTGAAACTGTCAAAGATCTGTCCCTATGTAGGACATCTTGGAGAGAGCTATGTCCTTACATTGCCTCCTCTTCTTTGACGGTATTTCTACTGGAGGTGGACTTCTTTTTCTTGTTGTCTTCTCCAAGCTTCCGCGAACCGGAAGTGTATCTTCATCTTCAGCCTCTTGGTCTTCCTCCTCCCCAAACAGGTCTTCGTGATCCGATTCCGGAACCTCGAACTCATACGAGGTTGGTGGTTCAACGACAACCTCGTGGATGTACTTGAAAACTTCTGAAAAGCAAGTTAACTTGATTATGACGGAGAAGGTCCGTCAAAAAGGGTATGTAGCATACTTCAGTTATAATAAAATGTTATTCAGCGCACCAAAGTCATATGTGCTTTGATTATGATTATATATAGTTCAATTATAGTCAGCAATATATTCCACAATAAATTACTCTGCAGATACGATATTCGAAGGATATGTGCAGTTAGCACGCATAAATATAAGGAACACTACTTACTGTCAACTTCTGCGTTGAGGGCCGACTGATAATATCTCTGTGCCACATACTCCGAGTGCAGCATTGCCTTGGCCAAGGTACCACGATCGGCACCCGCTTTATTGCCGAGGGTTGACATGGCCCTGCGATAATCGCTTGCCGTGTACTTCCGGCCGAGGACCTGTGGAAGTAGAAGTCATGCGTATATATATGTGCTGTGTACAATTCAAGGGTGCTTTAATATTCGAAGTTGTATAGTATCTTTCAACGTATCAATTATAGTATTATCTATCATCAAGGGCGTACTGCGGAGTCTTCGTGTCTGCGAGGCCTTCGGCGCATACTCAACAATAATCACCATCATTTTCAAAATAATAAGTATCAATTACTCATTAATTTTCACTTATTTTTGATGGCTTCCTCGATTACTCTACACAGCTAGGAGTCAGTTTTCAGTCTCAAAATTACATTCAATTCAGGGTGAATCCTCGCGCACTCGAATCGCAGCGGCATGTCTCTTCAATCTAATTCAGATGGCCTAGTTCATTCTTTTTTGCGTTGCAGCTTCGATTCCTTGGCAAGAATCGTAATCAAGAGCAATTTAATCATGAAAGTACATATTTCAACATCATGCTTCACACAATTGATAAACAATTATGCAATTAAAAAGTATGGAATTATGCAAGTAATAAGTATTATAAATAGCTACATGGGTGAGGTGTACCTAGAGTGTATACACGCATGAACATACCTTTAGTGATTCATTAACAATAAGCCCTCCGATTTGAAGGGAGTTCCCAGTCGCGCTGCAAAAAATCGGCTTGTCTTGCCATGACTTCTCTGGCAGATCACGCATGCAATCTTGCTGCTTGTGCATTTCGAGGAAACTCTGCATCAGGGTCCAGAGTCGCTCATCGAAGCGCAACAGCGCGCAACCATGTTTGCGATAGGATTTGTGATCACCTATAAAAAATGGGATTTATCTTATCCTTTTATGGTAAAAATTTAATCAAAATTAGCTGACACATCCGATTAATGATGAAGCCAGTTGATGAATAGTGTCAAATGACTCAGGACGGGTAAGATGTTCGTGTACTCTGAGATGAAAAAGGCACCGTTCTTGTCAGATCGTGCTGATAGTTGAATAACACATCTTCAAACGTGTATGAATCAATATCAGAATAGCTAATAGAAAAAACATTTACGACTGTGTTAGAACAACTCATTGAGCTCGAAAGTTTTAGTAAAAGACATTGCAAATCTAAGAATTAGAGAGGCGATTTTCGTTAGATCTGTAATCAAGGGAGGAGAAGGAGGTTATGCGTCATAACATCATTATCATTGTACCGTATATCTTGATTCATCTGCTAATCCCACACTTGAATTTTGAATTTCCTCTCCAGAATTCGCAACACAGGCGGTTCACCGCAACTTCTAAATTCAAATCAATGTCTCTTAAGTTCTTACCCTGCAAGGTTTTCCCTCGCACGCAGACGACGGTCAATGAGGATTCATTGGTTGTCAGAGGGTTTTTGATGGCGTTTACATCCAAATCCTCGAATGGCTTCAGGCGCACTGGGTTATACGCAAGCACAGCCAAGAGGAGCGCGTTACGGGATCTGCAAGAAATTGTAACGGTGCTTTCTTGTCAAAATATTATACATTTTTGAAATAGGCTGATTCTATATAACTGATGACTTGCAACGGAAATAATAAAATGCGTTTCTTGTAATTACTTACTGAATATAACTACTGCTTCCGCTTTTGATTGTATCTTCCGCATGCTGCAGGACTTGCCTGAGATCGGAGGCAGTTGGGAGATGCTGACCCTTCAGAACCTGTTTGTTTGACTGGAAATAATCAAAACATCAGATAGTCGTATAGTCGTATAAAACACTCGTAACGTCTTGGTGGTCCAAATATGAGCAACCACTTCAAAGCAATATTTCATCTCTGGGAATCATTTTTCACACCATTTTCAGATAATTATTTGGGAAATAATACAATTAATGTAATTGAATGAGCTTTTGCAGATCATTTCTAAGGTGGCCCATAAATGGACCTCCAGTCGTCAGAGGGTAAAATGAGAAAGGAAAACAGCAAGATTTATAGCATATCAATCCCCACATTATTAAATAATTCATTAACTTACATGCTCTGCAAACACCTCACGCTGAAAATTTGCCCGCGCCGTTTTCACTGAATCGATGGCATTTGTGAGATCTTCTTCACTGATATCACCGAAAATGTTGGCAAGGCTACTTCCAGTCACTTTATCCAAAATCCATAGTATGTTCTTACCTCAAATGCAGATCAATCATAAATAGGTGACAATAAAAATAGCAAAAATGTTTTCAACAAAAAGAACTGCACATTTGGATTTTAGAACTACGCAAATTAGTTAATTGGACCTGACTGCTACAACAGGCATACGACTATTTTCAGGTGCATCGAATAAGCTGAAAATGAACACAAAAAACGGAGTAGGAACATCAATAAAATTTCGAGATTAAATAATTCTTTTCCAGACTCAATAACCAATATATCAACTTACGATAACAAAATCGGCCTACTTTAGGTTCATTAAGGACTATAATGGTTATGTGTTCATGAAAATTCAAACTAGTTTGTTGTGTTTTATATCTAATTTAATGAATAGTGAAATGAATAACATAAATGAATGAGGCAACTTACAGAGACTAATAAAATTCGCGCAAGTTGTTGCTGATGTTGAAGCTTCATAATTGGAGTCTTCCAGTTCAAACAGAAGAAAAATATCAGGGTCCATCATTTCCCTGGCTGTTGCGGTTCGTCCTATTATCTTTGACACCTGCAAAATTATCGAAAAAATGATCTTATTGATATCCGTGCTATCGGCAGTACATTCTGGCTCTCGGCATGATATCCCTTAGCTAACAACGGATATGTAACAGTCGCGAATTCGATGTCCGTTAGCTGTCCCTTCACTATTCACTATCCGCTATATGATTTCGATATTCATTGGTTACACATTCGATATCGTACGTGAAGCTATCCGCCACAATGCTGAACAATCCAAAAACCAACTAATCCTCAGATCGGACAGATAATTGTAATCTATACAATTATCCGTGGATCCACTGACGTCTGGCACAGTTTTCGGCTGAAAACCGGATAACGATTCTCATCTTACCTGCTTACACGTATAGACAATTAAAAACATTCATGCAATAACAGAAAAAACTGGCAAAAATAGAGATGCCGATAAGCCTCAAGCAACGTAATTTCTAATCCAGTGGATATGGCAACATGTCCATCGGGATTCAAACTACCGAATTTGAGGCATGCATAAAAATCACTGAAAATTGACATCCGTTTATTGTTCATGCTATTATATTAGGCCTACCTACAATTGAATTTTACGATAGTCTTTCAACATTTTTCTCCTAGTGTCTGCTTTTGGGTTTGTAATCAAAGTGAGTGAGCTCTGAGGACCAATGCTTTCACTTACTCTAGAATGTAGACGAGAAGCAAATCGAGACATCTGGGCCACCGACTGACAATTTCGGCTCCTGCCTTTGCCCTCAGGGTGAGTCATGTAGTATTCTACCGCGGATTTCAATTTCTAAAAGAGAAACAATATGCTGGAAATTGACGTAAGCTAATTCGATCCCCATCTTCAATGAAGATCATGAATTGAAGATTATCTTGAATCAATGAAGATAATAGTTCATTACCAATCAGGCAAAAGGCATGTAAAGATGCATCAGAATCCACAGAGAAATGCTTAATGAAATTTATAGAAATAAGACCCTTACGTCAAATCAGTTTAGCTTAAACTGTCACCATCTTACCGCTCTTGTGTGTTAATACAATATTGACATATTTTGATATTCGGATACACGCGAAGTCGTGAACCTATCGATCTTTGTAGAAGTCTTGCGTATTTACCTGTCTCCACTGTAAATCACCAGTTGTGAATTTAGGCGCCACTTTTCTCTCTTCTTTTTTGGAAGGGTCCATCACCTCTGTCCCATACCGAGAAATAAGTCGCTGCTTTCTATTGTTACGTAGGGGATCGATTTCATCCTCTTCAATCTGAAATTATGGGTAGAAAAACATGAAATGATGGGTATAGTCAACTCGATACATTAGCATGCGAGTTCGATACTAATATGAGAACGAGGTTTGCTATCAAATAAGTATGTATTGATCAATAAAAATCAATTTTTTATCCTTTATTAATATAGGAGCATAAATAACTTATATTTAACGTTAGCACAAACTCCAGTTTTCAATATTCTATCATGCTCAAAAATTCCATCGAGAATCATGCTATTTTTTTGTTTCATTAACCAAGACAGTGATTTCTAAAGTAATCCGCGTCCATTTGCAGCCAGAGTGTGATAAACGCATTTTAAAAAAGGACATTCAATACTTTATATTTCAGATGATCGGAAGATGTGGCTATGATACACCGATTGAAAATTCTCCAAAAAAACATGTCTCTCACTCTACAATGATGAACATGCAATGATGAACTACACCATTAGTACACAAACGAACAGCGGGCAATATGCGATAATAAAGTGCGCCATAAGTGTACATGCGAACAGTGCGAAATGGTACATATTGAGGGCGTCATGCAAAAACCAGGAAAGTCGTAAAATAGAAAAATTTGAGTGATTAGTGACATTGTATGTTGGTAATCGTCGAGAACATGATGTCCAAATCAGAAATCAATATGCCATTGAGAAACATCAAACTAGACACTGCTCAAAATACATGCCTGATGCTTCGTCATGCAAAAAGCAGGGCAACTCGACTTGCCTTTTATAATAGTCATGCAAAAACAAGGCAGTTATCTAAAAATAAAGCTAAATTTAATATCTCTGTCAAACAATTGCACTTGCTAGTGGTTGACTTGCGTTTGTTTACCTGGCAGATCACACTGTATGCAGACAAAATTTGAAATGCTTTGCACACACAAAATTTGAAATTTCATACACTATCACACCATCAACGTTATTACAGCCTGTGTGTTGAAACATTCGACGATAGTTTATTGTGATTGTGAGACAAAATGACTCAGACAATGTTCGGTATTAGCTTGATTGTGCATTTATGAGGTCTAAATGATAGGTAGCTCATTTTCATTCCTTGTTGTAAGTTGTTAATGATTTTTTACCATAGAGTCAAAATAAATGACATCATGGCGAAAAGAACATCTCTAACCAACACTTCTACACATCTTACCAGAAAGCGCAATTGAGCCAGACTTAAGCTCTACAGTACTCATTCACCTTCACAGAAAGTTTCATCAAAATTCATGCAATACTCTGTCCTACACAGCCTTCACAAGTTTGAAAACATGGCCTACTCAGCGGCAATTCAAATTTAAACAATCATCCAGCGCTAATCATTTGAAATTCATAAAATTTTTACACAAAACAAATACAAAGCAGCATAACAATAACGAAAGAAATTAAGATAATCTTTACTCTTACAACGTCAACGACGTTGAAATTTGATGTGATGGCAGCTTCGGGATGGCACTGCCTCATATGCTTGCGCAAATTAGTCTTCTGAAATGAGAACGCGTATACACTTTAAAAAATACAGATATCATGGTCATCAAACGCAAGCATTGAACAAAACTTGTTCAGATATTCATATACAAATAAAAACCAAAAAAATAGCTGGCTTAAACACCATTCTTCCATAATTGTGTGGATTGCGTGGTCTATCTGTGACGCGCGAGAAAGACTTTGCTACATGACAAGCGTTTATTGCAGCAGAGAATGACACGGATAGCATGTACACATGAATTAAATAAGGGACACATGCACAGTTAACTTCAACTCACGACACTATCTACTGTACAGACCAATTTGAAGCTTAAATAACTGTAATAACATTTGACTACCAATGGAGATTAAGTAGAATCAACAGCCAAAGGATCATCAGACAGGCCTTTTGACGACTCTACCACGGTCGCACGATGACATTTAGATGAAATTATCAACAGATGAAAAGTATTACTGTCATTCACCACTTTTAGTTTCAATTTTAAATCTGACGTGGTGTACTTACCAATTCGTTGCAAATTGTGCACTCCCACATGAAGCGATTTTTCTCATCCTTCTTCCCGTAGCAGGAGGCCGCGAAAGTTGAAATCTCCTCCTCCGTGAGATGATGGGTGCGAAGGTGCCGCCGAAGATGTTTGCTGGAGACGTGCTTGCCACATTTCACACATGCCACTACAGACCTTTGGTATTCAGTACCTTTAAGTAGCACAGTCTTCTTGCTGACATCTGCAGACATTTCAAGATTATGATAGACAAAAAGGCATTCTATATTTCAAAGTGATGAGAAGCTTTCTTAGTTTTGAACATAGTAATTATTTTACAATCTTAAATAATATTACTAAACCATAGCTCTATTTTCTATTTCGTATTTTTTGATGTGAAATAATCTCTAGCAATTTTTGCTACGGACGAATTAATGACTGCATTTGTCATGGCGATCAGAACTAAAAATAAGCTATCATTCTCAGAACTTTCACACCAGATACAGTGTTTGGAGTAAAATAACTATGTTGATAGACAATTTTGTTTTCGACTTTCGTTTGATGTCACGAATTAAAATGACAATTCAATCATTATGCATGAAGAGAAAATAGAATATACATGCATGAGCAGAGAACATGGGTCCCCTGCTGCAGACTCGTTTTTCGCAGTGAGCCATGAACGGTTTTCCTGCTCTTGAACTTGGATTAAAATAATTTCTGATTAAATTGTCGAACTCACAAAGATGTTTAAACCATGAACTCACTCTCTGTTTGCGAAACCACCACCATCTTCGCTTTGGCTTGAGGCCGCGTGTGGACGTAGTATCGCTCCATTGTAGCTGTAATGAAGCGAGCATTCTACGTTCATCATGAAGCTCTTAAAAATAGAAGCAATTATAACTATATTTGAAATTATCACCATTATATTCGTTGGAGGGAATACCACAGATTCCTTTCGATGTTATTAAATGGCTCAACTGGGCCGTTATTTAGTCACGACTTATACTTAGGCCGTGATCACCCCAAGTGACGTGGCATGATGAGGACCGAAGTAAAAGTAACAAGTAGTGTCACAGTTGAGGGATTAAAGAACATCGAAAAATTTCTTGGTTTTCCCTACAAATTATGTATATACAATGATGGATTCAAGAAAACTTCGTGCTGTCTTCAAGTGGGTTCAAATTGTTATTAGGTGTTCAATGAATGGATATTCAAGTTTAAGTCTCTGATGACGTGTGCTTCACGCATCGGTCACGAAAATCGGTCTTCCACGACATAATGCTGCCTCAGAGAGCAATGAACTTAAACCAACTTCGAAACTCGCTCATTTGAAAGCCTGTTCCGAAGTTTGGTGTGGACCAATCCACGAATTGCTGGACGTATGTATATATTTACGCAATCAGAAAAGGGGAAGTAGAAGAAAATAAGTACTATTGACGATAACAGGTGATTTCTCATGGATATGAATGCTCCGCAGCCGCTCCTTTGGGACTGTAATTAGGCTAGAATTGTAAATGGAACAATTGATTAAACGCTCGTTCATGTTAAAGTTCCGATCTCATGATATACAACTTGCGTTTAAAATCCTGGCCGCATGTAGAAGAAACACGATGCACTATTTCAAATAACCCAGCTCCTATTTAATCAACCACCAAAATTCCTACTTAAAAAACCCAGCCCACAGGATTTCAGATATGCCAACCCTGATCAGCATGAGGTTGACAAATTTGCGCTCCCTGGTTTTTATTTTTGTGTTCTTCTTCTCCGTAAGGCGTTTTTGCATTTCCTGACATTCTTTTATCAAGCTCCATAAATTGCTTTCTTTCCATTTCTTTAATTGTTCTCCGATAAACCTTGAATGATCCTTTGGTTTTGATCTTGCAGACGGTGTTCGGAGCATAATTGGAATAAAAACATGCACTAAAGCAACAAAAGACAGATTTTGGCATTCGGTTTTTTGGAAAAATAAACCGAATAATCGACTAAGTTCTTCCAAGAAGACGTGTATTATTGAATAATTATTAATAAATAAATATTAAATATAATTTATTATATATGGGTACAGATATTCTACTTCCATGTTATTGTGATGTCGTATGCTGATAACAAAGTTCTTTTGATTTCAGCTTCTCCTTCCATAGGTCCCCATCGAAATGTAGATCTTGCGCGCTTGACATCTTGATCTTGTGGCTGTTTATCCAACTCATGTGATAACTTAGATGTAGTTGAGCTGGTAAAACACTGACTTCCATATTCATTCTGCACTTGGTGAAATGGCATGGGATTTGTGAATGCATTTCGTAATTTATCACGTGAACAAGAACCAAATCTAGACAAGTTTCTAGTAGAACTGATTTTGAAAGAATATTGATTGCCAGACCTTTGTCTTGAACTTCTACAAGATAAATGTTGCTGCTCTTTTATCTTTGATGGTACTAATGAATCTATCACCTGAGATGACGTTGAACATTCAATCAGCGCATTCACGGGCTTATACCGTATCACTTGGTCGACCAAATTCACGGTCACTTGGTTTCACCAAAATGTGACATGTTAACACCTCATATTCTCCTAATCACTAACTATCACGAGAGTGTAGAAAATATTCCGTAAAACTTGTGGAAAAAAGTTCATCACCGGGATTGACCACAGAACCTTGGCAATGAGAGTTGACATTCAAACCTCTCGGCTGTGTCAACATTCATGCTGTATGGGGCGCGCACAATGACTGGATCAACGAAATTTGAGACGCTTTGCGGGAGGCGTCTGGAGCTCTGTTGTTTCTCAACTAACAGCAGCGGCAGGCACACTTAGACAACGGCATGAAGTAACGTGGCGCTATCAAGTGACCTTGAGAGGGTCAGGAACCACAGCAACGATGAAATTAGACAACGAAATCGAATACACTAATAGAAATAAGCAAAGGTCATTACCAAAATTGTTGATCAGATCTTCACAAGACGGAGAATGAAGTGGATAACCGGAACTACACTTGAAGTTTCGTGGTCACAACACTTATCACAGATGCTCAAACTTAATTTGCAAAATCGCAGAATTGGCAGGCTCGTAGGAATAGAATAAGACTACGTGTTGCTCGAGATACACCTTCAAACCGAAGTTATAAGGACAAGTATAATTATGCGTCGGAACAATACGAATGTACGACTGTCCTAAAGCAGACTGAAACCAACAGCTGATCAATGTTATATTTTCGCATCAATATTCATGGAGTTAGGCATTGACATATTTAAACACAAATAGTTAGCAACCACAAAATTGATGTAAATTGCTCTGCTCTTCCGATAAATGTGCTACTGATATGTCATCCCATGGATTTATTCTTCTGGTATTATAATTACAAAGATCTGATATACATTTCTATTATACGTGTATCAAATTCATGCTAATTAACTCACGCTATGAATTACTTTATTGTCAGAAGTCCAGCTGAACTAGGAAACTAATGTTTTAAGATTTTGTCTTTATTATCGGAATTTTTTCAATTATTTAACCATCCAAATTGTTTGTGAGCGGGAGAAGTTATCCTGGTATGATAGTGGTCGATGAGTTCTTGTTATTGCCTGAAGGAGATATTTATATTATATTAAGTAGTCATTATAGAAAGCATTATCAGGCATTTTCTTAAAAATTCACGTGCTCATTAACAATGATGCCATGTTTATGTGCATGTAACTGCGCCTTGGCATATATGTGTTTATTCATGGCATTATCAGTGTAATGGATGCTAACAGACACCCGTCTGAAATTATATAATCATTATTCCCTGTATTTCTCTATCTTTAAACGTCTTTTTCAACATTACTAACAAAAATGTCGACAGTTCTCGGGCTACAATGTCATCTGACAATATTAATCTTGATATGTGAGTATCATAAACGCAAAAAATCCTATACAAAACAACAAGAAAGTCCGAAATTGTCAAAATTAGGAAAATCTCCCCTTTTTATTGTGTGTAGAATGGAGTCAGGGTCACTTCTCGGACGAATCAAAAGCAGGCGACGGTGTATTCGTCCTTTTTGAGCCACAAAACCTATAAATGCATCAAAAAAGTTGCATAATGCGTCATCGCCCGAAACATAATAGGATTTTCAACATAGCCAGACGTACGGGTATCGCACATACACAGATCAACTCGTCTTCGGACCTTCCATGCCACACGAAAATATATAAAATATTATCACTCAAGCTTCAAATTTGGATTTCAGGGAAAGCTCAGAAAGCCATCCAAAATCATCAACGCCCTTAATAAGTATGATGAGGACACTACCATTAGGCCTTCGTTGGTCGTCATAGGACCTCAATTGATGAAAATCGTTTTTTTTTGGTTATTGTGGTCATAGAGCAGCCACGAAGGCACGAAATCAGCAGATTTTTACACGTACAAGTTCTCAAACGTCCCTTCTTTGCCAATGCAACACAAAAAACCGGAGTGGAAATTATGAAAATGGATCTTTTCCGGGTTTTTTGGACAGCGCAGTTTTTGGTGGGGCAGGGTTACGAGTTACGAATATATATATATATATAAAGAAAATCCAATACAACTCAGGAAAAACAAAAGGATCTTGATTTCCGACATGTTGGATGTAAGTCGCCACATATCTAGGTGCGCTGCGAATATCACTTCCCCATGTAATAAATTTGAGGCCGCACCCATTTTCAAAATGTCCCCGACATCCACAAGGATTGATCGGGAACATAAAGAAAAATTGTTTATTTCTATGCTTCAGCCCAAGCTGAATAGAAGTTGATTTTATGTATCTATGCCTAATTTCGATAATTTTGAAATACATTTCATTCCCATGACTAGCCTCATGAAATGAGGTGAAACCGGTCGGGAATCAAGATCCTTTTGTTTTTCCTGAGTTGTATTGGATTTTCTTATTGTGTGCCATTTTATTTTTTATACTTCACTTTTTTTATATATATACAGTAGAATTCGCATATATCGGCGCCTCAAGGGACAGACGAAAACCGCCGATATACGCGAACCGCCGATATATGCGAACTCCCTGAATTTTGAGGTTTTGTGAAATCTACACGAGCTCTGAGATCATGCCATGCATCATACAATGTATATACGTGTATTGACTCATGAATTATTGCATTGCTATACTTAAATACATGTACATATTGACTTATTGTCCAACATGTACAGTGCATGCACATGTAATTGTGTCTATGTATTCAATAGATATCTAAAAATTGTGCCTTTCTGAACTGATGCTTGCAACGTAAGTATCGCAAACCGGATATCACTATGTTTGTCAAAAACTGAGTATGCTTTTTGAATCAAGAAGATTGAAGCTTCTTCATGCCTACATGCTTACCTGCTATATGAAGCACAAAACAAAGAAGAGTATGCATAAATCAAGACGCTGCTAAGAGTCACGTGCAGGCGAAGCCAGCCAATCTAAGTCAATCAAGACGCTGCTAAGAGTCACGTGCAGGCGAAACCATAGAGATGGATGGGGTAGCGAGCCGCTTTCTGTCTAGAGAGAGGACATGAATCGAACTCACCAATGTTTTCGACGGTAGCTTGTGCTCCTTTGATGACGCAACAGTCACTAAGTCAGGTCTGACAATAGCATCGTAGGTAAAGGCGTTAACAATGCAATCATCACGTCGAATGAAAGACTAATTATGTGAGAATTATCAGTGAGATACAGTGGCAAGCCTACTTATCTTTCCTCGGCTGCTAGATTCTACAATTTTGATCAAACCCCCAAACATGATCAAGATGAATTGTAGAAGATCTAAATTTTCACATGTCACTAGAATAGTTAGAATCGGATAGTCCTAACAGAATCTACAGCCATCCGCATCCACATATACTGTCATTCTAGTGACTCTTCTAGGCAAAACACATCGCTTCAGGATTTCCATGAAATCCGCCGTTATAAACGAATTTTTTTCTGTCAGGGACAGCGAAAATGCGCCGATATAGGCGAATCGCCGATATAGCCGATATAAGCGAACTCGATTATATGGAAAAGATAGGAAATTCTGCCGGGACAAAAAGAAATCGCCGATATAGCCGAAGCCGATATATGCGAATTCTACTATATAATATATATATATATATATATATATATATATATATATATATATATATAATATATATATATATATATACTATAAATACGAAATGTGCTCTCCTGCCCCACCGAGAATTGTACTCTCCTGCCCCACTTGTACATGAAGGGACCAGGGCCTACAACAATCGTCGGACCAGGCATTTGGAGGTGCTCTGACTGTCATATATCTTCATTCATATCAGTACATATCACAGCACAATCATATTCCGCAAAAGCTAACTCAAAATATGAAAATTGAGGGCCTACAGCAATCGATCGTCGGACCAGGCATTTGGAGATTCTCTGACAGCCATAGCACTTCTTTCACATCAGTACTCAATGCACAATCATATTCCGCAAAAGCTAACTCTAAATACGAAAATTGAGGGCCTACAGCAATGGACGGACCATGCATTTGGAGGTGCTCTGACTGTCATATATCTTCATTCATATCAGTACATATCACAGCACGATCATATTCCGCAAAAGCTAACTCTAAATACGAAAATTGAAGGGACCAGGGCCTACAGCAATCGTCGGACCAGGCATTTGGAGGCGCTGACAGCCGTAGAACTTCTTTCACAACAGTACATATCAATGCACAATCATATTCCGCAAAAGGTCATACGTGGGGCAGGAGTGCACATGGGGGCAGGAGCGTACAGTTGTGGGGCAGGGGCGTACATTTCATATTCGTCCGTCGGGCAGGAGAGTACAAGTGGGGCAGGAGAGTACAATTCGGTGGGGCAGGAGCGCATATTTCTTATCTATATATATATATATATATATATATATATATATATATATATATATATATATATATATATATATATGCCTACGTCTCGAATGATGTAAATGGCAATTCATTCTACGGCTAATATTTTGCCGAAAAATAAATTTTAGGTGTGCCCAAGGATGCCTCAGGTTATAAATTTCATTTCGAGGCACTCCGATATTCTTCGGGAAAGTTTCGTTTGAACCATTCACAATATGACCATTTCGCAACATAAAACAACTTCACTTACATATTACAAAGATGAAATACACATAGGCCTGCTATACGAATAACAGTACTATTCAAGCAAGTAGGGATGATTCTAATGTGGGTGACTGTGAAATTATTACAAGGATTTTTCGCGCATTTGGTATGAATTTCGGACCATCTTGCATTTGTAAGCAAGTGGTCAAAATAAGGTGTAAAATTACCCGGTCGTTTGAGGGTTCATTTTTCGACGCGGATCCGACTCATTAATTTAGTTTATAGACATGGGCCCAGCCCAGGTCCGTCTTAATTCAACTTAGTAACCATTTCAATATATTGGCCAATTATGCTTGAAAAATTAATTGTCATATTTCAAGATTCACTCAAGATGTTTTCTTGCTTAGAATAAAGGCATGTGAGCACTCATGAGCTCATGAAACGTGCTTTGAATGTAAAGGGCTTCGGGTGATCTTCGCTTTGCATTCAAAAACACGTTCACTCATGAGCTAATATACCTAGTCAGCAACGAAAATCGACTTTCTGTGAATATAGTAGGCCTAAGTGCATAATAAATGGCTTTATTATATTCAGAAGTGGCGAGTATACAAGAGAAACAGTGACTGTAAAAATAAAACACAAGCGAACTTAAGCTAACTGAATGATGACTTGAAACCATTGATCAGAGCTTTGATTTTGCGAGAAAAGGCACAGCAAAGTGAGTATCTCAAAGAAGCTTCGTCATGGATGTTGTAGAGGATGCATAATTATGTAGAGGATGTTGAGGGCACAATGCCTTTTTGGTCAGACGATGGGAAATTCAATGACCATAGTCAGAGTTGAATTAATATCCGCATACGTGTGTTCATCCATCAGAGTCTAATATCATTAGCGTTCGTCATGATAGACATGTTTGTGACACTAACAAATTAAATTCGATTGTGCATCAGCGCAGTGCATAGGACATAAGTAGCTTGAGAGGACGTCATGTTTCCAAAAATTCATGCCTAGTTTCCACTGTGGAGGAAGTGTTGATCACTGCATTTCTTTCCTCTAGATTCTTGGAGATAATGAGCGTCATGAGCTCGCCTCTCACTGACTGAGATATGCGATCGGTTGATTTCCAGCTGACGAGTTGTTATGGAAATTTTTCTCATTTTTAACAAAAAAAGTTTTGTTCAAAGGGCATGTTACAAAAAGATATACATGAGGATTAAAGTTACTGGGACAAAGTGTCTCTTACGCAGACAGCATTGCCACGCTGCACGGTATAACTGAGGCGCTGAGGCAAGAAGGTAGTCACCAATGATGTATTGTGTTAGCCCTGTGATTGTGATTACTAGTAATACAACTGTGGTACCTGGGTTCGAATCCCAGCATGGAATATCAGTCAATACATTCATCTTCGCAAAGAGCGGATGAAATTATCATTTACCAAGTGGAGTTCTACAGTACTAGGTAATTACGAGTCACTTCAAGCCCGACATATTGAGAAGAGGAGTGGGAATATTGAGATCGCCAGCATTGGTTAGAAAATAGATTGGTTGCTTGATACATCTTTCCCGTTTTTATTTATTTCATGATGCTGATTATCGATCATTTTAAGTATCCTACCAGAACCTAATCTTACTCTCCCTCCTCGTTTATAGGCGGCTGGACCCCACTGAGGTTTGAGGCTGCGAAAGTCAAAAGTCACAAACTAGTAAGCAATCAAAAGTAATTGATCAAAATTCAAAATTAATAAATTCTCTGTAGCACTAGATTAGCATCACAACAGTTTGCATGGAATATTCAGGATGTCTTACTAATTATTTGGTGAACCACTAACCACTAGCCTGTTTTTAACTAAATCGGTTCTGTCGGTATATCGAAAACGTCGATTTCAGATGAGCTTAAATGAAATGATCTATCGATCAAATAATTCTACCGCTGAATCGATAATCGGCCGATTGTCAAAATCACTAATCGATGCAAACCTAATCAAAAGCGTATGAAAGGTAGTAGCACAAAAATATTCTTTATCATCCACAATTTTGCTGATCTGGTCAGTTACGTCAATGCCAACTGTTTAAGTCTATGTCATGAACGGAATCCGTGTTGTGCACTGCTACAGAGGACACAAAATTTAGTTTGAAGAAACTTTGGTACTAGCTTGTGACAGCAAATTCACTGAGTATCAGGGGTAGGAAAAAATTATTGATAGGAAATTGATTGCAATTAATTGATTGATGCACCATCTTCAATTAATTGATTGGATCAGTTGCCAATTATTCCATGCAATTATTCACAAGTAAAAAAAGCGATTTATTGAACGATTATTGTAAGTTATACTGTACAATAATTCGGCCTACACAGTCGATGATATGATATTTTGTAGGTCTATTCGTGTTGGAAACGAAGAAATGTTTGATTTTAGCTTAATGCGAAGCTTGTTGCTAATAATAATAAATAGACAGCATTCATTTAAACCTTTATTTAAAAGTCTCTAACTAGTTAATATAAATGTTTCATATCTTCTCTTAGATAAAGTCAAATTATGGTCACGATGGTCAGAATGGCAGTGCTTCAGTGTTTGAACCTGAAATTATTGAGCTTGAAGAATGAAGGATAATATAAATATTAAATATCAGTCATTGCTTAATATTGTTGATATTGCTTCATCAAGGAAATTCGTTCAACGAATATAGTGGTGCAGACAATGCACGCATGTGATTGCAAATTCTATTTCTGTGTTTTAATGCACCTTCGTAGACCTATGTGCTGTGGAACTAGCGCTCTAAGTATTTATCAATCAATCAAGAGTCAGTCAACAGCGGATAGATCTACCGACATTTGGCAATGATAAAAATAATTGCAATAATTGCAATTAATTATTTGCTCATGTGATCCAACTAAATTAATTGATTGTTAGCAAAAAACGACCAATTACATTGCAATTAATTTTTTCAAACCCATACTGAGTATGGAAACATCTCGGCAAGGTTATTCTTTATGCAAGGTTTATATAAGAAAGACTTCTAGTGATGCTCAGTGCGACAGCTGATAACAGCAACGAGACAAAGATGCAAATTAGAAGACTCGTGATATCAAGACAAGATACGCATAGTCACTCTTAAAATCATTTCGCATTACTTACCTGCTACCTACAACTTAAACTTTCATCATTTTTATGAATACCCGAGCTTGTAAGCAATCAGTTGAGAGATACTTGAATGCATCGAATTGAACGCGTATTTATCAATCTCATACATCGACGATGAAGCTTGAGCTGCGATTAGGATACATCAAAGAACAAGTTACAGTTAAGTGTACAAGGATGTGAAACGAATTTTGCAAATGAGAAAGATCAGAAACACACGAATTCATGCTTGGAACATCAGAAGAAAATTTCAATAAGTACTCAGAATTAATTGATCAACAACATTCTTTGTTCAAATGGTCACCATAAAATCATAAACAGAAACTAAGCTTTAAAAATGTGGTGAAATCTGTACCTCACTTCCAGATAATTTTGTGATAGGATGCCTAAAAATTTCTCCAAATTTCGTAGAATTTGAAAATTGGTGAGTAAGTTATAGTTACCCACATTCTATCGAAGTCAGTCTATTCGAATATACCCCAGTCTATTCGAATTTGTCTTACCTGTGTATTATGTGTAAATTAAGTGTCTTTATATATTCATATTACAAGTTTCTTGCATTCATGTCATCAAAGACAAAACCATCCCCTATATCTGCACGTCAAGCTTTTGGAAACAACTCATTTGTCTCCAATGAAAATATAGAACCATTTCAAAACCCAAAACAATGAAAGATTGGAGCATGGATGTCTATAGATACACATCACACAGATATCCATGATTGGAGAAACCACAAGTATTTTGTGCAGATCATACTACCTTTGGTCTCCAAATTTCACACTACTGTAGTTCGTAGCCTGTAAACAATTGGCATAAACTAGACTACTATTAAGAAAACTAATAATGTGTCAAAAGCACACAAAAAATCATGCTGCGCAGATTTCTATAAAAGTAATGCCATTCAAGCGCTATACAATAGATCACAAAAGCTAAGAAGTGACCCCAATAACCGAAAAGGCAATAACAATGTTATCAGTGATATCTTCCTACAAAATAGTTGTCACCCAAAGCATGTTGAACGAATATCAATTACCAAAAAGTCTATTAAATCCTATAGAAAAAAATGAAAAGGAGGAAAAGTTTGGAAATTACTCTTAATCGGCAATACTTTGAGTGAAAACAGTGTCAGCCGATTACGAATAACGAACAAACTTACCCTTTCAACATATTCCAACAATAGTCGTAATTTACCATTTCCCTTATTAACGCCAAGGCATTGAGTGATATGTCTGCTGGAGCGCAAAATGCTGTAAATGCAAATTTCCCTCTCAAGAATATTGGCTAGAGATTTATCATCCAACGAAATTTCCTTCATTACCAATTTTTTCTTGTTTTCGTCTGTGCACAAATATGCTTGACCACATGATCCTTTTGCCAATGCTTTCTCTTTTACACACCCTCTCAATTCACAACATTCTGAAAATGAACATTATTTCATCAGATCCGATTACAAATCGAAGTATATTTCCATTAACTTAAGTGAAGGGCACCAGAAAACATAAAATGGAAGTCTAGTCAAGAAAGTGATTAGAAAAAATGAAGTCAACAAAAAGTCACAAAATATAAATCGGTGATTTGTTTATATTATTACTGGTCAACATCCTTTTTATCATCAAAGTGACAGAAAAACCTAGTTTGCGCCCATTTGTACAATATTGAAATAAAAACAAATTTCATTTTTCACGGCCACACCGCTTCTCTTGGTGAATTTATATGCGGAGTGAAATTGCATCGGATATTTAGATGAATGTGAACCGAGATCTACTAATGCTCTGTCATTCGCAGTCACAAGACATTTGATCACTTGCGACAAACGTTCTCAAGTTTTGTGTGATTGGACCTTCACATTTTCCATTTTAGAACGTTTTCGGTTTGAGTTTTCACTGCCAAGTTTAGAAAGTGTCTTTATAAAAGTGTTAAAGCCACCTTAGTGTGTACAGAAGGAGTTTCTTTTCAATTTGAGACTTTTGTGACTTTCCCTTCTTAACTTGTTGCCTTTTTTCCTGATTTCTACTAATTATGATTTATGTATTTATTTTTACTTCTCTCTTTTGATCCGTCCCGATTGGTTTTGCTTCATTTGATTGCTGTAGTGTTTCATTGATGTCATCAGCCACCGTCAATATCTGTGCGCCTTCGTGAGTCATGTTTACATTGTAGTGAATGCTATGCGGTATTATTTCATTGATGCCTTCCCAGAGCCGTCAACAATCGTCGTTGTTGCCCATAGAAATTAACAGCACCATAGAAAGTCCTAGAATGGAAATTGCATGAAAATTATGGCACACTCCGGGGGAACTTAGTTGGGGCAAAAAGCAAAATTTGCGGACTGGCTTTCTTGTTTTCTGGTTGGCATTTTCAATTATCAAGTAAATTTGTGATCTTGATTGTTGCCCCTTGTCCAAAGATCATGTACACAAAAGCAATAGTGAATTTACAAAATAGTGCAGCGACAGGATGACAAAGAAGGAAATCCTTTAAAACGTTCTGTATGGTCATCATTTTGAAATATCGCTCCTATAATCAATCAAGAGCATAATCAGACACGTATGCAACTTGTAATGTCCATTTACAGATCATAGATTGCTCCAGCTTGAAATCAGAGGCCAAGAAATCTTACAGTATTCATTTTATTTTGAAAGATTCCCCTGTTCATTATATTTGAACAATTTTCAAAACCTTTGCACGCTTTCGAATATGAGCCTCCAAAATATCATCACACTGTGTCATATTAATCATTTAGTGATTAATTGAAAAGTTACAACGACATTTCATTTATCTGATAAATGACTGTTGCTAGAGAAGCTTTCGATGTGTTTATTCCAGAAGAGCGCTAGGTTTCTTGACCGTTAGGAGGGGAAATTATCCAATAATTAAAATTTTTATATTTGAATTCTTGAAATGTTCTTACAACCAATACACCGACTACTTTCGATTATGACTCTGTGAACCAAATTTCAATTCGTATTCCAGGGTTGAAAAATTGGAAAATAGTTGTCAATGACTCGTACAAATAGACACAGCATATTAATCCATGGAATAGTAGGCTATTTCACATAAAACAATGCCACCATCTCACTTAAAATTCTCTCCACAAAAATCCTGTAATTAGGTGTCAACAACTTACACAACCAACTTGGCAAATGGATTCACTATGATACAATGTTTTAGATCGAATCTGATCTACAAACCATAGATTTTTCTATGTGCCATCATCGTACATAGGCAAGATATCAAACTTCCATTCTAGTGTACTATTATCTACTTCTATGTTGTTGCCGGTTACTGAAGCAAAAGCCACTATCTATGTATGTAGCCAGTATGTATATATGAATGAGCATGAATCATAACACGCATTCACTACAATAGTAATCATGCCTAGCTTTTTCAAGCATCAATGGTCCTTACCATAGAAATTAGCAATACCATAGAAAGTCCTAGAATGGAAATTGCATGAAAATTATGGCACACTCCGGGGGAACTTAGTTGGGGCAAAATGCAACTTGTGCGATCTGGCTTCCTTGTTTTTTGATTGGCATTTTCAATTATCAAGTCAATTTGTGATCTGGATTGTTGCCCCTTGTCCAAAGATCATGTACACAAAAGCAATAGTGAATTTACAAAATACTGCGGCGACAGGATGAAAAAGAAGGAAATCCTTCAAAACGTTCTGTTTGGTCATCATTTTGAAATATCGCTCCTATAATCAATTAAGAGTATAATCAGACACATATGCAACTTGTAATGGCGATTTACAGAGCATGCATTGCTCCAGCTTGAAATCAGAGGCCAAGAAATCTCACAGTATTCATTTTACTTTGAAGGATTCCCCTGTTCACTATATTTGAACAATTTTCAAAACCTTTACATGCTTTTGAATATCAGCATCCAAAATATCATCACACTATGTCATATTGATCATTTAGTGATTAATTGAAAAGTTCCAACGACATTTCATTTATCCGATAACTGACTGTCGCTGAAGAAGCTTTCGATGTGTTTACTCCAGAAGAGCGCTAGGTTTCTTGACAGCTAGAAGGAGAAATTATCCAATAATTCGAAATTTTATCTTTGAATTCTTGAAATGTTCTTACAACCAGTACACTGACTACTTTCGATTATGACTCTGTGAACCAAATTTCAATTCGTATTCCAGTGTTGAAAAATAGTTGTCAATGACTGGTACAAATAGACACATTATATTAATCCATGGAAGAGTAGGATATTTCACATTAAGCAATGCCACCATCTCACTTAAAATTCTCTTCATGAAAATCCTGCAATTTGCTGTCAACCACTTCCACAACCAACTTGGCAAATAGTTTGACTATGATATAATGTTTCAGATCGAATATGATCTACAAACCATAGATTTTTCCATGTGCCATCATTGTACATAGGCAAGATATCAAACTTCCATTACAGTGTATTATTATCTACTTCTATGGTCCTTACAGCCTCGGCTTCTATGGTAATATTTATTTCTATGGCTGTATGACTCATTTATGCTTTCAAAATCTAGGCATGATTGATATATTCTGTCTAAATGTCCGATGCAATTTCACTCCCAGTACGTTTCATAAAAGTTAGAACAGCAACATTTTATAACAAACAGCAAGTTTTAACTATATAATTGAATGAATTTGTTTCCTATAACATATTAAATATTTTTCTTTGTTATATGTTGGCCCACTAAGGGCCTAGTCCTTAACAGGAGTGATAGTTCCATTCCCTAGTGGCCAGATTCGTCTCCTCTAAGTTCTATTACCTTTCGGATGCGATTAGGCATACTGCCGTTCAAATTCCTGATCATCTGTTGATCAATCTGATTCCACTCCTGCCTCACTAAAGATTCCAACCGATTCAAATCATTGCCAGAACAAATTCGTCGACGAACTCGCCGTTTCAAGATAGACCAGACATGCTCGATTGGATTCAAGTCAGGACACCTTGCCGGCCAGTCTAAGGTTCGCATTCCTGCCTGTCTTTTATACAATTGAGTTGCCCTGGCACGATGGCATGGAGCATTATTATCCATAAGAATCCAATCAGATGATGAATAACCTAAACTGAATGCTAAAGGATAAACATGTTTTTCGAGCACTTGAACGTAGCGTTCGGAGTTCATGCTTTCCTTTATAACATGCAGTGAACTGTGATCATCACTCCAAATGGCTCCGCAGATGAGCAATTTCCTGCAATTGTCCTGACAAGGAATGTCTTGCCCAGACTTCAGACAAAAGCGTAGACGTACATCTTAGAAGTATCTTGAATTTTGAGTGTACATCTTGAAAGATTTTAATTTTCAATAGGACAGATGCATCATCCGACCAAACAACACGTAGCCACTGATTCTGCAAGTGGCAACGTTGCATTGACCTCTGTAGTCTCAGTTTCTTTTGTCGCACGGACAGATTCAGCTTCGATGGTCTCAAACGACTGGAGGAGTTTAGCGAATTAAGTCGTCTCCAAACAGTTGTCCTGGAAAGATGTGAACCCGCTGAAAGCTCAAATAAAGAGATAGAGGGATCACTATCGACCACAGTGGTGATGTAGCGATTTGACCTGCGAGAAGTCAGCCTTGGTCGACCAGAAGACCTTCCATCAGGCCGCTGACAGCCTCTTCGCAACTAGAAGTAAATAGTACTTTAGGGGACCTTTAATTGTTGCGACACAGTGGCAACTGGCCGGCCACTTCGGATCAAAGCCTCAGCTTGACCCCTAAGATAGCCTTTCTGGTATGCTTTCAGTGCAGCAGTTCGCATGTTACTGAGAGACACAAAACAAATGAAATGAATGAACTCGATGTCTTTCGATTACACACCATTGTTCTCGTGTCTAGACAACGCACAGACATCGATCCACAGTCGCATAGTAAAGAAATACATCTGTGTGAGAAAATGTCTGTGTGATCTGTCAGCTATGCATGTGTGAGAGTGATGGGTCACGCTTTCTGGTTAGCTATGAGAATAAGAATTGAATTCCAAACAAATTGCAAAAGATTGAAACATTATTTAGTCTCATTGACTGCTATACAGTCGAACTTGTCTTATTGCCAATTCACGGGACCACCAAAATCTGTGGCAATATGACAAGTTTTGCTGTAAGAGATGTTGCAATAAGACAAGTTCTACTGTATTTAGAGCAAGATCATGAAATTTTCACATGAGCAATTTCAGAACATACGCCTTCTAAACATACATGTGTAAAGTTTGTTGAACTTGGAAACGACTTTCTATACGTAATTTACGCTTACCCATTTCAATGCTTTATGAAACAATCTGTAAATTCACCAAGAGAAGCGGCGCGGCCATGAAAAATGAAATTTGTTTTTACATCGAAGTCGCGTCGACAAGAAAATCACATAAGAATGGCAGTAAATATTGTTTCTCTAGAAATATTCATTTTAGCATCAGATAAGCACGATATGTCCCTGAGTAATGAAGCATAAATGCTTGAAACACAATCGTATATTTACAATATGAGTGATATTAATGAACATTTAACTTAAAATAATATTTCCACGCAAAAGACATGCACATGGCTAGACTAGTAGGGCAGCCACAACCACACAAATTTATAGACCCTTCTATTGGGAAAGAAAATAAAATAAGTATTGTCTAAGACAAAATCAGCTGAAACACAGGATATAATATTCAAAGATTCGGCATGCTGGTTAGAAATAAAGAAATTTAAGCAGAGCTACATATAGTACAGTCCATCGCCTTATTACAGCTATTCCAGACATCATGCGCTGGTTTGGGCCACTACCAGCGTTGAAGGGAGAGGAGAAACGTCTACAGCTGCCAAGAAATTAAGTTCATAAAATTGTGTGCCATCGTGGATTTCTGGACATCTTCCAACAGAATTTCACTTTATTTAACGAAAAGCATGCATCATTTGATCAGAAATGTAATGTAAGTTAATAAATATAATGCATATCATGCCGTTAATAAGATAGCAATCAAAACATCTGCAGAAAATATCCGAATGGATAAAGTCGCTTATCTTAGCAGCAACCTCAGCAGAAAATAAATTGCTCACTCCTCTTGACAACCTTTTCCAACTAAAGCACCGCGAAACTGCTTCGGATAGTGGGAACTGAATATTCAAACAGCAAACAGGACATCCATTTAAAAAATGACATCCATATTAAGAATCCGAGAAATGCTTATCCTACAAGAAATCCAACTGTTTGCTCAGTCAAACAGACATGTGCATCATCATCGGATCATTTGTGACACTCCACACACTATTTGAACAGTACATCTTTGTGACTCTAATCTTTCGCCGATTTTTCTCTCTTTTATTATGCATTCTACCGATGTCTATGGAATTGATCATTGCTCTCTCAATACGGCAGTTGCAGATAAGAGTAAACTTGAAAAAAGCTTGAGGACACCCAAACCCTCTTTGCCGTGACAATCGGCACAAGTCAGGTAGGCCATAGAGGAACCGGATACAGCTACACGAGCTAAACTCCTCAATAAGGCTCCCCACGCATGTCCGTGGCAGTGGAACTGTGCCGCCTTTCATCGAGCAGTTGACCGGGCCTGCCTACCAAAGCATTACCTGTGGGTTCGGGACCCTCGAACTACCTGACGCCCGTATGCCGTGAATACGTTGGATCTCTCACACCTTAACATGCAACAAATGGGGACGTGCAAAAGAGAACAGTTAAGGGATCTTCTATCACAAATGAGCCAAGTAAGTGCCACACCTAAAAACCTGATTCAACATGAAACATCTGATGACGGTTCATCAGGTGGTAGTGTTAATTGGGACAGCCGAAGCCTACCACTCTTTTAAAATAAACAAACGTGGAAAATAAGAATGAACAATTAATCAATAGATAAATTCAATGACCACTGAAATAATATTCCAGAGCCTGCTAGTTAGCCGGAGCACGTCACAAAAAGCCGACAATAAACCCAAAGAAGACAAAACGACAAATGTAGAACCCAAAGAAGCACGAGCCTCAGACGTCAAAGCCTTATTGCGACTCCGTCTTCACCCTTTCACCGCTTTGAAGTCGCAGGTTGTATGCGAAAGGGAAAGTTGGGTAGTTCCCCTACTGTCTATTCATGGACGCAGATGAAAATACTTGGAATAATAGTTGCTGCCGACAAATATAAGCAATGTGATATACACTACGAGGTAAAAACTTACAAATAGCACAGCAGAACAGTTTCTGAGGTTGTCGATTCATTTACTAATAGTCTTGTCAATAGAAGAGAACGAAACAAAATGTTGGAATAAAAAGAAATATGTAAGCATAAAATCATCGGATTTTTGTTTTAAAACATTGTGATTAAGCCTAGTCAAGATGACCTTGTCATCATTTTATCATAAGCATCATAGCCAGTATAACTCACTGATGACGTGGACCATTATCCAATTGTATTTCCCAGGAACAAATTGAAATTTTCTGCTATCATCTCTCAGATTAATATTGGTGCGTCGTATAGTCTTGCCTTTCCGCTCATTGCCGGTAATACTAGCATACATATCATCATCACGCTTTTCACCTCCAGGTCCGTTATCAGCAGCTTTATTTTCAACTTGATAATAATATTGTCCTTCCATAAATGCTGTTTTTCTCTGTATTACAATCATGACCGAATCATCATCGGGCTGGCTAAGTTTCGTTGATACTTCTTCGCGTACTGTTTTCACAGTACAAGATCCATTTATGGCACGAATTTCCAGAACAATTTTGAAATCACGATGTATGAATGCCACCACTGGAAAGAAAGATGTTCTCATGTGTGTGTTTTCCAAAGTAAAGTCTGCTTCATCATTCATTTTATACTTACGCAGAAGAAAAAGTACTTTTATTTATTCGTCCTTGATCTATTCGTATCAGATGCAGTTGTATGATTTGCTAACGGCGTAACTTAAATTTGTGGATGTACTAAATGAATTTGCTGCGAATAATTTGGTCAGTTATACCCAATTAATCAGATGGTGCAATAATATGGATTACCATAGCAGTAATAGCTGCAGACGTTAACTCTGAAGAAAAAACTGTATGAAGTTCTAAGTTATTGAATCGCACATCAATGTCGTCGGTCCTCGTCGAGACAATGATGAGTCTACTCATGTCGACCCATTTATCGCACACACTGTAAAAAAAGCGAGCTACCCAACAATTATGAACTTAGCTGCGAGACATGCCATACACTTCAACCCTAAATGACGGAGGTATGGCTTTAACTGTTACCAGATAGCATTAGTTCGGTAGTTACTGAACATTTTGCAAGGGATAGCCATTTAGATTTGATAGCGTTACTGCTAAACATAGATAATCAGGGATGCATTCCCGCAGCCGAAGCGCCACGCCACACTATATGCGGTGTTTGCCAGCAGTTGATGTGAAACTTCAAATATTCAGCCAAGTTGGTAACTAAGATCAAATCGTCAGCAATGTGGGTAACAAATTTTCTAAGATGGCTTCCATTACGATGACGAAGAGAAGCGGACTGAGCACAGATGCTTGGTGTAGACCAGAGGTTCCCAACCTGTGGTACGTGAGGGCTTATCAGATGGTACGTGAGTACCTGTCCGTAGTAGGCTATATGCATCATGATGACAATTTGTCTTGTGCATAGATTTCATCATGTCATATCAAACTTCGTATGAAAGTTGTTTAGATATCAATGCGACAGGGGGTGCGATGACATACCGATATTAACCCTCAGAGACCTGGGCTTTTTCACACCCTCTGAGACCTGTGGGGGGTCCAGTGGACCCATTTTACAAATTCCTAGTTTACCTGCTTAAATCGATATCAAATCATTAGGAAAGTTGATTTTAAGTAAAACAGTGATGTTTGCATGCAGCAAGTCGATATAACTAATCTTTTGAGTGTCTCTCAGCCTTCTCAGTAAATGCGAGAATGTTGTGGTTTTGTAATTCAACGACACTTAGCACAGTATCAGTTGTACTAAGAGTCAGTTTTACGATGTTTCCTGTTACCATAAAACCTTATAGTTGATTTTCATAAAATTGATTTATTCCATGCAGCAGAACCCTTACATTTGGCCATTTTTGAAATTTATCCATACCAATCGGAAATATGCCTAAACTGAGCCTTAATTGTTGCATTTTAAGACCCTCAAAACAGCTGTGGAGATCTCAAACTCATCAATTACTGCTGTGAAAACTTTGCCAACAATTTGTTTGCAGTGTTTAACTATGATTATAGTGATAGCTTTCATCTTGTACATTGATTTATTCTAACATAACCCACATGCACGAGCATGATGCAAACATTGAATAAACGAATTCCACTCATTATGCATCATCGTGGACATGCACAAAATCATTTTTCATCAGATAGTAAAAATTTTGTTTTGGGAATTTCTACACCAGTGGACCCCCTTGGCCTATCTATCATACTTCTACCGATTCAATTGAAATGAAATAACACATGTAGTTTCACTGTCGAACATGATGATTTTACATGGGCATTAGCGATTGATATATCCTCAGTACAAAAAGTGAAATAGAAAAATATGGCTCCGAGGTCCACTGGACCCCCTTCAGGTCTCTGAGGGTTAAGCGACCAACAGGTCGAAATCGATCAGAACGTAACCATGCATTTTAGATATTGCTTGAAGCTCAGCACCAAAATCACGTATTGAAAAAGCTTATGGTAAGAAATTCATATTCAACTTTGGCAAGCCCAAAATATTCACAAACAAGATAGGCTGCGTTTCTCAGAAAACAATACACAACCTCGAAAGCTTTGGAAGAAGCATCCTTAACGTATGGAACGACTGCTATTCGATTTTCTGTTCGCAAAAATAAATTTCTTAAAAATGATAAAAAGGAGTTGCATCTTTCCTAACATAAAAATACTTCTTTGAGACTAAGTGGTACGCGGCGAACGCTCAAGATCTCAAGTGGTACTGAGACATTAAAAGGTTGGGAACCACTGGTGTAGACCTAACTTCACACCGAATTCATCACTGAAAAGGGATCCAACTACGACTTTTGACTTGGTCTCTGTACATCGGTTGTGCAACTCGAGTGAGACACTCGTTAATTCTCGATGCTCGCAAGCCTTTTCCATATCAGCGAATGCAAATTATATGTCCTTCTTCTTGCTGAGGTATCATTTTTCAGGCTATTGGCGGACTTTGAAGATGGCAACGGTTGTACATTTGCACAATAGAAATCCAAAATGCATATGGTTGATCGTCGCCTGGTCTGTGACTGCTGATCTCAATTATCCGCTCAATGATTTTCTGTACGTGATCAAGCGTCTTAAGGCCTCGCTAGTGCAGTGAGTCACCTCTTCTTTTGAAGCAGTTCACTGGACAAAAATTATTCCATTCCTGCAAGATTTGGGCTTCATGGATACAGGTGATGATCAACTTCATGATTGCTTTCTTGATTTCTTCTCCGGAAGCTAGCATCATTTCCAACACATCCCCAGACGGGCCGAACGATTTATTCCTCTTCATGGCTGTCTCTGATTTGACAAACCCGATAGTGATTGTGGACGTTGGTCCTTCCACTGGATTTTTTGGAGCTAGACTCTCCGCATTCTAAGGGCTTTCTACATAAAGTAGACGGTCATAGTGGCTTCTCCAGGTTTCACGGCTCTCTTCCTTGGTGCAGGTAAGCCTGCCAGCTTCGTTTAGCACACACATGACTTGATCAGCATATTTGACACCTCAATGTTCATCATCACTTCCGCTTCCGAAGAACTTAAGAGACTTCCTTTGTCACTAATCATTCTTGCTGAGCCACCTCTCCAACGTGTTCCTGCACATAACAAATATCGCAATCTCTTCTTTCCAAGATTTCAACCATTTCATTAGCTCTTTTATGCATTGAAACTTTCAGTCTCCCTCTGTTCTTTCTAATTTGATGTCTTCCACTTGCATGATGCATCTAAGTGAGTGACCCTGAACGTACATACCTGTCGCATCAGTCCAGGACTGCCCGAGCACCCTCCGAATCGTGTGACGAGACTACAAAGGTAGCCCTCTCTGGTCTTCATTATATAGAAACAACATTTTTATATATTTCGCTTGTGGCGAATTTTTCGACCGGATGCCTTTTGAGTCGTCAACCCTTTCTCTCTGGATAGAAAGCACATCCTTGTGAAGCTCAACACCTCAACCTATCAACACCTTGGACATTTAGCAATTCGATGGATTACTATATTATTTCAATGCTCAGCCTTATTAACAAGAGTATTTTCTTAAGCTTGATCATATCACAAACTATCTGTCACTGAAAGAGTAAAACATCATAATCGAGTGCAAAGATCATAATTAACTTTAAAAGATATAAATGGGTCCACATTACTATTCAGATTCAAGAAATTAAACATAAATTTAGTGACTCTTAAAATTATACCGATGAAAATGGCATTAAAAACTTGAAATTTCAGCCAAGAAACACAATAAGATCTCAAGTTTTACTGGAAGACTTTCATTATAATGTGGTTCATGAAATGTCGTTGACAATCAGCTCAATTTCCGCTTAATTATGATACCTGTTAGCAAATGTTCATTCCTTTTGATATCTAATAAGTTTCATGCTACTTATACAGTGGCTTCACGTCACCAGTATGTATATAAACACAGGAATAATTTGCAAAAATTCAGCTTCTTAAAAAGTGATCAAATATTTTTTTAGACTGCACGAACGTAATCTCCACAAAAAACTGAATATTTAAATGTATACTTTTTTCACTGTATGCTGACATTTTTTGAGTCGACACCCTACTTACTATATACTTTTTCTGTAAGTGTGCTATTTTTTTAATGAGGTTGATACTTTTGGATAAGTAACGTCAAAAAGTAGTACTACTAGAACATGCTTGAGTCTAACTATGAAAACAATGTCGAAACTCCTCAATTTAAGCATCAAAATGTAGCTCATACTCGGGTTGCCAATGCACTAAAGTCAAAAATTTGCAGATTTTTTCTTGTTGAATGTATTGAATAAAGTGACCATACCAAAATAGCGAATTTTTAAGTAGTATAGGACACCGATAGAAGATGCTGCAAATTGATTGAAATCTTCATCCTGAGGAATTCCATTAAACCCAACACAATGTATCATCATATTGGGAGTTGGATTACTTTGGATTATTATTCATTGTATTGAATAAAGTTGAAATAAATGTCATTTCTACATGAAAACCCGGCTAATCCCATCGGGATTGCATGCGTAAAAAATGACACCGAAGTCCAATGGACGAATAACTAATGATAGATAGAATTTGTTAAATATTGTCTAATTAATTTTCCGATTTACAAATATTGCAAAATACTGAACTAACTGAGTTACAACTACAAATGTGTCATTATTACTTCCATTATAATCTTCAAAAAAATATTGCATTGAAAATTGGTTGCATAGTGAAGTAATTATGCTATTTCTCCTTACATTGTGATGACACTCCTGAAATTGTTGCTGGAGCAAGACCACCGTCTTCGTAATCCATATCCTGAAGTAATGATGTTCCAATGTAATACACAATAATACATAGTGTGACAAGAAAATGACCTAGTATTTATAGAGTTTTCGGTTCATCTTTCACATTCAAGCCATTTATCTTGAGAAGTTATACACGGCATGAAATTTTGGTGTGCATTTTGGACATTAATTTTTTAACATCATTATGACATAAAAGTCAAACAGACATCGATACGAAACGCATAGCAGGAAATAATAAAGCAAGAAGAAAAACAAATAAACGCATGTGAAAATAATCAGATAAGTTTAGCAGTATAATATAGTAGCGGTTTTAGCGATCACCTCCTTCATGCTCAGCATGGCAAGGTTTTATTGTCTCATTCTCCACACAGAATGGACGTAATCAATCATAAAAAGTCAACGTTTTGTATCAGCAGAACAAACTTCATGGCAGAATTTTCCAAACTTTCATTATATTCAGCTATTTTTTTCTGATTATATTACTATGATATTAAGGTCATGTTCAATTAGGATTCATTAAGTCGCTGACTTATTCTGAAAAATACACGGGAAAGTAAGTGAATTCCAGCATGCCTTGTTCATCATTGGTCAATGCATTTCAAATGAACACAATGGCAAAAATTGCATATGACGAATTCCATGATCTATCTCATGCCATGGACGAAAAGCACAAGTTATTCATACAGCTCCCTCTAAAGCTATTGTCATCAACTAACAGTAGCTGATTGGATGACGAGCTGCTGATTGTCGGCGTAGTGAGTTGTCTCAAGTCTGAGCAATGTTGTTGACATCAGCTGTATAGTGTGCCATACATGTCATGAAAGAGTAAATGCGAATAGGAAATGACATTAAAATTTTGTTCGTAAAATAGATAAGTTTATTTAGCTACATAATAATACGCAATCTTTGATAACATGCGTTCATTTAAAAAGCCTTACATTGCTTTTTAACACTTGGATTTTCCGCTTTATACCAAGAAATCTGATAAGCAAGACCAATATATGAGTACAGATAATAGACAAGCATGTAGCCGTTACTGGTCTAACATAAAACCTAACGCATCACTCTGGCTTTATCTTTCCATGAAAGTGCTTGCTTCTTGATGATTTGTTATTATCTCTGTGTAAGGTTCAAAAGTCACTGCCTGTCTGTTGACTGTATTTGCAGTTGTGAAACATACATCAGCTTTCTTACATATTACGAATTTGAATTCAGAATATAGTACAGCAATAGACAAGTGTCATAGAGAGTTTATGGCAATAACAATTATCATAGTTTTCCATTGGTCAGCAAGCCGATATCTTAATGACCATCATAGAACCTTACAATAACCCCCCTACAAGATGAGGCTTGCGAGGAGGAAGCGCAATTTCATATCTAATAATATGTACATGAGACCTGTTCAGAATGGGTAGAAACGTCACTTTCATCTAGCAAAAATGCAGGCCTTAACCGATCGATCGATATTTTGTCTTGTCGTCTGTGTATTTGTATCAAAAACAATTTGTCAAACTTTTTGAGAACGCGATAGGGTCCTTGATACGGTGGTGATAAGGGTGAACGGTGCGAGTCGACGCGTATAAAAACATAAGTAGCATCACGCAAGGATATACGGCTTCATCGTAGTTGTATGATGAAACGGAAGGGGCCGAAATTCAGCGGCCGCCTGACGAGCTCGCTCCAATTCATCATTTGAATCTTCATGTGGAAAACATTCTCCGGGTATGCATATGGGATCACCATATAAATGTTCTGCTGAAGATACACCGGATGGCTCTCGAGGCATTGTCCGAATACCCAGCAAAACCCACGGAAGTTCTTTTACCCAATTACAATTTTCTTGAAACCGGGCCATGAGACTTGCCTTCATATGTCGATGAAATCTTTCAACCAGTCCGTTGCTGGAGGGCCTGAATGCCGTTGTTTTGGGTAAAAGAACTTCCGTGGGTTTTGCTGGGTATTCGGACAATGTCAGATGCGGAGTTAGATACAATGTTAGATTCGGACAGAACGTCCTAAGTTTTTATTGATCAGATAATAGCATTTTCCGACGTTGGTTGCTGATGCAATTAATTGTTCCCGCGACCGACCGATCCGTTTTTTGAAAACTTCCAAGAACATTCGTCCATGCAGCGACGTGCTTCAGATACAAATTTATCATGAATAACAAAGCCCTTGTTGATTGTAACAATTTTTGGGTGATATCGGGTGAATATTTGAGGATTCTTTCGGGATGACAGTCTTGCTCCTTCCCTGGAAATATGTATTGTGAGTATTGTGTCTTCTGCTTGAAACGGCATCAACTTCTTCTACTGTTGAGGGTGGTGCAGTCACTGATGCAACAGGATTTGCAGCATCATTTTTTGTAGAGAGTTTAGACAACCAAAATCGTTGACATCTGCCAACGAGACTGTGTAAATCAAGCACATCAGCGTTTTTCAAATCTTTTCTCGAATTTCTGTGGGCATAATTTGCAGAAAAATTTCTTTCCATAGGTCAATTTCGCTTCCATTTGGTAATTTTCGAAGAATGAGCAATTCTTGGTATATTGTTTCTGGATCATTCTCTCCCAAGCCCATTTTCATCATTTGAAAAACACGTTGGGCTCTTTGTGGTTCTTTCAATGTGAAAATGCGTAGGACTTCCCGTTTCAAGTCGTCAAAATGAATTGTGTCTGGGTCGGGTTGACTATCAATCCATGGCATTATTCTACGAAATATATTCGGAGGAAACTTAGAAATGACTAATTCTGATTTGGTAACTGAGTTTTTTATTCCTTTGATTCGAAATTGAGACTCGACAATTCTAAACCATTCTCGAATGTTAGAAGGATCGAAAACAGGAATTTGCACTGCAGCAGTACTGGCCATTTCAAAGGAACGATTGAAGCCATCTGTAATTGCAGATTCCATCTGTTGCAAGACACTTTCAGTGTTTTCCATCTTGATTATAAATAATGTGGATCACGTCGGGCAGTGGATCCATTGGTCAGCAAGCCGATATCTCAATGACCATTATAGAACCTTACATCCTATTGAATTAAATGAATAACCCAAATTTATTGTGAAACTTCAACAACTTTTAAAGAAACAATGCCATGAGCCTCTTTGCGATTTTTTTGAGATTCGATTAATAGTGATAATCAAATATATTTCGAATTATTCATTGGGAAAACGCAAAAGCATTCATGGTCGAGTTAGGCCAAGTCTTTTCCATATTTAGATGAGGTTAATATGAATTCTAGTTAGTAGCATTTTGGTAATTGTGCATCATTAATGTAAATAAAGAAACAATTATTCCAAGGTCTCAATAAGCTGAGGAGAATTCGGAAATAATCCTCCGATTCATTAGCATCAATTTGATTGCTTGAGGCATTATTGTCCAATTAAAATCAGAGAATGCGAAACACGTTTTGTTAAGGAATTCGAGGAAACCACGTTTCAGTTTGTAAGCTGTAGTGCGTTGGCACAACAGACTCGAGAAATCGGGGGCCACACTTTTGCTTCTAAATGAAATTAACCTGTGTGCAACTACTCGTGAATCAGAGCTCATTAGAATTTGGATGCGACTTTTCCATCCGTTGTTGTTATTTAATTATCTATTTACAAACATAATGTTAAGATATTAAATTTTTCGAACTTAGAATGAAATAATGCACGAAACTTTGTCCGGAAAGAACTAAATGTATCGTCGAAATTTCAAAGAAATAACATTTTTCAGGATTTGAGGAGGTTTTTAGTTCTAAAATAAATTGAAATGCTGAAATTGCACAACTTGAAGCTTCAAATCATTTAAGCTTCTATAAAATGTAATCAGCAAATATATGTACTTCATATTCAGTATACCTGGTATAATGTGGGGTTTTACTATCCAAACATGACGTCGTAGAATCAATAAATCCGTGAATTTTCTGTTCATTTGCGATCTCTCACAAAAAAAATTGAAGTAATATTTTGAAATTTAATCAAATAGGCTTGCCAATCAATTTTGGCTTGCCAAATTTTCTTTGCGCCGAAGTAGCCTACGTAAAATTAAATACCGCATTTTTCGAATAATAGCCGCGGTTGCTGTTAAAAACTGCATTTCGGGTGCGGCTACCATTAAAAAGTCCAATCATCAGTAACTTGACTGATGCGATGAGACGAAAATATTGACTTGAAATGGATTTTCTTGTTCACCTGCCGATCACTGGTAAATTATGAACGTCTATTGAACTCGATTTTATCGCTCATGATATGGATAACTACAACGGAAATTCAGCGAAATTTGCGGTACATGAGCAGAACTTATTTGGTGGGCTGAAAGCTTAGAACTTAACACAATTTGAATAGGAGAAATTATCCCTTTGCTTCAAAGAAGTTTGATTTGTGGGGCCTTAATTTGGGATCAGAGATAGAACCTATACATAAGTATGTATTAAAGTTGATTAATGCATGCAAGCCTACATAGGTTACCGGTATACATAGCTTAAAACTCGAATTTAAAATTGGATATAAAATATGCCTCATCATATTTTTAACACATGTACCTGGTATATTCGTACACTGTAATGTAGGACTTCATGTTATAACCGTTAGGCCTAATAATGGAGATGATGGAGATTTGCGATTGATATATTGCACATCCACATCAAGCTTGTGGTATTGGGTGCGCATGTGTAAATGTAATGCATTGCTAAGTTCTCTAGAACCGTTGACTCGAATAGAAGCCGCGGCTACTATTACAAACTTTCATACAGAGGTGCGGTTACTGTTCGAGGGCGGCTATTATTCGAAGAAATCCAGAAATGAAAATAAATTGGAGGAATTCCTTACAAATAGGAGTAGGCAAAGAAAGCGTCGATCATTATATCACCTACGCATGTCTTCCACTCTGCCCAACAAAGTCTCGATGTAGTGAACGCATGATCAAAAATATGACAACATATTCGACCACTTCACGAGTTTCGTCAGTGGTAAATGTCGGTCCGTAAGCGCAGTGCAGACAATGAATGCTTATCGAGAAAATGTCTGTGAAGATATCGAAAAACACTTATGCTCATACGGATAGGAAATTAAGAAAGTGAAAAAGGAAAATATGAACACAGGAAACGTCATGTAAGTCTCCCTGAATTTAGATAGAATAAAATGGTTAGAAAACATTCATGCACTAAATATATAATATATACTATAATTACTATATACTGTACAATAAAATTCTACTGAAAGTCGCAAATTTACCTTACCTGTTGTTCTCTTCTATCGGCAGAAGTCGGAGGATGATCAATATCTCCGATACCACCAGTCTCTTCCTGCAAGAATTGAGGATTTGCTTATTACCTCACATGGTATCATATCAGTTTCGATTTCTAATTTGCACACAATCAAATGTGCCAAATGCATTAAAATTGAATGAATTAAGATAGTATACTAATGCTCGAGGTAACAATCAGCAAGTATTTGATATTCAATTAAAGCTGAATACAAACGGTCACACTCATTTCCAAAAATCAAATGAGTTTCCATTGACGATGGAATAAAAGAAAAGTTACAAATCATGGAATTTACTTTGGTCTTTAAGAGTATAATAATAACTCCAAGATTGTCAGATTTTATACACTACATGTATACAGGAACGTAACCAGGATTTAGAGTTGGGGGGGGGAGGAAGAGAGGCAAATACAAAGTGATTACATTTCCCATAACTGTGAAATCACAACAATTCTGACAATGATGATAGCAAAAGAATGAGCCGGATACTTTAACCTCCACAAACGTGGTGCAACTAGATTAGATTGCTGTATTCGTGCTTGACTGCTTCGGATAGGATTTTAGGATGTTATGCAACAGTTATTCAAAATCACGAAATAGCCCAAGAGTCACTCATTGAAGGAATGGCAGGTAAGTTGATAATTGTATTGGAACTAGGGCTTTGATTTTTTGTGTCGTTAATATCTAGTATCGCGTCAGCATTTGCTGATTCGACACTTAAAACTCTATCTAGGTTTTTTAGGCCCATGAGATAATTGAATATTTGTTTAGTTCATCATTCAATTCTATTGTAAGATCGACCAACGAAGGCGCTGGACGCCGAAGATCAGTCTGTTTAAGCATTATACTTTTGGAATATTACTTCGACCTAAAACTACTCGGGGAGTTTTTGCTGCTATCGTTTCGGTAAAAATTCAATTATTACTTCGATTATGGGGCTTCATTTTCCAAGGTGTAAGCAGAAGGATCTAATGACATCATTTGAGTAACGTGCAATATACGTCGGTATGCTGATAATGACAGCGGATAATGAAAAACTTCTTCCTCTTATGTCTTTACTTTTTCTACAATCTACCGGTAGATAAAATTTAAAACTCAAGCTCAGAAAAAAATTTGTACCAAACATCTAAAGCAGCGATACAATTAGCTACAAAGGAAAATTTAAATGCCGAGCAGCAGCACTGACAATCGACTTATAGTTGCGTTGAAAGGCATTCCGAATTGGGGGAGAGCATGGTCCGGTGACCCCCTTCTGGCGACACTCCTGCATGTATAACCTATTTTACCTAAGTAAAATGTAACACATACTTAGCCAGCAATCTTGCTGATACATGTTGAGCAAATGAGAGGGAAAATATGTTTCTCTTCACAGTTCTTGGTTTTGTTAACAAGCATCGCCCTGAGCATGACACCGCAACAAGCGTTACGTGTGACACATCAGAAGGACCATGGCTGTGATCTCCTTTGAAAATCTGATGAAGAAAGACTCACGTCGGAGAGTCAATGGAAGACAGACTGTGTTGCACACTTGTTTCCTGATTTCTTTTTGATCGAGGGGTTTTTTCAGCAGAAGCGGTAAAGAAGCAGAAAAGCGAAGAAAGAAATATTGAGATACTAACGAAGTTATAACTAAGTAATTGACAGCATTAAAACCATAAATAACTTTAAACTCCATAACTATTTAGTCTGATAATACAAACATAGAAAATGAGGAAATGACAGGTGAAGAAACAGGAAAGTGAAGACAGTAAGTCAGACAGACAGTAATAGTGATATCTAAGTAATAGCAATACGTAACTAATCACCATGTATCTCGAAATGTAAAAACGGAAATTCTGAAGAAGACAACAATATCAAAAACCAAGATAACATAAGAGAAATCACCAGAAATCGATTTCGAAGTCGTTCAATGCAATTGAAGTCATCAAGAGATGCACCCAAAACCAGAGGTTCTCAGTGCTCGATGAGCGATCTCACAAGAGACTCGAATACTGCTGTTAGTTGACGTTTCGAAGATTCTTCGAAAAAGCTGACCGTCGTTAAGTGTAAGGGACAGTTTCATCGATGTGGTTGGAGAAGGTCCACCTTGAATTAAATGTCATCTTTAATAAGATCATCAGAGTGCCTGCATCCCGAATACAAGGCATTAGATAGTTCTCGATGCTATAATCCTAAATGTCATAACGATAAGTGATCGTGCTCATTGGCCACCTTCACTTAACAACAAATTAGTAAATTTGAACGATCAAACGTTTTTGAAACTGTCACTCATGGACTCGCATTGAGCTTTTGCTCAACAGAGATACCAAGAGCTGATAAATATGAAACTGATTTGCTCAAAAAACGCGTGAAGTCTAAATTGATGGATGGAGATGCATCTGCTGCCGTCAGAGTGATAACATCCGATGAAGTCGTGGTTCATGAATCTCCGGATGTTACTAACCAACTTAATTTGAAACATCCGCCTGCCCCGACCGATATTCGAGATTGTCCAGCTGCAAATCAAAAGTACTTTACTCATTTTACTAACGATGCTGTTTTGAAAGCGATTCGATCATTTCCTTCGAGCAGTAGTAGTGGAATTGATGGTTTGCGACCCGGTCACTTGAAATATCTAGTTCGCAATGACACATCTGCAGCTGGTGAGCAATTTTTGATTTCTTTAACAGTATTGGCTAATTGCTTTATACAAGGCCACATTCCTGATCAAGCTCGAGATCTTTTCTTATCTTCATCCCTCATTGCTTTGAAGTAAAAAGGCGGTGGATTCCGACCAATGCGTCATTGGGAACACATTACGTCGATTAGCAGCACAATTTTGTCTGAAACTCTCTACAGTCCTGTGCAGAATATAAGCATACTCTGTATAAAAGCCAACATTTTTTAAAAAAGTTACTTATTTCTGTAGAGATTCGAGCTGCTGATAAATCTGGCATTCTGATACTAAAAATGACTCATTGGGAATCCCATAGACCAAAACCAATGGTATATTACAGTATACGCAGTTCATTTCTTGAGTTGGTTGCATACAGGGTTGTAAATTTGGGACCAATTTGTACAATCCCGGGATCGGGATTTCCCGGGATTTCAGACTTATAATCCCGGGATTTTTCGGGATTGAGCAAATAATTGAAAAAAAGCAGTATGGAAAGAACAAAAACCTCTTTATTTTTTGTAATATTGCCGCAGAAATATGAGAGCATCTAGAGTGTCATCATTCATTTGACTCCTGATTTTGTTAGCAAAATATCCAAGGGCAGAAAAGGCCCTTTCGGCCTCAACTGATGTAGGCTTAATAGTTTTAAGAGCAGTAAACAACCTTTCAAGATTTTCAGGCCTTCTTTTGCTTGTCTCGTACAACAACATCTCTTTTTGGACCACACGAGAGCTCAGGTCAGTGTTTTTGGTATCTTCTGTTTCGTCATCTTCCACAAAAGCATGAAGCTCCTGAGCTAAAGTCATTGGCTTTTCTTGGTCAAGTACTTCCATGGCACCGTCAACCTTAATGTCTTCAGGGTTGTCTTCATTGCCATCACAATGAAGAAATAGTCTTTGTAAGATATTGGTGGCCAGAGCAGCAATTTTGGGACGTTTAACTTTATGTCCAAATTGATCTTGAGATTGATCAAGGTAAGAAGCATTCTTCAAATATTTCAAAAGATGGACAAGTTCAGCATTGCGGCGTTCCTCAATTCGAGCTTCAAACCTGTTCTTCAAGTCCTGGCCGATTTTAGTTCCTTGTTCACCAAGCTTTTTCAACGTAAATGCAATTACTTTTTCTGCCAAAAGAATGTCTGCATCCTCACTGGAGAGTGCTTCCACAGCAACTTTGATAGGAGCCAGAGCATCACACAGTTCTTTAATAATCATCATGTCATCCTCAGTCAATTCAAACTGAATGTCCAGCTGAACTAAAGCCATTTTTATCTCTTTTCTAAGTTCATAAAACCTCTCTAGCATTGATAGCAAACTGTTCCACCTGGTCTTGCAATCCAGCTGTAGCTTCTTTTCTTTGCCTAATGCCTCCAGGACAAATGGCTGAAGAGCATCATCATTTTTCACAGGGGATCTTCGGAATATTTTCACAATTTTTCGAACTTTCTCGACTATGAACTGAATGCTCGGAGACAAAGTCGGAGCTCTGTCAACCTCTTCAGCCTGTTTTTCATCATCCGTTCCTTCCTCCTCAGCGCTGCCACTGTCAGAGTCAAGGTCATCACTGAATGCTGCACTTGGTTGTCTTTTGTACAAGACATCACAAATGGCCAAATGGATCGCATGAGCATAGCAGATCACATGGAGTGGACTTGTTTCTTTTCCAAACTTCACCATCATACTGGCACCATCAGTGATCATAGAAACAATATCTGTATTCATGTCAAGGCCAAAGCAATTTAGTCGATCCTCAACCAACCTGACTGCTTTTTTTGTGTCCACGCTGCCATGAATGCGGAGCAGTCCTAGTGAATGAAACCCTCCTTGAAAATGACAATTTATGTTCATATAACGTCGACTCCTTACAGATGTCGACTCGTCAAACGTGATAGAAAAACGACCATTGTTCAGTTTGATTTCATCAAGCTCTTCCTTGACCAACTTCTTGACATTTTCGAAGTTCTTGATCACCAGATTACGAACATGTTGGTGTGATGTGGGTAGGACATAACCATCAGCCTTAAATGCTCGATGCAGTCTCTCACTTCTGGCAATTTGATTGAATGTGAGGCCATCCACAGCAGTTAGCTGGCTCAGTAGTTCTTCCAGGCTGGGTTTTTTTGACTTGAAGAATGAATCAATTTTTCTGATTTTGGGTTTTGGCCGATCCTCAACGTCCAGGCAAGACTTCACTTCAATCTTGTGCTTTGACTTCAAGTGAATTATAAGTCCCTTTGTGCTGGACCCAGAAGTTTTCAAAATTGTTTGACACAATTTACACTTTGCTTTTTCTGTGCTTTTGCAGAACAAAAAATGCTGCCACACCTCTGACTTTCTTTTAGCACCGACTTCTTCAAAGTTCGACATTAGGGCGGTAAAAGTGTAAAAATTGCGATGACAACAGGATAAGTAATGATTCGTAGCACTGAATCGTAGTAAATAATGACAGAAAATGAACGAAGAATATGCACTGAAGATGCTCGTAATTCCTGAAGTCGTAAATCGGATAAGTAATGATTCGTAGCACTGAATCGTAGTAAATGAACGAAGAATATGCACTGAAGATGCTCGTAATTCCTGAAGTCGTAAATCGCGCACCGCTGCCAACAGAATGATGTACCGACTGGTTTCACCGACTGTTATTGGTAACGTAGAGCGTCAATGTCGAACATTCGTTTCGCAAGATGGCGTCAGACCGTATATTTCAAAAAGTAAATCGAAACACAGTTATTACAAAGGCGCATATAAGTATACAAAACAAGCATACTACTTCCAACTTGGAGAGCAGCTAGCGTATGTAAAACTTAATACTGTACTTTAGAATTGTAACACTCCCGTAGAATTGTGCTCACTCCCGTAGGTTAACACAAAAACGGTCAATCAGGGGTATAGTAAATTTAAAAAGTCCCGAGATTTCTAGACATATAATCCCGGGATCGGGATTGGAAAAAATACCCCAAATCCCGGGATTTCGGGACCGGGATTTCCCGGGATTACAACCCTAGTTGCATATCTTGTTTCCCGTCATTTATCATCTTACGATGGGTAGAAATCGGGATATTTCAACCGAGAAGGTTGCTCAAATGGCAATTTTACATCAAGAAGGACTAACGCAGAAACAAATAGCTGAAAAGCTTCATGTTAATCAAAGTTTGGTGAGCCGCCACTTGAAGCGCTATCAATCTACTGGTACATTTTCGCCGAAGCGTCGAACAGGCCGACCGCGATCAACTTCGTTGGCAACTGATCGATTAATTCGCCGCCTTGCAGTTGCCCAGCCGACCTCAACATCGACTTTTATTGCTTCTCAGCTTCCATCACATGCGTCTGTGAGTTCATCTACGGTTAGAAGAAGACTTTCTAAGGACTTTCGTCTGAAAGCCTACCGTCCGGCAGCTAAACCAAGATTGAGTTCCAAAAATATCAAGGACAGACTTGTCTTTTGCCATAAATACCGTCACTGGACCGAAAACGACTGGTGGAAAGTTATGTTCTCCGACAAAGCAATGGTTCGGCAATTTAGTTTGTATTGTCAGCATGTTCGAAGATCTCCTGGGAAAATATACGATCAAAGATACACATCTTCAACTGTTAAGCATGCAACTTCTGTGATGATCTGGGGCTGCATAGCTGCGTCTGGACGAAGAGGATTATGGATTTCGACACCCAAAGAAACCATCACAGCGAATATTTATCTATCGATTCTTAAAGAGAAGCTTCCTTTGTTTATGGAACTTCGCGGATGCACTTGCTTTCAGCATGATGGGGCACCGGCCCATACAGCAAAGAAAGTGAATAACTGGCTCAATGGAAGGTTGTGTGAGAACGACTGCACTTCATTGAACGACTGGCCCGGTAGCTCGCCGGATTTAAACGTGATAGAGAACTGTTGGACATTGTTAAGGAAGAAAGTCTCATTGCTGAAGCCGACATCTCGTGTGGATCTGATAAATAAAGTCAAGCACGTTTGGACACACGAAATTACTCAGGAGTACTGCGAACGTCTTGTAGATTCCATGCCTCAACAACTCAACGCGGTTCTGTTAGCTAAAGGTCACCATTCTAAGTATTGAATGAACAAAGAGTGTCCGAAGAGTTTTCAAGGTAAACAATTGTTGATTTCCCATTTCCTAACATTGTTATATTGTTCTGTTCCTTCGTTAGAGATCAATATTAGCAAAAAAGTGACTTTTAAAAAATATGCTAATATTCAAGAACAGCATCCAATCTCAAACCAATCCAGATGGGTTGTGGTGTCAAAAGAGGTTGCAATGCGGTGGTGCACGCTACTCGTAAGTAGGCCAAAAATACGTTCAACAATTTACGTCGAGATCATATGCTCGAAGTTTTGAATGGAAGAGTACCCAGCTCTTTTGCTTTTGCAAAAAATGCGTATCCATTGCAAACACTTACTTTTCGGCGAACGTTTTCTTGATTCATCAACAGGAATCTTTTGGGCCGCTGTGTTTTGCTCTTGGAGTTTATGAAGTTGTGCATTCTGTCACTTACTTTTAATGTTTGGTATTTAGACGATGCTACAATTGCCGGTTGAGCTTGCACTTTTTTGACGGATTTGCAGACAATAATTCCTTGTTTGACCGATATCGGTTTAGAAATCAATCCATAAAGGTGTGAAGTGATCAATCGCGGATATGATGTTGACTCATTTGAACTTCATCTTGATGAAATTTCTGCTTTTTCTCCGACGGTGAGAGAAACCAATCCTGATCAGTTGCACCTCTTGGGATCTTCAATTCTCGATACAGGAGTTCAAAATGCTTTGGATAATAAGAGGGCAGATCTAGAGTGTATGTGCAGCCGTTTGATGCTTATTGACTCATATTGAACTGCTTGACTATTCCCAAGCTGATTTACACTCTGCGCGCTACGCGCATCCCCCTAATATGAATTCGCTGATTCTCTCGTGTTCTATGATGAGTCGATCAGAAGAGTTACTACACAAATAAGCAACGTTTCATTTGACGATATTTGTGGGATCAGGCAATTCAGCCTATCAGTTTCGGCGGCCTTAGTATTAGATTACCATCAGCTGTCGCTTTACCGGCCTATTTATCATCGGTCTTCTCCATTCGTTCTTTGGTTGACGAAATTCTGTCCAAGCTAACCGAATCTTCTTAGCTAGATTACACGGATGACTTAGACCGATGACTTGCGATGGGTCTTCAGATGCCTAAACTAGCTTCCGAAATCACAGCATTCATGGGACAACGAACAATGCCATCTTCTACAACTAATTCAAAACCCAAGCTTGACAAAGTTCACCTGGCCTGCCTAGTCAGTGCTGCCGCTCCTTTCACAGGTTCATGGCTTCAAGATCTGCCGAATCCAACGATTGGAGCTTACATTGACGATGAATCTCTAAGAATCGGTGTTGCTGTGCGGCTAGGTGCTGAAATTTGTGAAGCTCACCCGTGTAAATGCGGCAAGTCGGTGGACACATTCGGCCATCACCCTCTATCATGAAAACGATCCGCTGGCAGATTCCCTCGTCATGCTGTTTTGAGTGACATTTTTAAACGAGCACTAGATCGTGCGAGCATTCCGTATTTTCTTGAACCCATCGGTCTTAGTAGTAGTAAATGTTTATATTGTCAAATAAATAAGAATGATCAAGTACAAGAAATCGTTACATAGATCAAAGAATAACATGTAAGAGAATTTGTCAGAAATTGGTTTATGGGACAGTGAAGTAATTAATGGAAACCATACAATGAATGATTCATAAGAGACGCAGTGAAAGGAATGAATGAGTTCTGGCGGCGCAAAGATTGGATGGTCGGTAGAGAAAAATTCTTTGAGCGCTGGAAGCGTTTCGGACAACGTTCGTGGAGAATGTTATCTGGACTTTCTAACTGACACAAAAGCTTTGAAGCACGATTATTCCGGTGAACCCAAAGAGGCGTGAAAGATTTGCACTCGCAATGGTTTCCACATATTATTCGGTGGCAACGACGACGTACTTTCTCAATCTTCTCCTTGTTCGACTCACTCGTGCCAATTATTATAGGAGAGCAGTACTCTAGCGCATTCAAAATCAATGCATTGTACAGTGTTATCAAGTCTTTCTTCCGCATATCGCTACGTAGTTTCTTGAGTATGAAAATTCTTTGTGATGCCCTCTTGCATATCATCTCAACATGCGAGTTCCATCGAAGGTCACTGCTATAAATGATTCCGAGGATTCTCAAGTCTTTCACTAATTCCACGTTGTCAAGGCAGATCGAAATTGGAGATCCTTTCTTCACAATCATCATTCTTGTTTTCTTTGTATTTAGAGAGAGAGGCCATGCTTAGCAGCCCAGGTGCTTACATGCTCGATCTCATCACGTACCAGTATGCCATGTTCTGAAGCTGATTTGAAAGGGATAATGCATACAACATCATCAGCATATTTCGTCATTTGGGTACAGGCATACATTGGTTGAAGTGATGCCATGTGGACGGAGAAGAGATACGGTGCGACAACTGATCCCTGAGGAATGCCAGATTTCACGTCTTTCAAGCTGCTAAAAGTTGAGTAATCAATACGAACTCGCTGTTTTCTATCTTTGAGATAGTTGATACATCACTCGATGAACTTTGTTGGCAAATTTGCGACGGTCAGAGAGGAGATTATTTCTGAATGGAGGACCTTATCGAACGCTTTATTCATATCAAAAGATATAACTGAGCATCCAATATTGTTGCGATCATCAACTTGCTTGGTAAGGAAGTCATGGATGTGAATGTGGGCGTGGACAGTTGACGTTTTGGGCCTGAAACCAAATTGATTTATGCCGTAGCAATTTACAATGTCGTCTTTAATGGATCCAATGATAATCGTTTCTAGGATCTTAGCGAAAACAGGTAGCAATGAAATTGCTCTTAGATTGTCGATACTGGCCGGTTTGGACTTCGGAATTGCTTTTATATTCGCCATCTTCCAGCGCACAGGGACTATACAATTTTCAATTGATAGCGATATCATGTGTGTTAGTGGGCAAAGTGTTTAAATATATCTTACTTATATCCCTTATTAAATATATCCCTTATATACTTACTTTGTTAGTGGGCTACATATATCAGCAGCTATTCGCTTCAAAAGTCGAGGTTGCAAGCCATCACTTCCTGGCGAATTCTTCTTGTCAAGTTGAGCAATTCGTGATAGACTCGATCAACAGGATTCCAATGCACATCGTTATCCGGCAGATTTCTGGAGACATCAGACCAATCACATGCGTTTGAAAAATTCGAAGCAAATTTAGAGTTAATTTCTTCGGCTGCATCTTTTGGAGTCGAAAATGACGAAATCAATTTTGACAAGGGAAGATTTGAATTGTTACTTTTTGAATTGTCAATAACTTTCCAGAGACCAATTATCGTGTTAGCTTTATTTCTGAGCCAGTTAGACTTCGCCTGTGTTATCGATGTCTTCAGTTTCTTTTTTAAATGAAGATATAGCGAGTAATTTCTCTCCTCATAGGCCTTGTGTTTTTTTGTCAATAAGGGACTTCAACAAAGGTGTGATCCAGGGCTTGTCTGTTGATTTCATTTGTACAAAGCTGAATGGATTTGTCTCATGTATTGCTGAATCAAGAATTTCGTTGAAGATTCCACACTTTTCATCAATGGGCAGTTCACTTCGATAAAAGTTATGCCATGCATAAGAATTCAATTTCCTTTGTAGAGCAAAAATGTGTGATTCTCGATAGTCATACACCTTTCGTATTTCTGTGATGTCTTTTTGGTATGACATTGATTTAAGAAACACGGTACGGTGGTCGGAGGCGCCGATGCTGGGGCCAATAACCACAATTTCTTTGATATTGTCGCGGTGAACTTCCTGTTCAATGGTTTCATAGATACGTCGGTCAATTTGTATCTTATCCAGAATCGCATCATTTCTCGTCGGTTGATTCACAACTTGAACAAGACTTAGAGCGCTTTCCAGGCCTGTTGTCGGAAATTGGTTGAAATCTCCAACGGACATTACATTACAGTCTGGGTAAAGCTCACTGACAGAATCTATTTGTTCAACAATAATGTTAGTTATATCGTTCATTTCATCACGACGCAAGGAAGGAGGTAAGTATACACAGAAAAGCAAGATTTTCATATCAATGAGATACATCCATACAATTTCAAATTTTGGATCTCGGTGATTATCATGCAGGCGAATACAATTAATGTCATTTCGAATGTAAATGCATACACCACCACCTTTTCCCTGATCTATTCGGTCACAGCGGAAAGTGGAATAGGATGGTATATCAATCTCATCATCTGTTACTAAGTCATTTAGCCAAGGCTCTGTAATGGCTATGACATCAGGCTGAAATGTTGAAGCCAAAACACACTATTCGTCGAGTTTTGGTCGGAGAGATCGGATATTTGACAATACTAAAGATGGAAGTCTTTTCTCATTGCATAAAATCTTTAACGAAAATTTTTAATCTCAGACTTTCGGACAATTCTCCCACCATACACTACAAGGTCAGTTTCCCCATTTTCTCT